>RXPK01000271.1:620337-945366 GCA_004143645.1 Protaetia brevitarsis
TACATCAGTCACTGCGAACATTCTGGGTACCATTGTTTTTTGTTTAGGTATGTTGACTATAAACGGAATCGGAATGTATTGAAGATCTTCCACACATATATTAATTAATTTTTCTCGCCTACAGGCTCCATTATATCCTATTATCAAAATAACCTAGAATATAAAGAATTTACAAAAAAGTAACGAAATAAAATCATACAATAATTATCATCGGCTTGTTTCAAAAATCTATGAATATCTTCTTCTTCTAAAATTGTAGATTTTTTGTTTGATAACCTTAGATAGCCGTTTTAATAATGCTTGAAGTTCATATATTTTGATATATCCACATTTCTATGTACATTTAAACACGATCTTACATCGAATAAATCGACCATAATGATGACGATTTATAATCTTTACGTAGCATTTCAAAATAAACAAGTAAGACGTTCTCAGAAATATAAGATTTCCTTTTCTTTGCACCATTTTTCAAAATTTTTGTATCGCTTTGATACTAGTTTTTTCATTTCTCCGGAAGTAAATTATTAATGGTTTTTTCAGGCATTTGCCTATTTCAGGCGGAGTGCATGAAAAAGTTGTAGAACTCATATTAAATAATTACAATATAGTTACTTTAGTAATATATATATAAACAATTTCAAAATGTGTCAATTTAAATTAACTTGTCAATTTAAATCTTGTGCCAAACTAAGGTGACAACTGGTGACAACCGCCACAATTTCCCTAGATTAACAAAATTTTAAAACTAATTGCAAAAAAATAGCATAAAAGGACACGTTTCATTTGACATTAAACACTCATTTCAGTTAAGAAACTCGTGGCTACGCCACTCGTTTCTTAAACTCTGAATTCGTACTTTGAAACGTCAAAATGAAACTTGTCTTTTAATATACTATTTCCAAACTGTCCAATGACTTACATGCAATGCATTTGCAATTTTTCGCGCAGAACTACCAGGATCTTCCTCTATCATCTCCAGCACATTCTGTTCCAATTGTACCGTTCTTGCAGTCAAGATCAATGACTGGCCCTCCACTTCGTTTCATCGAGCTTCGTCGATGAATGTTTTCGAAGATTTTTCGATCGGGGACATTACGGGCAGGAAATCGTTCAATGTACAATCGTCTAGCTTCTAATGAGTTGCCATCAGCAAGTCCATACATGAAATGCATGTCAGTCATCTCGGCGTTCGTATACATCATGATAATAGAGGATTTCACTAACTATTAAAGACACGTCAAACAGCCAAACGTCACTCAATCTAAACAAATGCGACAGATGAGACGTATTCAAATGAAATCCACTACTAGATAAAACAGCCGTTTCATGTGATCGATTGTAAACAATTTTTTGTATTTGATAAACTCATTGGCGTACACCATACTTTTATTTACATTCAATAATTTCAACGAATAATCGAATATGGTTGTCGCAAATTTTTTTTGTTCGCGCTGTATCTTCGAAACAAAGGGTTTTTTTCAAAAATCACCATAGGACAAAATATTCTTAGAATAAGCCAAGGAATAACCTGTTTCGAAGTAGGAATTAAAGATTACCACATTCCAAAAGTCAACCTCTAGACATAATTTAGGCATTTATCCCTCTAAATATTTTTTTAAGATAATTTAATAAGGAGATATTAAAACCATAGTTGCTTTACTTTTATCAAATCGTGTATATAAACTAAATACATTAAAATCGGAATTAAGTGAAATAAAAAAAAAACTTTTTATTATACTGTATTAGAAACGAATACCGTATCTTTCTATATTGAAAAGGAATTGCAGTTATACCTAAATATATATATTTCAATCCCTTCAAAACATCTCTTTCAAGTTTTCCTATCCTCCACTAAAACCTTGTTCTCGGAACGATTGATCTGCTTCCTCGCAAACACTACCCACATAGCTCCAACGACAATTGGGAAACTATCTCAGAGCACAACAAGTAAGGTAAGCTTTCAGGAAAAAGGAATGTTTACTTTCATATGTATCTACCTATTTTACCTCGATAGAGTACACTTGCGGCCTTTCGCGTAAATAATGTCTTGCCCTTTACTTCGAATATGGCAAAACTAACGTTATCCCTGTTGTGTTGCGTGTAGTTCGGATTTCTTTTTGCCTACTGCCAAGTGATTGGGTTACCGAGGATTATATGTGGAAAAATATACTACACACATTTGTGGGAATACTTGGGATTTACCTGTTTGAAGGCATTCACATATTGCTTTGTCAATATATAGGATATATGTATTGTGATTCAACGTATAGTGCCTATAATACTTAAAGAGTAAAAGAATGTGTTCCTTCCTTTATTAATATCTAATCTAATAGTATTAAGTTACGAAGATTATTTGCTAAATTAAGATTAAACGCTTATTTTTTTATGAAATCTAGATATTGCACGGCGTTGTAGCAGTCAAAATGTGGTTAATTCAACCAAAAACTTAACGCCCATGAGTAAGACTGTCTCCAAAAACGCTGCAAAGCCACCAACATACATGCACGCATGGTAATTTAACGTACATTTTCAATTGAGCTGCCATAATCGTATAATATTTCCACCAATTTCAACATGACGTCCCAGGTAGCAGAGTGGCGTAAAATGCCGTTTAATAAACGTTGATATCACGTATTAGACGTAATATCGACGTATAATAAACGTCATTTTACGTCACTCTGCTACCTGGGGTCTCTTCAATACGTAGGGATGTTTTCCTAAATCGGTTGCAGTGCGAGTTAGAAAATGACCGAATCAAGATTATTTCGCAGCACTCATTGATACAATATATGAGCTACCACTCCATTGTTTTTCTTTTTTGGCATTCAAATCCCATTCCTTTTCGAAAGTGCAGGATCTGAGAAGACCCCAAGTTAGTTAAGTCTCCCAAGTGCGACGCCCTTGAGTTGCCAAATGCTCAGCAATGTGTTCCATCGTGTTCCTCACAAAATCTACATTCAGATTCCTTTGCAATTCAAGCTTACTATAGTTCGTCTCAACCCTTAAGATGCAGTATACGTCTTATGGGAATTCGATTCGCGATTGCCAAATCGTCGCATCAGCTGCACATTGCTACTTCCGGTTGTGTATTTTGAGGTTATGACAATTAAAATGCATATATCAGTATATGTTACTATTCTCTATGAATATGTTTATGTGGTCTCAGATACGAAAAGGGAGCTATAAAGCAGCAATTGCTTATATGCTGAAGAAAGAAGCTGAATTGAAGCAATTATAATCGTTATCTCGCAAACTTTTTTCGGTTTCTTTTTAAACGGAATCTGTGGAAAACAGTAAAATATAAAAAACCATATACTGTTTTTTTTAAGAATCAGTAAAAAGAGCCGATAACTTTTATTTATTATTACTCATTAACGTAATTTACATTTCGAACATTTATTTATTGTATATGGGTATGATACAATTATTAAATTCAAAGAAATAGAAACAATCCTTTAATTAATTATAGTTTCCACGTTTGTAACAAAAATAGCTGGAATCATACAAATGCCCACATAATACAATAATATTATGAAAGGAATAGTAATACACACGTCTTATCTAAATTTTTTAGTCGGTCGACGAATCAGTTTGATCTTCGGATGATGAATTGTTACACGAATAATGAATTCTTCAATGTCATCTTGCAAATTATCCACTATCCACATTTCCTTTCAATATTTTTTACATGTTTGATGTAGTTTTGCCAATTAGCAACAGTTACAGTGCTATATACCTCTTTGAATTATTCCTCCATGTCTTTTACCTTAAATGTGGTATTGTTCATTTTTATGCAGTTTTTTACTTGTGCCATACCTTTTCAATGGGATTTACTGCAGTGGTAAGGTGGTAATCGCAGAACATGATGACCGTTTTCTTTAGCAAGTTCATCAATCCTGCTTTTATCATACTGCGGTTTAATTTGTGACACGCAAAACAGCAAGTCCCTTTTAACATATCGTCAGTTGTTGGAATTTTTTCTCACGTAGCCAATCTATGATGTCAGTTTTTCTCCATGCTGCCGTTGGAATTTTTTCTAATTTTCTGCAGTGATACGAAGCATTGTCAAGAACAATAATTGACATCTGCGGTATGTTTGGAAGTATTTTTAATAAACCAATCCTCGTATGTTTCTGAGTCCATCTCATGATGAACATCAGCAGTGTTTTTCTTGCAGAGAAATGTATATTGAGCACCAGGAACAATCCATTATCATCACCAGCATGAACTAATGCAAAACGAGGTCCGAGCCAGTGGGTGATTTCAAGCCCGTACTTAATCCTTGTATAAAAGCTTGCCGACTATTGTGATAGTGGTGTCTGTCCAAGTTTTATTTACTGCATGCCCTGTATTTACCCATGATTCATCGGTATATATTATGGTTCGACCTAAAATAATATAAGTTATATGCATGTCAATAGCAAAACTACACTGTACTTCTTCTCTAAATTTCTGATCTCTCGTAAGTATTTATGTCTCCACCGAATAATGTCATCTCGTTCGTGAGTATACTTTTCGTCCCTTTTTTAAATTCAAAACCATATCATTAATAACCTATGTAAGTTGCTCGACTGAAGTTAGGAAGATCATCATCAGCATTGACAGCAGCAAGAATTGCATTTAATGTAGGTGGCATATTCCTGTATAAAAAAATCCATGCACTTTACGTCGTATAGATGCTTGCGTGTTCTCGTCATATGTTTGTAATCGGTCGTTTACTTGTATGCCTTTCCTTTTTTGGGTATTTTTGGAGTTGATAACGAACCAGTGTGTTGCTCCTTCTTATACTATATATTGTACGTTCTGAACAACCCAAAGCTTTGCTTGCTTCTTGAACAGCAGCACTACATTCATAGATTTATTAAAATAATTAAAAACATTTGCAATCATACACTTCTCCTTCAGGCTAAATTGTTCTCCTTACACCGTTTTCTCCCTACACCTTCCATTAATGCAGTGAAAACTGTAATTAAATGTATAGGTTATATAATTTATAAAAATCACGAAAAATACCGATATACTTGTGCGCGCTTGAAAAGGAGAGAAACGTTCTGAAAAGAACGATTTGTGCTATTATAAACTAATTAACGTGGAACTTAACTGTTTTAAAACTACGATGATGACGATTGACAACAGTTGATGCTGATTAGACGATGACAGATAGTATTTGGTGCGACACCGACATATGTAAATAAGTGGCAACATATAAATCGGAAGTGAAGATAGCGTTAGTGACAGCAACTAGGGATAGTAAGAGATGCACAGTGGCTATTATATCCCATACTGCATCTTAAGGTTGAGACGAACTTTAAGATGCATCGCATCATTTCATCGCATTTCTATTTTTATGAAAATTGTACGTAAAAATAACAAAATATATTCGTTTATATTCATATTATTAACAAAATTATTTATTTGAACGTATGAAAATATTATCCATGGACTAATGTGCAATGATTTGTTATAATAATGAAAGCTAATTTATTTGACTAATGAACCTAGTTATTAGTTAATCAAAAATTGTAAATAATATTTCATCATAACAATGACACATTACGTTCCGTCGATAAAAATTCACTCAGTGAATGTTGCTTGTTTGTATTATAGTATTTTCTCTCGATTCAACACGTGCATTCAAAATATAATTGCGCAAGACAAATACCTACTTCTTTTTTTTTTGATACTTTATTGATATAATGAACGTTGTTTTCATTTAATCTACGTTATTATAGAAACGTAAATAACTGCGCTTCAATGATTTCCATTCCTTGTCTGCTTTTATACATATATTTAATGAATGCGTTAGCTAGTAGCATGACGTACACTTTTCATCAATCAAATCATATTATCTATTCGTTCTTGCAATAAATTGCAAACCGTTAAAATAACGACTGTCAGGGTATCAAACGAAATAGTTAGTATTATGATGGCTTTAAAAAGTGCGCAAGTGGCTTATATGCAGATAATGAAAAGTGTCGACGGTAGTATCACAGTATATACCCTATCCACTAGTTTCACTAAGCGTCGGCTCCTTTGACGTTTTGTCTATCAATTTAAGGAAATTCGCGATGGCGTTTGGCGGCTATATTTGCAAACTAATAATTGCAAAGTGGGTACGACAGTAACCTGTATACTAGAACGGATTGACAATTGACAGAAAATCGCGTCGTTAGTTGGTCCCATGTTGGCCCATAAAAAGTAATTTCAATGAACAAATAGAGCTAGCATAATTTACGCGCTCAATATTAATGGAATTGAAGAAGAATACTAAAAATGACATAATTTGGTTAATATTAACGTTATATTAAAACCGCAATAAGTAGGGCTTAAAATTATACATAGGAACTGATAGGAAATTATTCAGTTACAGAGATATATACATATTCTAAAAGAATCTGTTTTAAAAATCGTTAATCGTTTGTTGCTTTGCTTTATAACTTTTTCAGAGTTCCACGAATTAAATTTACTTTCTGAAAAAAAAAAAAAAACAAATGTGGAATCTGTGTCTTTAGTATTTTATTTATTACATACTAATCGTTTTAGCCAATGTGGAACACATTTATACCTTGTATTTATAAAAGGATTAAAAAACAGACTGAAAATTACATTGAATTTAATGATAATTTTTCTAAAATCGGTTGAAGGAAAACATTAACAATCACAGCAGATTATCAGAAGTAATTACAAATTATTAAGAAAATTATGCTTGCGGAGTATCTTGGCACAATAATATAATTCATGGGAATAAGTACAAGAAAAGGTTTCAATTCCTTTCCCATTTAAAGACAACTCGCAGTAGCTTGAAAGCATTTGTAGTAAACCAACCAAATAATGCAAATGTAAGTATTTACAATAATTGTTAACAACTATTTCTGGTGCTGGAAAGTAAAATGTTATTTTATTACGACTACAACATTTTTACATTTAAATATTTATAAACATGTATTATAAGAAACAACGAAGCAAATTTTTAACCAACATTGTATTTTTACTTACATTACTTCATCTGGAGGTAATTGAAAAAAATGATATTCTTTATTATCTTTGTGATACCTCCTATCACAATTTGACACACAGCACTTTACACTAGGCATTGTGGATTTATTAATAACCTATTAAATAACTATAAAGCTAAATTGAAATTTTAAATAAAGAAAACAACTATATACGCTACTAAAATACTATTAATAAAGTTGTATATTAAAAATACTACAAAACTACAACAACTACTCTAAAGGTTACTGTTAGAAATAAGGTTTATATGTTAGCAAAAAATAAGTAAAGATTAAAATGAATAACTACACCAAAGAATACTGATAAGTAAACCTGGAAATAAGAAAATATATTGTAAAAGTACGCTTTCAATTACGGAATATTCTGTTAACAGCACAACATCAATGTCACCAATAACATTGCTAACAACAGAATGCAACGTCTTCGTAGGTTTGATTTTTATTTGTAAACAAATTTAAACAGTTTTAGTTACAATTTCACCCACCTATGCGACACCGCGAATTTCTTTGGACGCCATGTTTGAAACCCATGTTACCGGCGATGTGAAACTACTAGATAGGGTATATACTGTGGTAGTATCATTCAAGAATTGGATATAGAACGAATTTCGGTGAAATCACTTCCAAGACTATTTGACATTTGACAGTCACCTCGCAACCCATGTCGCATATATTCAAGTTTTTGTGTAAAACACGAAAACTATAACTTAAGCCATAATAAAAGCCTATAACTATTACAATAAATATTAAATTAAAAAAAAAGCGCGCTATAAAGGCGAATCATGATCGGACGTAATGCTTCTGCACAAATGGTTTCACTGTACATCTCGGCGTCTCTATGTCTCGGTTAAGGTAAATATAAATGTTTTGTTAATTATTGTGTTCTTCTTGTTCTCATTGTATTTTGAGTTTCGTTAAAACAATGATATAGACGTTCTCAGTTTAACAATTTCATTCTGATTCAGAAAACAATCACAGTTCGTTAGTACGGGCCATGTCATTTGTTTGTTCTTTGTTGTTATAACAAAATAATCGTAAACAAAGCCATTTTTGTTAATTCAAACTCATTTTCTACCCTCAGTAAGCCGGCAAAAGATTTAAATTATAATCTATTTTCCCCGGATCGAGATTATAATTATATATACCTTTTGTATGTACGATATTTTGAGCGGGTATACTGAAAACGTAAGTGTTTACATTTCGGAGCTCCTAAGGCAACATAAATCATACCCCATCATATTTTGGTGATAAAGGAGTTTTAAGCCATATTAAATATTAAGGCGGGTTACTGGTGGCTATATGCCCCTCGGCGTCAGTGGATCTCGCCTCTCGGGGACTTTTTCGAATGTGAAATATTTAACGTGTTAGTGATTAGAATGACATCTCGAGGTAATCGGCGTCAGAATTTCAAGGTCCCTGTTATATATTTACACTTTCAGTAAATAGATGTCGCTACTTGGAGTAGTTGTTCTAGAAAATATATATCATGCATTATCCGTTATGGCGTTGTATCTGTATGGTGTGAGATAATCAGTGTTTCAAATATATTATTAGTTTCCAAGTACCGGAGTATTATTCAATATTGCTACAACATATACAACAGTCCCATCGCAGAACTGCGTCCGCCTTTTGTTTAATTAGTTTACAGGCACCGGCAATTATAATTAAACGAGACGTAGTGATTCGATTAGTCGTGACGATGTTTATCGTTCCATTTAATAATATAAATACGTCTCCTTCGACTTTATTATATAAACGGAAAATTGGTTGGTCGTGAGTGGGGGCTTTTGGCTAGTAGTGGTAATCACTACTAATTTCTAAACGACCTCTGTATATTATATATATAATACATGTATATAATCCCGTCTTGGACGTTCATTTACCCTTGCCATCATCTTAAGGCGCTTATTTAACCTGGAATCATCTTGAAACTCTTACCTAGACACCCTGATAGGATAGTTAAATCAATAACCTCATCACACTTTTACCCGTTCAATCCTCATTATAAGTAATTGTAGAATAAACTTTGCATTAAATTAATTAAATAGATTTATTATAGTCTTTAGAAACTTATACATATGATAAACTAAAAGGACTTATACCACAGGGCAATCCAAACTGGCAATCGTGAGGAAAAAACATTAATCAGTAGTGTGTTCTGGGAATATATTTTAACTTCATACATTTATCGATGAAATATTTGGACCTTCAAAAATTTATTTATTTACATGTATGAAATTTGGCTGATCGATTCAAGAGGGATTTTTAATAATATCTGTGGCGCTAAGGCAAATATATTTGGCAGAGCCTGGTTTCATGAGGGATATGCCTATTGGTGTATCTTTAATTTAAAGATTTATACAAAACAGGATTTTGCAATTTAGACAAAGGAATTTTAACTGCAACCATAGACAAGGATAACTATATATAGATAGAGTTTAGGGATCACATGAGGGCCGCCATTTTGATGTATGACAGAGTCGTAAGAAAATAATTTAAACATAAAACAAGGACGTAATGGTAATATTAGTAATATTTTAAAATAAAAAAAAAATAGGTAAAATGCTTATACTTCACTTAGACAGTAGTATTATACTATATACATACAGAAGTTGTATTTATTACTGCTGGAAAGGCCTTGTATGTATGTATGTATGTAAATAGAAGGGTGGTGTTACACTGCGACCTAAAAGATCTATTGTGTCCCCTATTCTCGCTGCTTTACAGCTTGCCTTCCAATCCTATTCCTTTTAGAAAGTGTAGGATGTCAGAGGGCCCCAGTCTAGGTAAGTCTCCCTCTTCGATTTCACATGCTCCCAGGTGCAATGCCCTCGAGTTGCACAGTAAGGAGGTGGATGGGTGTTTCATCCTGTTCCCCACAAAATCTGCATTCAGGGTCTTTTTCCAATCCAAGCCTATACAGGTGTCCTTTCAGTCTACAATGGCCTGAAAGTATTCCTGTTAATATGCGAACATTGTTCTTACTCAGGTTGATGCATTCTGTAAACCTCTTCTGGTTATAAGTTCCCAGAAGAATTTTACTTAGCCTCATTCCCTGGAGATTTTCCCAGTAACTGGATTTTCTCTGCTCCATTTCTATTTTTAGTTTCTTCAGTACTGTACTGCTACTTAACCCGCAAAAAGGGTTCAGGCCCTACAAAAGGCATTCCAGCCCCCTTTTTTTTGCGAGGTTATCCGTTATTTCGTTTCCTTCCACTCCTGTGTGACCCGGAACCCACAGGAGGGTTACTTTATTTCTTTTGCCTAGCTCATTTAGTTTCCCTAGGCATTCCCAGACCATCTTGGAGCTGATTTCATATGAGTTCAGCGCCTTGATGGCTGCTTGACTATCAGACACGATTATAATCTTTTGCTTCCGATAGTTCCTATCCATAATGAACTGAACACATCTTCCAATAGCGTGTATTTCCGCCTGAAATATACTTGGGTATTTTCCCAAGCTTTCGAAATATGTAGTTCTAGGCCCATATATTTCTATTCCAGTCCCTTCTGCCGTTTTGGAGCCATCAGTGTACCATTTGATGGCATTTCTATTCAAGTTCAAGATGGTGTTATGATCCCACTCGCTAAGTGCTTTATGGTGAATTCTTTCACAAAGCTAATTTTTTTTAACATATCATCCCGGGGCATATCCCAGGTTTGATCACCGTCAGGAGATTGAGGCCTATGCCTAATCATTCCTTCCTTGACCATTCTTAGTGAGGTTCTTTTCGCCACACCCTCTACTACTATGTGGAGAGGGGCAAGATCCAATACTACTTCAATAGCTGCTGTTGGGCAGGTTCTCATAGCCCCCGTTATGCATACACATGCTAATCTTTGCACTTTCGAGAGGTTAATTCTCGCGGTTGCCAGATTAGTTCTTTTGCTACATGCTACTGATGCATAGGTGCTGATCGGTCTCACTATCGCTGTATACATCCAAAGCAGTATTTTTGGGTTGCATCCCCAATTTTTCCCTGCAAAGTTTCTGCACACCATCAGAGCTCTTTTGGCCACACACGTTAACTGCAATAAGCACGCTTCATAAAAGGAGAATGCGATAAAGTTATACCACATATCTGTAACAGGTAGATTATAGTTGGCTCTTACTGATGAAACCTGATGTCACTACCAATTTACGAATGCTTTTACTTCAAGGTACACAACAAGACATTCTACAACATAAACGCTAATTCATATCTGTGGATTATAGATTCAAAATAATAACATCACAAACCTCACTAAATGTTTTCTTCGCAGGTAGAGACATTAAAAAGCCATGAAGCATTTTTTAAAAACAATTTATTATTCAATAATTTAGGTAGCTTCACATTAATAAAGTATCACTTACTAAAAAAAACTTTAGTCTAAATAACACTGTAAATATAAAATGTCACAAAAACGCAAGAATAACCTTAAAAACAACATGATTTATAAGCTCTCAAAACAAAATACAGCAACAAGCAACAACAGCTGATCTATTTGACACGGCATACATCAAAATGGCGATGTTTAGACATACCAATATCTATTTTGTCATGTTTTGCAAAAATATTTGAAAAGATAACGTTCCTAAAAACGATGCCTTTTGTGACGAATAACTTCAAAATATTAGCCCTGAACCAATTTGGGTTTCTTAACTTGAAATCTATACAAGATTTTAGACCAAATTTATCATATATTTTTTTTTTTGGATTTGACTCTACAGATCATGAGATCCTGCTTCATAAATTATCACTCTATTGTATAAGAGAAATTTGCTTGCGATGGATAATGGCCCTATCCAGCTTGTGTCAGTTAGATACGGTGACAGAACTTGACTTTTGTCGGGCCGTGCCGCGGGGTTCCATCTTGGGTCCTCTTTTATTCGTATTGTTCGTGAATGACTTACGTGATTCCTTTTTTTAAAGGAGATTTGTATCAATTTGTCCCTGATACCAGAATTATAGCATGAAGTCGTTGTGATAAGGATGTGTCGGTTCTATTTATGCTACTAATATATCTTCGTGGTGCAATCTTAACATCTCTTACAACTGTGAGGCGCCCAATTGGTAGATTATCATTTAGTGAGTGGATTCCTGTGGTGACACACACAAGGTTTTTGCCATCCGGATGTGTGAGGAGCATTTGTAGGTCCTCCATTATAAATCCAGTTGCTGCGTTAACATTGATACGTTATTGGTGCTTTACCATGCGCACATTTCATCTAGGCTGAGGTGTGGTATGATATTCTGGTGTCATCTCTTGTTTTATTACTCAGAAACGAATTGTTCGCACTATGTTTCATCTGAATAGGACTACCTACCTAGGCCAGTGGTTTAATGTAGATATGTTATTCCTATGCCATATTTCCAAAAAAAAGCCTACTTTAAACACATAAATACCATGTATGACACTAGAAATAAAAATAATTTTTCAATTCTAACTCACAGAACCGCTTTGCATGATAGAAGTCCAATAAGATATACTTGCATTAAACTATTTAATAAATTACCATCAGATATGAGGTCATTGGTAACTCTTAGTTCTTATATGAGTATACAAAAAAAAAATCTGAAAATCTACACTAGAAAAACACATGAAAAAAAATCTTTATTTATGCATCGACTTCCATAAATATAGTAATAATGTTAGAGAGAGGCGTCATGTATGGGATGACTCATATCACTATTCAGTAAACCACATGCGATGTCTCTATTTGCTTATTATATGTAAGTGTTATAATTATATGTTATAAACGGTTTACTGACAAGGGAACACCGGCGGGTGTCCCCCTCCGATTTCGATGAAACTTAACAGATCGAAAGAGTACCTTAAAATAAGAGACACGTATTTTTTTTTATCGGCGTATCCGCACGATTTTGGGGTACAGCCCCCTCCAAAGTTTCGACGATTTTTAAATTTTTGCAAATATTTTCTAAATTATAACAGATATTAAATTTTCTTCTTAACATAATTTGCAGCATATTGCATGGCCCTAAGGGTGGCGTCCTCCGTATTCGCAAAAAGTTAATAACGGGGACGGGGTACCCCGTACCCCCATTTTTTTACATTTTTTCTTTTTCTTATTCATCAAAAGAAGGCCGATTTTACATAGAATACGATGATGTATAACAAGTTTAGAAAATTAATAATTGTAAAAATAGAAAAATAATAATAAAGCTTCAAAATTAATAAACTTGTCTATTGATATAAATCTAATGAACTATAACAGAAATAAGTTTTTATCCTTGACATAATTTCCAGCATAATACATGGTCTCAAGGTAGATATCTTCATAAAAAGCTAATAACGGGGACGGGTACCCCATACCCCGCATTTTTTTAATAATAAGTTTATTCATTATTCATCAAAAAAAGATCGCTTTTACATAGAAACGGTGATGTATAATAAATTTAGAAAATCAATAATAGTAATAATAACTCAAAATAAATATATTGTAGTGTGTTGTGGATGAATTTCATATGAGGAAAGACCTGGGCCCTTTAAAAATCCTGTAGAGTTTTGTTTTAACAAAGATGCGCAGTCTACACCCTTGTGTAGTATTTGGAATAAACCAGCTATTGTGCGGTGTTCATGGTGCAAACAAAATCTGTGTTTTAAACACTTTTATACAGACTATCACTACTGTAATACTTACATAGCTTAATTACTGTATGTATATTAATCTTCTCGCTATTGCAATACATATATACCAATAATTGCATTACAGTATGTCATGTATTTAAACATTTATAAGCATTATAATATTTTTCTAATTGTGTTCTATTGTTTCCGAAATGTTATAATCGTTACATACAAACACATTAGTTATATTTATGCTCCATTAAATACTTACATTGTACACCTACATTGCACGAAAAACTTGAAATAAATTAAAAAATATATATGTATGTATTATTTAATCCTTCGTCCTGTGTAGCAAATTTGTTCATATATACGCACTAAAGGATTATGGTATTCTAAGAATGAATAACATTTTATTAAGGAAATATATAAAACGCAGTCACTAACTGCAGTTGATAAAACGATTTATATTGCTACCACCGATAAAAGTTTCGTATAGTATATAGTATAAGTTAGTAGGCATAGAAAGGTTTGACCATAGCTTGTCGAGTAGATACAATTCTAAATTAAGAAATATTTAAGTAAGGAGAGCAGCGGAGTAACGATAACAAATAATTGTTGTTAATGTACTATATTATTATTATTACAATTATTTTTATTATTGATCCTCCAAATTTATTACCATTGTTTTCTATGTAAAAGCGATCTTTTTTTGATGAATAATGAATAAACTTATTAAAAAAATGCGGGGGTATGGGGTACCCCGTCCCCCATTATTAGCTTTTTATGAAGATATCTACCTTGAGACAATGCATTATGCTGGAAATTATGTTAAGGATAAAAACTTATTTCTGTTATAGTTCATTTGATTTATATCAATAGACAAGTTTATTAATTTTGAAGCTTTATTATTATTTTTCTATTTTTACAATTATTAATTTTCTAAACTTGTTATATATCATCGTATTCTATGTAAAATCGGCCTTTTTTTGATGAATAAGAAGAAAAAAAAATGTAAAAAAAATGGGGGTACGGGGTACCCCGTCCCCCGTTATTAACTTTTTGCGAATACGGAGGACGCCACCCTTAGGGCCATGCAATATGCTGCAAATTATGTTAAGAAGAAAATTTAATATCTGTTATAATTTAGGAAATATTTGCAAAAATTGAAAAATCGTCCAAACTTTGGAGGGGGCTGTACCCCAAAATCGTGCGGATACGCCGATAAAAAAAATACGTGTCTCTTATTTTAAGGTACTCTTTCGATCTGTTAAGTTTCATCGAAATCGGAGGGGGACACCCGCCGGTGTTCCCTTGTGAGTGAAAAATATAAGTATATTAAAGCATCTCTCACAAATATTTGAATCGATTGAGTCAATAACATTGTCGAATCCGATATTTTCAGCACCGGTGAAAGTAAAACGTTGTGGAGAGAAACAAGCATTTGCGTTTACCGACAATATTATATTTATATAATTCATCGAGCTCATCAAATTAAAATACCTCGTGCCATAAAGATCCTATTTTTGTCGAGTGTATCGTTTGATCAATCACGGATTTTTATATTTATTTATAACGGCGGATGCAGCCCTCAAACTAATTAGGCCAATTAGGGGCGAATTACTTTTGATGTTTGAAATCATTTCTGCGCAGACCTCAGAGACGATTGTTTAAGGGTAGGTAAAAGAAATTTATCGATTTGGGAGAAGCAAAAGAAGGGGTGCAAAAAACTAGGCGCCCTTAATTAAAAATAATATCATCATGAGAAGGTATTAGTACATCTTTTTAACGCGCCAAGAGAAAAGTAGGTGATGTTCGAGGTTTATCAGCGTAAATAATGATGAATAATAAAAAAAAACACCAAAAGGACTGGCGGGAAAAGCTAAGAAAACGTTCTTAAACTAAGCGACTGGACTGTTAATTTCAATGATGAAATCAGGTGTATTTACTACTTGATTTACCCTTACCATGCAGATCTGACCTATTGTTAGAGACGAAGGGTAGATTTAAAGTTTCACACATTTCAACCATGTGTGTATAGCGTGTTCTAAATTCAATTCCGCACAACTTGAAAATATTTTTAACTATACATGTTGTTTCAAATGTAGATTAATGCATAACTTATTCCGTTACTTCAAAAGAAAAGCCGTATATACCCAATATGTGTATAGTCTGTCCATAGATATAACGATTTGACTAAATATTAGAAACGTCATTATGCTTTCAAATCAGGAAAGCCTGATTTGAAAGTGGACTGTTTTTTAAGCAAATTCTTTAGTAAGGGGACTACCTTTAAATCGTAATTCAAATTGTGACAGCTATCGCTGATAAACCAAATTAAATCAGGTCAAAACTAGAAAATCTCTGGATAAGCGCAGATGAAACAACAGATATTAAATGAAATTTGCGCTGTTAATGTTGGCACATTGCACGCAGAAAATCTCCCAATGCCATTTTTAGTATTATTTATTTATTAGACATTATTATTAAATGCGTAAAAAAAAATGTAGCTGGTACCCAGATAGCACATATACATTCAATGGACGTACACCAGACGTCCAGTTGTGTACAAATCAACGTACAGTGTACGTCCTGTGATGGTACGGTGGATGTCTTGTGGACGTACAATAGACGTCAAAGTTCACAAAGTTGTATGTACACTGGATGTACATTGTTATACGTCCAATGTACGTTGATCCAAGTACATTCACACAACACGTGGACGTTCAGTGGACGTAACGTGGATGTACAGTGAACATCCATATTTGGAACTTCTTTTAGATTGCAGTTTAAAATATGGTCGCTTGGTTAATAAATTAAAAAAATACCTAAGAGTGTGATTATTTACATTAATTATAAAGACAAAAGTATGTTTAAACATAAATATAAGATCTGCATAACACCTTCTGTTGCTCTTATATGGGGTACAAATGGAGCCTACTTTTGATTGATGTAAATCAGTTATCATATCGCTTATTTTATATAAACTTCAAGGCTATATCAGTCGATAAGATGGAATTAATTAATTAAAAGAGAAATACTTGAGATATATATTTATTATTGAAGTTCAGGTAATAATTATATTTATTACAATCATTTATTTAGTTCCTTTTCCTCCTTTCGCTGCAGCGACGTAGCCATCTGGCTATTTCGGTTTCTACCTGATTATTCGTAGCGGTGGCAAAACATTTTTGCGCACTTTCTGAAAATCGAAAGTTCAATTAGAAGTTACTTTAAAAAATCTAAAGAATCATGAATGCTTCATACATGCAGATTACGCAAACAGTCCTTTTATACAAGCATTAATAAAATTTCATACCGCTAATATCGTTTTTACAAATAAAAAATTGTTGATTTATTTTTTGACTCACCAATAAATAGGTTGCTAATTTCAGTTCCCGAAAACTTTTCTTTGCTTTCCATCCCAAAAAAACTGTACTACACTTCAGCAAATTTATTTGTGATCAATTTCCCTGCTGATCGGTACACAAAATCGTAAAAATTGTTTCCTCCTAGCCTGGATATTTCCCTTACCTGCAAATTTATACATATAGTCATAATATACAGAGTATTAGAAAACGTAATAATAAATCAAGCAATTTACAATCGAGAATATTGCAATACACTTGCGCAAAACAAATTTCACTTCACCAATTTCAAGTGAAGTGAATATTTATAGAAGATATTACTACAATATAATTTTGGCAGTACTTGCTGATCAAAAAATCGAAAAGACCGTTTAAAAAAATAGATAAAACTAGGTCTGTCGATTAAATGTTGTTTAAAGGTTGTCACACTATGATTAGATTAAATCATTGAGAATTCAAACGTAAGTTGAATTGTCGAGAATCATCGAGTTCTCTTATAATGCGCATCCGATTCTCACCGGCTAAGCTAGGTACATAGTTCGTTGAGATGTACACAAAATTATGCTTGAAGTTATTATTTCATAAATAATTCATAATTTATTTTGATAATACAACCTATATAGATCACAAACAAGAGTAACGGGTACCTAAATACGACTATACTATATTGAAGTTGATTTTTATTTGCCTCCGTATCCCGCGCCAGTTACGCGTATTTTAACCGGCACTGATACCAAATTTTAATATAAATAATAATTAAAAAATATAAATATAGATACTGAAATGTTTAAAACTGTTTGGGATACCCTCGAAGTGTTTAAAACTGTTTGGAATACCTTCTCACCAACAATGCATAGGTTATGTTTTATTTCTTCGCCGGTAACAAACTTATATTGCCGGCTAAGGGCATAAGAAACGGTGCCGGCCCCAAAAATTTAAAAACCGGCGCTGGTTACAATATGCCTAAAAATTAAAAGCCGGCGCCGGCTATGGAGATACTTCCTTTCTTATATAATACCATGTATACCTGCATATAAATTTATTGATATGACAATGACATACAGACTAATTCATACGTGCAAAAATTATCTACAAAACTATTATATTGATGATAGAGATCCTCATACAATGCGAAAATATGTATACATACTTATATTATGTAGATGTAGTCCAATTCACAAATGTTTTCCGAAGCACCACAATGTCGGCCATTTCGGCTTATGGAAGTTGTTGTGATCACAGAACATAACCTATTGTGAGGCATCGGTAAACAATTCGTGAATTGAACTATAATTGTTTATACCTTAAGTACTATAAGCAAACGTGCGATTTATTATAATTACCTTTTATTAACACACACTCTCACTCTACAAATTAGCCATCGAAAATCGAAACGCTAGAAACTGTTATGCACGCACTTCAAACCATCTTCAAACGTAAGCCAGCTGTTTACGGGACGCTCGATTCAGCTCGGTCCTCGTCGTCCTTCCGCGGTTAAAAGTGTGGGTGATTTAAAAATGAAAGAATATTTTAACAATCATGTTAAAATTAAATATTCCTTTATTATTCTGCGTATATTTATTTTTTACCAGGTTAACGTCCATAAAATAATCAGCGTAGCCCCTATGCAATCGCATGGAACAGAGAAGCTGTTAAAATTTTAAACATTTTTAACATTATTTAGAATATACTTGCGTATAATATGTAAATATTACCACAGCATAGTCCTAATATCAAATTAGTATTAAAGTTATTACTATTATATTTCTCATTAAGCATACCTAATAAAAAATATTATTTTTATCTTAACGACAACAATGTCCACCCCTGTTCGTCCATCGTACATAAACTCAAGCTGTCCGCTGTACATACATTCAAGTACATCCAATGTACGTCCACCTTTTGTCCATGTACGTTTGTACCTAAAATGGACTTATATCGGACGTCCATCGGACATTGTGTGCTATATGGGTAACGACTGCTTAAAAGCGCAATGAGCTCAAAAAAAAATATTACATCTAACACGTGTCTTGCATGGAATATGTCTCGCATTGCTGTACTTATTCGTGAAGAATTTCCCGATGTTAATTCATTAATTAACACATTTAAAAAGATTTTATTGAAAGCACCAACTGGGATAAAATTATATAAAGAGATGTGCTCGAGTTTGAATCTGCCAGAACCTGTATTAACACCATGGGCTACATGGTTAATAGAAGCCGCATTTCTTTATGCCCAACACTTATTTTGGTATTTTAAAACCTTTTGTATTAAAGTTAAAACGAGATAGCTTCTAGTGTTACACCAGATCAAGCATTAATTGTAAAAGAAAACTTAGTCGAATTGTCGATCAAGTTCCTAGAAAACAAAAATTTTAAATTAACTGAATCGCTTCAACACTTATGATTCTATGTATAGAGGGATCGATTGGCGAATAGATATGGAACAAAATTAATGCGGTTTTACAAAGAAATCCAGATTATATGCTATAAAAAGAAATTACCAATAACACTTTTACTACCCAAAATGAAAGTTCATATTTAAAATATAAGGATTTACCCGATCAACACTTGGCTGACTAAGGCATAGTGCACAGCGGAGAGATACGACAGCAATAGGACAAGCGACACAACACGACACGTAGCCTGTATTACCGTGCGTATACATGAGAATATTTCCCATATATTTCCTAACCAGTATATTTCCTTCAAAACTAATTAATATTTGCGGCATATTTCTTTTTATAGTAAAACAATATATTTGAAAACTTATATGTGCTTAATATACAGGTTGTATCCGATATAGAGGTAAATATAATAATATGTAGCAGCTGTAATCATTTACGATCAAAAAATCTTAATGCACAAGGGGTCTATCTGTAAGCATTAACGAGAAAAAAAATATTTTGTAAATGCCGTGGGCTAGAGCCGCACCTGTGCCCGACCTAAATGCTGTCCCGAGTATACCCCCACATACCACTATCATTCAGCCATTACCGCTGTTAGTTTTGTGTGGATCGCCGCTTGGAACATTTTATTTAAATTCTTCCCGTCTCGAAAAAACGATCCTTTTTAGGACCATCATGATTTCATATAAAGAAAATCGAAGCTTGATGCATCGGCAAAAGCGCGGGAATGTATAGATTCATTTTCGCGCGATATCATAGTAAAAAGGCGTGTTTGCAAATTTTCTGTATCTACATTTATTTCTGTGTAATTCGATTCAATTCATTTTGCGTTATATGATTAAATAAATCCAAAAGAAATAACTCAGATTCACGTGGTACCGTTTATTAACAACTAACTCTCGATTCGACAAAGCAAAAGAAAAATATTTACGTTTTTTGTAACCACTGAAGTCGCATATCCGGTGAAACTCGAACGTCTTATCAGGATATTAAAAATAATACTTTGTAGACTTACGTAGAATGCTCTTAACAAAAAAGGAATGTTTATTTTATAAAGAGAAGAAATTTAAAATGCCTCAGTTTTGCTATTTTTACAAGGCCTTTATTTATTCAGAATGACGTTAAATGAACTTACGGCATACCATTAAGAATAATACTGAATGAGTGCAATGTATTTATAATAATACACCACAGTATTAGTGTTTATCCAGTAGTGTCAAGAAATGGAATATTGTATCTGTTTTTGAAAGCTGCGCGAAGCAGGCAATAATGGAATGCGCCGTAAATCGCTGCCGCAATATGGCGTTATTTGTATTGTTGCTGGCGTTAACATATTTCTATAATTTATTTTTTTATTATATTTATTTGATACTAAGGCAATTACAATTGCTGTTTGTTGTACGGAGATACAGCTCTAACTGTAACCTGTTCCATATCTGTTTACCTTCATTGTAAATTTGTTAGGGTAAGTAAATTAGTCATTAAAACAATTTAATATCTTAACAATTAGTTTTTGTTGTAGTGTTTCTATTGTTACGTCTGTGTCTGGTGGATTAAAATCTCCTGTTTCCAGTGACTGACTCTTTTTATAGTAAGGAATTCTCTACAAGCACTGCGATAACCTCATTTTAACATAAGATTTGTTGTAGCAGTGGTTTTTTGTTACGTCTGCATTTGATTTGTAATAATAAAAATTCTATTGTGCCCACCGACTCTTTACAGTGACTGGATTCTGTAAAATTGCTGCAATAACCTCATTTTGTAACATTATGTTTTGTTGCAGGCACAGATTTACTGTACATCTGTGTTTGATTCGTTGACACTTGTAAATAAATATTTTTGGTGCAACATAGCGTATTTTACAATTTACTATTAATAATAATGATTTATTTGCAGAGATGTAAAGCCCAATTACAAGAAAATACAATGCGCACATCTGCAAATACATATTACACATGTGTAAATTACATAAAATAATTACAATAAATTCTTACGAGCAAGACTAATGTAAATTATATGCAAACTCTGTAATGTAATTTAAACTATTATGAATGTCACAAGCATCAGAGATTCTAGATTCTATTGAAATACTTGCACATTAAAGAAATGGGATGTTACGTAGAACATTGGTCCGATGTGAAACACAGTAGAAGATTACGTAGGAACAAGTGTGTATGCTTGCAATATTAAAATTAAGTCTACTTGAAAGCCATGGACAATCAGTTCTACCACGAACCAGGCAAAAAAAAATTTAACCAAGCTACAATTCTCCTTACATAAAGTATTGAAATGGAAGTTATTTAAAAGAAACAACATTTATCCTCAACTACTCAAAAGAAACCCTAAAAAAAATAGTAATTATTTTTCTAAGTGTATATTAATCAGTAGCTACTATATTTTTATAATCTGTTCTCGGTTATTTTTAAATAGTTGCACATGTTACAGAAAAAAATTCAATGGTATTTAGATTTCAACTTCTTCCTGATTCTTTATCCTTTCTTTTAATTGTATAAATAATTGTAGATTCTAAATTTTACATGTTTTTTTTTAAATACATTCTAGTTGCATCCGGTTTATTTATGCACTATTATTTTTAATTCTTATATTTCTCATTTAAATTTAGACTTTAAATGCCGCCATGATTTATCGAAGAAATGCATACTAATCGACCAGCGCTCGCCCGAGTCGTAAGTAAAGAATGCCGCTCTCATGAGCCTGGCAGGTTGCGCGAGAAAAACTTAGACTCACAAACTTCAAAGTTCCGACAGCTCTTTGACACTACTGCCTATATACTATACTGTGATACCACGTTTAAGCGGGTACTTAACATGCATGTTCCTTGCACAGGCCGGACAAAAATTTTGCTCTAAATTTTACTTTTTTTATTCTTAATGATGAAACCGTTTCGGTGGGTTGTGTTGTTTATATGTCGTGTAGTTAACACCCAAGCAAAATTTACTTTTTTATTAGATACACCCTGTATATATATAAAATATATATATTTAATAAATATAGATGTTAGACTCATAAAATAATATTAAATAAATATTTTCATAGAACCAAAATAAGATATTGGAAAACGATTATAAAATAGATATTCAAAAAATATTTTGCAATCAATATTAAACACGCAATATTTTATAAATATTGCTTATATGTTGAATATTAATTTTGGGATTGGCATGTGTGATATAAATATTGTTTCTATGTATAATAAAAAATGTTTTTTTTAAATATATATGCAGTTATAAACAAATATTATATAAATGTGTTGGAAATATTTCTCATACATATAATATTTGTAAAATAAGAAATACATATTTTATAAATATTGTGTGCTGCCTTGGCAGGAAAGTATTTGAAATTACTTCTCGGTTTAAGAACGATTTTCTTACACGATATTGTATGACTCGCTGCTGCATTAAATATACATAATGTTCTGTTACAACAATGATTATTCGAAATTCTGCGTAAATCAGGGAAGTACGACGTTTTTTGCGTTAAGGAAGAAAATGGACGAACGTTTTTATCAACGCCACAGAAGCGTCTACGACAAATGCGTCGGCTTATCTCCACACGTAATCGCACTTTTAGTATTATTCGCTATTTGACAGATCTGTAGTTAACGTAAAATATCCCTCTTAATTTATAGGTTCCAAATACCAATCCAACCTTAACGAGATAGATAAGTTCGAGCAAAAATCGGCATCCAACGTTGACAGTAAGGGAGTATATGAATGGCCCTCATCCGATAATAGCTCTTGTGGTAAGTTCTTGTTTTTTTTTTTCTTTCTTTCCTTTTTCCTACGCTTTAATATGTCGGCAGAGGTCGCATTCGGGGCATCCAAAGACGAATTAATTCCAGTCTTTTTTCTGTTTACTCGCGCGGATTACACGCGTGAACTTTTATGTTAGATATTAAGTGAAACAAGGGGCACATTCTTGAACCGTTCCGGAATTCCCTCTTTTTTTAAAGGGGATAAATTTAAACGGATATCCCCGCCCGGGATAACGAGGCGGGTCGTAAAATTAAAAATTTAAAACGGATCCGTCGGGGTTGGGGACGTAATAAAAATTTTAAAAGTTGCTTTCAATAAACAAAGCCGTATATGCAGTAGCGATCAAACCGACCGTGAAAAACTGCATGTGGAGGCAGACAGACGATCATTTGGGGGGGCCGTGTTTTTGTATTTGCTGCAATCAAAAATTTTTACGTTATTGCCGGCCCTTGCTCCCCCCCCCCCCCTCACCCTCCGATAAATCGATATTAAATCAAGAGGAACACATGAAGATTATCATCGGGGATCGTAAAGTTTCCAACAGAAAGGAAATACCCATGATCTTTTATTCATAAAACTTCTATATAGCTCTTCATAAAAATGTTGCTCCCCGAATTACAATTTATATTGCATTGGCAATCGTATGATCTGTAATGTGATGTATTGGCTCTTTCAAAAGAAAATGAAGGTAGCAGAATCAAAAAAAAAATAACTATTTACTGGGTATCTCACTAACTATGTACCAAAACTCAATTATTTGTTTTTTTTTTTTTGAAATCATCAATATTATAAAAATATATTTAATACTTTGATCCTACTATATTGATTTGACCCTAGGATGCACAGCATGGGCGTACGAGGCCCAGGGACCTATTGCATTCTCTGTAATTTTTGATTTACAACTTTTTTTTTAATTGCCTCTTAGATGTGCCAAACTATACGCTTCTTACAGCATATTTGCTAAATAATATTGCATGATAATGATTTTAAATTGTTTAAACAATTTTTATTTACAAATACCCTGTATTTACATGGGCTTGATAGAAGACCCATATAACAGTAACATAGATGTGACTAAAATACTATAATACTATAATATTTGTTGTAATAGAATTTATACAACTTTTTTTTTAATTGCCTCTTAGATGTACCAAACTATACGCTTTTTACAGCATATTTGCGAAATAATATTGCATGATAATGATTTTAAATTGTTTAAACAATTTTTATTTACAAATACCCTGTATTTACATGGGCTTGATAGAAGACCCATATAACAGTAACATAGATGTGACTAAAATACTATAATACTATAATATTTGTTGTAATAGAATTTATACAACTTTTTTTTTAATTGCCTCTTAGATGTACCAAACTATACGCTTTTTACAGCATATTTGCGAAATAATATTGCATGATAATGATTTTAAATTGTTTAAACAATTTTTATTTACAAATACCCTGTATTTACATGGGCTGATAGAAGACCCATATAACAGTAACATAGATGTGACTAAAATACTATAATACTAATAATATTTGTTGTAATAGAATTTATACAACTTTTTTTTTAATTGCCTCTTAGATGTGCCAAACTATACACTTCTTACAGCATATTTGCTAAATAATATTGCATGATAATGATTTTAAATTGTTTAAACAATTTTTATTTACAAATACCCTGTATTTACATGGGCTTGATAGAAGACCCATATAACAGTAACATAGATGTGACTAAAATACTATAATACTATAATATTTGTTGTAATAGAATTTATATAACTTTTTTTTTAATTGCCTCTTAGATGTGCCAAACTATACGCTTCTTACAGCATATTTGCTAAATAATATGCATGATAATGATTTTAAATTGTTTAAACAATTTTATTTACAAATACCCTGTATTTACATGGGTTGATAGAAGACCCATATAACAGTAACATAGATGTGACTAAAATACTATAATACTATAATATTTGTTGTAATAGAATGTATACAACTTTTTTTTAATTGCCTCTTAGATGTGCCAAACTATACGCTTCTTACAGCATATTTGCTAAATAATATTGCATGATAATGATTTTAAATTGTTTAAACAATTTTTATTTACAAATACCCTGTATTTACATGGGCTTGATAGAAGACCCATATAACAGTAACATAGATGTAACTAAAATACTATAATACTATAATATTTGTTGTAATAGAATTTATACAACTTTTTTTTAATGGCCCCTTAGATGTGCCAAACTATACGCTTCTTACAGCATATTTGCTAAATAATATTGCATGATAATGATTTTAAATTGTTTAAACAATTTTTATTTACAAATACCCTAATATTACATGCGCCTGATAGAAGACCCATATAACAGTAACATAGATGTGACTAAAATACTATAATACTATAATATTTGTTGTAATAGAATTTATAAAACTTTTTTTTTAATTGCCTCTTAGATGTGCCAAACTATACGCTTCTTACAGCATATTGCTAATAATATTGCATGATAATAATTTTAAATTGTTTTAAACAATTTTTATTTACAAATACCCTGTATTTACATGGGCTTGATAGAAGACCCATATAACAGTAACATAGATGTGACTAAAATACTATAATACTATAATATTTGTTGTAATAGAATTTATACAACTTTTTTTTTAATGGCCTCTTAGATGTGCCAAACTATACGCTTCTTACAGCATATTTGCTAAATAATATTGCATGATAATGATTTTAAATTGTTTAAACAATTTTTATTTACAAATACCCTGTATTTACATGGGCTTGATAGAAGACCCATATAACAGTAACATAGATGTGACTAAAATACTATAATACTATAATATTTGTTGTAATAGAATTTATACAACTTTTTTTTAATGGCCTCTTAGATGTTCCAAACTATACGCTTCTTACAGCATATTGCTAAATATATTGCATGATAATGATTTTAAATTGTTTAAACAATTTTTATTTACAAATACCCTGTATTTACATGGGCTTGATAGAAGACCCATATAACAGTAACATAGATGTGACTAAAATACTATAAAAAACTACTAAAAAAAATTAAAAAAACCCGAAAAACTGGCAAATGAATATAAAAGTAAAAAGAGAAAATATGACGAGTTGTACTTAAAATTAGGTTTTACTTGGACTGGAAGCTCAGACGAGCCTAGCAGCAATTCCATTATCAAATGATACAGTTTCAAGGAGAATTAGTGATATGGCGTATGACACAAAGAAACAACTTGTTGGAGCAATTCGAGCTAGTCCTTGCTTTGATATACAACTCGATGAAACCACGGATGTCGCTGGCTAGCCCAACTGATCGTTTTGTACGTGGCATTTTCAAGATGAAATATTTGAAGATATTTTATTTTGTAAGACACTTAAAACATCGACAAAAGGTGAAGATATTTTCAATTTGTTAGATTCTTTTTTTTCCGAAAACCAGCTCGAGTGGAAAAACTGTGTGTCAGTGTGTATGGATGGTGCTAAGGCTATGAGCGGTCACATCACAGGGCTGGTAGGCCATATTAAAGCGGTTTCAACTGAGTGTAAGTTCACTCATTGTGTCCTTCACCGAGAGGCTTTGGTGGCTAAGCACCTCCCTGATGAACTTAAGGATGTCCTTGATCAGAGTGTGAAAATTGTGAACTTCATAAAAACTAGGCCCTAAAATCTCGTTACTTTAAAATTCTATGCCAGGATATGGGGAGCCTCCATGAGAACTTATTGCTACATACTGAGGTACGATGGCTTTCTCGGGAAATGTTTTGTCCCGTGTATTTGAACTCCACAAAGAATTACATATTTTTTTTACCGAACACAAATCCCATCTGTCTTCTGTACTTACTGATTTTGATTGGCTTTTTGAAGTTGGCTTTATTTAAGTGATATTTTGGAAACTCAACATCTGGAATTTATCCATGCAAGGCAGTGTTTCTGATATTTTTAATATAGAAAAGAAAACTGATGCAATGGTAAAAAAGATCATTCTCTGGGAAAACAAATAGAAAATAACAACTGCGAGCCGTTTGAAAGATTACTTACATTTTTGCAAGATAATGAGAAAAACATATCTGATTTCACTGAACTCAAGACTCAAATGGGCCACCATTTGAATGCATTGAAGATCCGCATAAGAGAGTACTTTCCACCTTTGGAGAAACAGTATAACTGGATACGTGACCCCTTTAATGCTGATGCTATGGACACTAACCTGACTATCTTTCAAAAGGAACACCTCATTGAAGTATCATGTGATCCCACGTTGAAAAACAAATATTTGACTGCTGGTACTACATTGTTAGATTTCTGGATCGGTATTGGGAAGGAATACAAAGAACTGTCAAGCACTGCTGTTAAATTTCTTGTTGGGTTTTCCACCACTTATTTATGTGAAAAGGGTTTCTCAAGTTTAACCTATCTTAAAAATAAATCTAGAAACAAATTAAATGTTGAAGATGATTTAAGATTGTATTTAACCAAGTTAAAACCCAATTTTGATAAACTGTGCAAAGGGAAACAAGCTCACCCTTCTCACTAATCTCTTTGAAAGTAAGCGCTTTTTGTTCTTTAAATTTTGTGTGTGTTTTGTTTTTAATGTAATAAAATGTTTGTAAACAATATCTCTTTGTTTTTATTTAAACATGATGCGTAATTCAGTTCAAAGGTTAACACTATACTTCTATGCTACATAGAAGGCTTTAAGGTTTGTTTAATATTTTAATTATAGTTTACTTAGTACCGGTAACTGAGAAGGGGTACCTAAAATGTTTTGTGGGTAAAAAGGGGTACAGTGTCTAAATAAGTTTGAGAACCACTGGCGTAAAGGATGATGGTGGTAATCACAAAAAAAAATGAAAAATAGTATTAGTAATTATTAATAGTTAGTGAGACCCCGTTATAGGGAGGAAATATGCTAAAGCTGTAGTATTTTCCCGATTTGAAAAAAAAAAAACAAAACACGAGATTTGTAGGAAAATCTTTTTATATTTACATTATTTTACGACGAATGGCATAAGGATCCTCGCGAAATAAAAACCAGGGTTAAAAGGGAAGCGACATAAACTTCATGATATACGAAAGGAGCATATGGAATGAGACGAGATAAAACGATAGAGGCAGATGCCATGTCCTTGTCGCATTTATACAAAACATTTAATATGTAAATGAGCCGTAGGAACGGAGCAATATTAAGATTGACCCCTAATTCTGGGACATATGAATGCGATACGGGGAAAACTCAAAGATACATAACTTAGGTCCACAGCGGGAGGAGGTACCAGATGCGCGCTACCCCCACCACCCCACCCCCCCCAAAATCACCCGACCCCTGTATAAATTATCTAATCCGATGCGTACAACCTTTGATGGCATTAAGTAATATTAAAAACTCTGAGAATCCTGGAGATGACATCCAAGGGCGCGCGCCGAATGATCGGAAATCCCAAAAATTCTATTTTCGTTCGCAAAACTGACGTGTGTTTTCTCTCGTTCGTTCATTTCTCCGTTTAATATCCTTCGGCGTCGGTGTTTTCATTTTTTCCATCTTTTATTCCTACGCAATCGGCCACCTGATCTGACACCTATTGGATTCTTTCGCCATATCCGTGTGTGTTTATGTGGCGGACGAGAACAACAACAACAACAGAAGAATGCAGGAAACAGGCCCTCACACACGACGGACGTAAGGAAATATCGTGGGCGGACTAAATTGGAACAAGGAGTGTTTGTAATTTACAGAAATGATCTACTGCGGAGGTCCCTAAACTTAGACGCCTGTGAATTTTAAAGCGCGATACCTCAGCAAAGGGAATATTATATGCGGATCAACAAGAGAGATCAAAGACAATATGTCCTCAAACTTAGAGATAATCTGGAGGGGAAAGTTTTTTTTTCTTTGACGGATTAATGAATAGTTAATGCTTCCAGTAGACCTCGCATAGCGTCTTATGTGCACATAAATACATATACCGAGCGATCTTATTTCCTTACTTACAAGGGAACACCGGCGGGTGTCCCCCTCCGATTTCGATGAAACTTAACAGATCGAAAGAGTACCTTAAAATAAGAGACACGTATTTTTTTTTATCGGCGTATCCGCACGATTTTGGGGTACAGCCCCTCCAAAGTTTGGACGATTTTTCAATTTTTGCAAATATTTCCTAAATTATAACAGATATTAAATTTTCTTCTTAACATAATTTGCAGCATATTGCATGGCCCTAAGGGTGGCGTCGTCCGTATTCGCAAAAAGTTAATAACGGGGGACGGGGT
Organism: Protaetia brevitarsis; assembly: GCA_004143645.1. Lineage (NCBI taxonomy): Eukaryota > Metazoa > Arthropoda > Insecta > Coleoptera > Scarabaeidae > Protaetia > Protaetia brevitarsis. Next base: position 649,770 of record RXPK01000271.1, read on the forward strand.
ACCCGTACCCCCCATTTTTTTACAATTTTTCTTTTTCTTATTCATCAAAAGAAGGCCGATTTTACATAGAATACGATGATGTATAACAAGTTTAGAAAATTAATAATTGTAAAAATAGAAAAAGTAATAACAAAGCTTCAAAATTAATAAACTTGTCTATTGATATAAATCAAATGAACTATAACAGAAATAAGTTTTTATCCTTAACATAATTTCCAGCATAATACATGGTCTCAGGTAGATATCTTCATAAAAAGCTAATAACGGGGGACGGGGTACCCCATACCCCCGCATTTTTTTTAATAATAAGTTTATTCATTATTCATCAAAAAAAAAACGCTTTTACATAGAAAACGGTGATGTATAATAAATTTAGAAAATTAATAATAGTAATAATAACTCAAAATAAATATATGTACCTGTCTATTGTGATGAATTTGATATGCACTTATCTACGCATATGTGAGTTTAATTAATTATTCAGTCACTTCAGATATAATTGGTAATTTGCATTATAAATTTAACGCGATAAGGGATCTGGTGATTAATCATATTATTATATAGATAAAAATAAATCTCCGAATGCATAGTAATTAACCACGAACGTTTAAGTGGTCACGTCTGCATTTAGAAAATAGGTATATAAGACGAGTATTCCAAATGAGAACATTAGAAGTCGTTTTTCGTGCAGTGTAGGTCAGTACCTATAGTTTCGCACAATGGTGGTCGTAAATATAGCAAATGTGTTGAACATGTTATGGTATAAGAGTGGATACGTTGAGGAAAGACCTGGGCGCTTTAAAAATCCTGTAGAGTTTTGTTTTAACAAAGATGCGCAGTCTACACCCTTGTGTAGTATTTGAAATAAACCAGCTATTGTGCGGTGTTCATGGTGCAAACAAAATCTGTGTTTTAAACACTTTACACAGACTATCATTACTGTAATACTTACATAGCTTAATTACTGTATGTATATAATCTTGTTCGCTATTGCAATACATATATACCAATAATCGAATTACAGTTATGTCATGTATTTAAACATTTATAAGCATTATAATGTTTTTTCTAATTCTGTTCTATTGTTTCCGAAATGTCATAATCGTTACAAACACATTAGTTATATTTATGCTCCAATGAATACTTACATTGTACACCTACATTGCACGAAAAACTTGAAATAAATTAAAAATATATATGTATGTATTATTTAATCCTTCGTCCTGTGTAGCAAATTTGTTCATATACACGCACTAAAGGATTATGGTATTCTAAGAATGAATAACATTTTATTAAGGAAATATATAAAACGCAGTCACTAACTGCAGTTGATAAAACGATTTATATTGCTACCCACCGATAAAAGTTTCGTATAGTATATAGTATAAGTTAGTAGGCATAGAAAGGTTTGACCATAGCTTATCGAGTAGATACAATTCTAAAATTAAGAAATATTTAAGTAAGGAGAGCAGCGGAGTAACGATAACAAATAATTGTTGTTAAATGTACTATATTATTATTATTACAATTATTTTTATTATTAATCCTCCAATTTATTACCATTGTTTTCTATGTAAAAGCGATCTTTTTTTGATAGAATAATGAATAAACTTATTATTAAAAAAATGCGGGGGTATGGGTACCCCGTCCCCCGTTATTAGCTTTTATGAAGATATCTACCTTGAGACCATGTATTATGCTGGAAATTATGTTAAGGATAAAAACTTATTTCTGTTATAGTTCATTTTGATTTATATCAATAGACAAGTTTATTAATTTTTGAAGCTTTATTATTATTTTTCTATTTTTACAATTAATTAATTTCTAAACTTGTTATACATCATCGTATTCTATGTAAAATCGCCTTCTTTGATGAATAAGAAAGAAAAAAATGTAAAAAAATGGGGGGTACGGGGTACCCCGTCCCCCGTTATTAACTTTTGCGAATACCACCCTTAGGGCCATGCAATATGCTGCAAATTATATTAAGGGCCATGCAATATGCTGTAAATTATATTAAGAAGAAAATTTATATCTGTTATAATTTAGGAAATATTTGCAAAAATTGAAAAATCGTCCAACTTTGGAGGGGGCTGTACCCCAAAATCGTGCGGATACGCCGATAAAAAAAATACGTGTCTCTTATTTTAAGTACTCTTTCGATGTTAAGTTTCATCCGAATCGAAGGGGACACCGCCCGGTGTTCCTTGTTAGTGACAGTTAGTTTAAAGATATAAGAATATCACTCTTAATGTCTGCAATTGTTTTATTCAGGGCTTGAAAGCAATTATAATAACGATTTCGTTTCTCAAAACAGTTATGAGGAAGCATAACAGTTATTATCAAATTGAAAATCACTTGTACACTAATTTATAACAATACATACAGCGAAACCTATATGAAGCGACCATCAAAATTTGGGGGCTTATTGCAAGAAGAATCTATTAAGTAATTTAACTTGATTTGGTCAGAAAGTGTTTACGATCACACAATAATGAATTAAAATTTATTAATTAGTTCTTGCAGTAAATTATTCTATATATGTATGTGGTATATGGATATGGTGATTATTTTTTCTATTACAGGAATCATATTCAATTTGCCGCCATTGTTATATATCCTAATCGTTTTCCATCATCAACTGCGGTGAATCAATTGACCAGAACTAACCCCTTGACGTCGGTCATTTAAACGTTGAGTGAAACCAAACCCACCTGTAGAGACTTATAGCCAAATTGGTAAGTATTTAACAAAAAAAAAAAAACGAAGAATAAAATTTATTAAATAATAAAAAAAAAATGAACGCTTTTAAATTAATGAAAAAAAAGCATATATGTACAATTGTTTATATGTAATCTATTTTAAATGAAGACTGAACATTATTAGATTGATTATAGTTTTATTAAAACATAAATATATATTAAAATAGTTTAGCCTATCACGCATGTATGTATACTGCACCCTTTTAATGTTATAAACAAATTGATATACATTTATATATACATATAGAGTGTAAATGAATTAATGTGAAAAAAATGGCGATTCTTTATTGAAAATTAAGGGAGGTTTGTTAAATAAAAAACAAACATTGGCCTCTTTCCCCATTAAGTTACAATCCCTTAAAGGGGGTACCAAAAAGCTGTTTTTTTTTTTTTATTTTTAATGAAATAGGGTATTCAAATAATATTTAAAATTTTAAAAATGACGATACTACTTTAAGAAAAAAAGCAACATGCGAATCAACTTGCAGGCGTGGTTTTTCCTTCCGCTTAAAATCGTGGAGAGGGGGGAATTAAGACTATTTAATTTCATTTTTGCGACTTAGTTCGTATATAAAAAAAAAAATAAAAAAAACACCTTCTTCGCAGGAAAGGAGCGAATGCTTTTTGTTATTTCAACCCCCCCCCCCCCTTTAATTTTTAACACGGGAATCGTTTGCTTAATTTTTCGCATTTATTCATTTCCACCCTATGTATGCATATATTTATTAAAAAGAAAAAAAAATGTAAAGCGGTTTGCTTAATTTATCTCAACCTCAAACATGTATATGAGAGTATCTTATAAAAATATCTATTAATTAATATTTTCTTACGTACTGCCGTGCATTATATCATTTGCACTAAAAAAAAATTGTCTAAATTTTGCTTTTAGTGATTTTATATTTAAAAAAATTAAATGGGGAGAAAAATTCATCTCAATAACTTAAAACATAAACAAAGTTAAGCAAACCGTTTAATTTTTTTTTTTTTTTGAATGTCATTGTATAAAATACGTATTGTCACCTACCTAATTAATATCCACATACGCATAATATACAGAGATTTAAATAAATGAGAAAATAGGAAAATAATTAAAGTCAAACGGAATACATATAAGGAATTTTGAAATTTTCGAAATCTCTGTATATTATAATTGATATTTATTGAAGAAATAAAAAAACATATTTATCTAAATGGCTGGGAAATAGTTATATATAAATTATTGAGTATTTTAATCGCAAATGAAAATCAGAAATATATCAAACAAAATTTTGAATGTAGCTTTTGTAGAGTCCATTAATAAACGAAAACACAAAAGCAGTAAGCATTATATGGCCTTTGTAAATATAATATTAGTTTAATGCGTGAAACATCCATACACTAAAAACGATTAAATGAAAACGGTACACAACAAAAGGAGACAGAAGTTACTATTCTATTGCGATTTTTGTTATTTGTTGTGTCTAAATAACATTTAGTGTCTGCCTGAATAGCTCGTAATATATTTTTAGGAAGTACTACATTTACGACTTACAGGGTATTAGAAAGGCATGCTCGATAGTGGTTTTCCTAATGAAATAATTTTATGATATAAGTTGAACCTCTATATTAGATTCCTTTTGTTGTGGACAACGAAATGTGAAGCGAATGCATTTATTGCATTTTTCAAGTCTTACTTTTCTGTATTTTCACTTCCTTTTACCAGCAAAATAATGATTTTTTATAACTATTTTACCTGTAATAAATGTAGATATGAACTGTTTTATTTGTTCTTCTTGAAATACGTATGTTACATACGCATATTTCTTATTGTATATCTAATTGATTTATTTTAAATCCTAATAAATCATATTACATGTAATGATTATGTGTAATGTATTCGAAATGTGTAAATAATAAAAGTTACATAGATAACTATAAATGTTTTATTTCAACACCATTATTCCAAAGTCTTAAGCACATATCCACAATTGTTCTTTATTTTTTCTAATCATGTTCCAGCAATTCGACCCTTTTCTAACTTTAACATGTAATAGCTAACCAATGAACAAATAAGATATATTTTTTTTGGTAGGTGTCACTTTGAGGGTTAGTATAAAAAAATCACTCAAAAAGATATACTTCTCGTTTTTTACAGTGTCACCAAAATTCTAAAAAAAATATATTATAATGAGTTTATGGATGGTCAAGTACAGTTCAAATATCATAAAGATATCTTCAATAGGTACTGAAAAAAAAAATGATTACGTTAAAGATTGTCACCCCCATTTTTCCCTTACAATAGGGATTAGGGATGTGAGATTAATTGTATGGCTATTTTTTAGATGAAGAACAACAAAAGCAAGGTAATAACTAATAACCGTTCATCATGATTATCAAAATATTGAATTTTTACTTTTCATTCTAAAATGCTATTTTTTTTTTAGCGGACGAGAAACTAAACCCAACAAATTACATATTTTCGAAAAGTTCCATCATATAACAAAAAAAAAAAATATTGGTTACTTCCGATTTAAAATTTCGAAATTAGTTTTATATCCATGAAAAAGATGATAATTACAGATTAAAAAATTGTAATGTATTGATTGTAATTGATTGATTAGTAGTTTACTTAATAATTAATTAATATACCATCCGGAACCAACTTATATAAACTGTTTGTTGAAATTGGGGAAATCAATGCCAAAATTACTTTTAAAAATATGAAGAAATGAATATTGAAAATAGAATTTAAAATTAAAAAATTATTTAATTATAATTGTGTCTTCGCTTCAAAAACATCTAAAAAAAAGCATTTATATTATATAAGGTAAGCCTCCTTCAAGATAGTAAGGTAAGTGCATCATTGATTCAAAATTTACCCGCAAAATACAGTAAAACCTCATTTAACAGACACCTCATTTAAAAAAAAATATTATTTAATTATAATTGTGTCTTCGCTTCAAAAACATCTAAAAAAAAGCATTTATATTATATAAGGTAAGCCTCCTTCAAGATAGTAAGGTAAGTGCATCATTGATTCAAAATTTACCCGCAAAATACAGTAAAACCTCATTTAACAGACACCTCATTTAAAAAAAAAAATATTTATATATCTTCGTCCGGAAGTACCATAGAAAACCAATACTTATAGACTCCATTTACAATGGACACTAGTAGTAACAGTTATGCGAGTTCCGGCACAAAATCCCTTATGATGCACTCCCTGTCTAAAATCGACTGTCTACCTATGTAAACCGATTCTCTACCTATTTGGACGCATAATGATGTGGATAAAATATGAATTTGTAAAACCACGTGGGATTTTATGCCAGAACTGTCATAGCTATTCTACCGATACTCCCCTAACAGATTTGCTACTCTAAAGAAACATTTGCAGAACGTTGGAAATGAAGAAAGCCTTATTTAATATATTTTTTTTAGTAGTATTATTGACGTGCCTAGTTTATACATCTTGTGCTCTTCTAGACAGGTTTCACTGTATTTGACCGGTTGAAACGCAACAAACTAGATAGAAAATTCAAGGGCATGTTGATTGCCTATCGATTTATCTGTACATCACCGCGACAAACGCATTGAAATTTTAAATTAATAAATACCTACCGAAGATATTTGCTATGTTCCGGGCGCAGTTTCAACTATATCGAATGAGCGCAACAGAGTTACATTAGTATCAAACAAATTTAATCTACGAAAGTGGCTCCACTGATTTCACCCGTTAAACTTTGAAAATGGTGCCCACACTAGTTGAGTATGATTAAACGGAATTGAAAGAGATCCATATTGATACGCGGATACAGATTCTTTGGGGTGTTTTAATACTTTTTTTTTAACTCAAACTTCATCACGCTAAAAAATTTAGGTGATTTTTCTTGGTGAAAATTACTTTTTTTGATAATTCACCGCACTGAATGGGGTTAAATGTACATGTTGAACCATAAGTATAAGTATTTTACGTGTATCTTAATGAAAACAAAACTGTTTCTTAAAAAGAAATCTCTAACATTGTGGTATTGCCAAGAAAAATATAAATATTTCTCAGCAAAAACCTAAAATTTCTTACGATTCGGAAAATTAACCAAATTTTACCAAAAAAATTTTTAGTGCGCACAAGGAGAACGCTCTCTCTTATCTTTTATTTCTTTTTAAAGGAGAAAAATGGAGCCCAGAAGAGATGACAGGTTTGTAATAACAATATCTTTGGTTTACCTTACTTATTATCTCATCTGTGCTGTGTTCGTTAACTAACTTAATATAATGGTCGGGCTTCGCTGAGTTTCAGATTTCTTTTTACCGGAACGACAGCGTTCGCTGGCACTGCAATTTTACACATTTGATCATTCCGTTTTTTGTCGATTGTATGCTTTGTATATTAGGCGAAATCTGATACAATATTGCAAAAACACACGAGGGGGAAATTTAGAGCTCTTTGCTTTGGCTTTGTTTGTTCGTCTTTGTTTTTATATAATTCCATATATATAAAATATATATATATATATATATATATATATATATATATATATATATATGTCACTGCCTGTAGGTAACATATTTGGCGATAAAATTAAATAATTTACAAAGAACAAAAAGCGGCTACCTTGAGCAAATAATTTTATTCTTATAATCTCGCAATTCAATTTTCAACAATGAACGTTACTATCTTCTAAATAAATCCATTCAGGCAGAATATCATCAAGAAAAAAACACACATACGATCAGAGTCTATTAAGCATATTAGCCTATTATTGTGCACCATTTTGACGTCTATTACACTGAGCAACAAATTTTCGAAAAGTTCATGCTTCCAAGCTGAAAATAGTCATTTCTTAATGAATTCAATGTGATGAACACGAAAATGACTAAGAAAAAGCTGAATTGGCTACGGATTTTCTGTAAAATGTACGCATATTTCAGAAAAAGTGCACTTATGTCAATATTATAATACATGGTAAGAAAACATTAGTCTGCTTCTGGCTTTCGACTTCTTTTGGCCTGCCGTTCGTAGTGGACTTGTGGAGCATCTCTACTGATTGTCCAACAATAGTCAGCTAGCATTGACGTAGACCATTTGCCTTGGTACCGTTGCTCCTTGGTGGCAATGTCCTGATGAAAGCGTTCGCCGTGCTCATCGCTGACCTGCCCGCAGTTATCAGGAAAGAAATCTAAGTGGGAATCAAGAAAGTGGATCTTTAAGGACATATTGCAGCCGAATTCATGAAACAAAGCCAACATATCCTCAACCAGACACTTGTAATTTTCTGCCTTGTCATTCCCAGGAAGTTTGCTGCCACTTGATAGAATGCATCCCAAACCTGTTTTTCTTTACCTTGAAGAAGTTCCTCAAACTTGGGGTCTCGAAAGAGCTGTCTAATTTGAGGCCCCACAAAGATGCCCTCTTTAATTTTGGCTTCACTGAGTCGAGGGAATTTTTCATGCAGGTACTTGAATGCTGGTCCATTCTTATCCATGGCTTTTACCAAGTTTTTGACAAGACCGAGCTTGATGTGTAAAGGAGGAATGATGATTTTGTGTGGCTGTGCCAATGGTGGGTGCTGTACATTCGTTTCTCCAGGCTTAAAAAATGCTCTCGGAGGCCAGTCTTTCTTGATGTAGTGCAAATCGATTGCTCTGCTGTCCCACAGACAAAGAAAACAGCAGTACTTTGTATATCCCTGCTGCAAACCCATCAACAGAGATACTACCTTCAGGTCAGAACATATCTGCCAGCCATACTTGCTGTAGTTAATCGTCTCCAGTAGCTGCTTTAGATTGCCGTAAGTCTCTTCATGTAGACCGCATGTGCAATAGGTATGGATGGAAGCTGGTTCCCATTATTCAACAAAACCGCCTTTAGGCTCAGTTTTGAAGCGTCTATAAACAGCCGCCATTCGGGGGATCATGTGCAATACCGAGAGCTTGTAGTAGACCATCAATATCGCAGCAGAACACAAGGCTTTCTTCTTTCTTAAAGAAAGATTCGAAGAGCTGATGGCGAGTGCGAAATGAAGTCACTTGGACATTCTGTTCCAGAAGATTCCACTGTCGAAGTCTTGAGGCCAGTATCTCCGCTTTGCTTTTCGACAGATCCAAATCGCGAAACAGATCGTTCATTTCATCCTGGGTAATTTTATGTGGTGCAGATATTTCGTCAAAGCACGAAAAGTTATCATCCTTACTGCCACGTTGAGGAGAACTCGCCAACGCATGGCCATCCTCATCGTCTGAACTGATAGAAAAATCTGTAGGAGGTTCTGGAATTGGGAGTCCTTCGCCATGAGAGACAGGTCGCAGAGCAGATGGCATGTTAGGGTATTCAACTGTCCATTTCTTCTTCTTGGTGATGCCTCCAGAAGCTGGTGGTACCATACAGAAATAACAGTCGTCAACGTGATTGGTGGGCTCCCTCCAAATCATGGCACAGCAAATGGCATTGCCTTTCTTTTGCCATTAAGCCACTGTGAAAGATTTACGGCACAAGTGCGGCAGCATACGTGTGGGGCCAGTCTTTGTCCTGGTCGCCTATCTTGCAACCAAAATACAAATGATACGCTTTCTTAACTGTTGCACTGATGTTCTTTTTCTGTGCAGCAAATGTCACTTCTCCGCAAATATAACAGAAGTTATTTGCACAATTAACACAGTTACGAGGCATTGCTACTGTTTAGTTACTTTACACTATAGCAATCACTTGTGTATGCTAGAGCTTCGAAAAATATGCGCGAATGAACGGACATTGCACGAGTTAATTGTCACGTCGGCCATTTATAAATAAACTATAATTAGCTATTGCTTGATATTGCGCAATCAATTTCGCAACACTCTCAATGGAAACTTACAGCAAATGCTGCATTAACTTCTTTGCATGAAGGGGTGATGCAATATGACGCAAAATTTCGTAATTTCTCACTAAATTGCATTACATTCTGCAATAGCATCTATACAATGGACAAAACGTCAATATCTCTGGAACGTGAGCCAATCAACTTTTTTCAATGTGATATTCGTGTTCAGCACGTTGAATTCATTCGGGATTGGGTACTTTCACCTAAGAAGCAATTTCACTGTTGACCAGTGTTATAAGAGAGGTCGGTAGTCTGATAACACTCTGCAACACATTTTTTTTTTCTCATACACAATTACATAGAGTTTGTCGTTTTTCATGCTGATTCTGAAACTAATTTTAAATTTGCTCCATATGACGTCAGGATTTGGAAAATTATTTTACATAGTTTTTTTTTTTCAAAAAGTACATTAAATTTTACAGAATTTCACAGTGACTTTTATATAAGAAAGATATCACAACGTATATATTGTACTGCCGAGCATTGAGTGGACATGTCTGAACTTGTCCTGCCATTACAGATGCAGAAGAAGAAACTTCCATCGCTAGAGGACGGACTTCACTTAGTAAATCAGTCAGAATTAAATGATCTTATTCGAGATCTGAATTTGTCAAAAACTCCGCTAAAAGCCGAAATACCCATTAGAGAACTGTCCAGATAATTATTTCCTTAACTGTACATACACAGAGATTCAAAATGATTGTCAATTCCGCTCCTATAGATAGTAACAGGGTGTAGGTATACGCCGTGTGTTTGTAATGAAGGCTTCAACTAAGTCAGTGTTGGAACATAAGAAAGTAAACGGATCTGTCATAAATAAGGAAAACGTAACCTATATTTGAACTGCATTATATAAACGACTATGGATTGGTGTTTCTGCTTGTAAAAATGAAATGTAATTAATTTAACTTTACTAAATTATGATTTTATAATTCAGTACTAACTGGTGTTTAACTAAATTTATTTATTACTTTAAATTATAACATACAATTAGTATAATTATTAAGTGACAAAACTGCATCTCTCAGTTCTTCTATGGTATGCATGCGGTTTCTATAGATCCCATTTTTTAGATAGCCGAACATGAAGTAATCTAATGGGGTTAGATCAGGCGATCTTGGTGGCCATCTTTGTGCTCTACGAACCTGTCAGCAAAAAACTGTTGAAGATATTTACAGGTTTGTCGAGCAGTATGTGCTGGAGCATTATCGTGCTGAAAATAACCTGCTTCAAGCTCATTTTCTTGTAACTCTGCAATAAATATTTCCAACATCTGTTGGTAACGTTGGGCTGTTACAGTTTCCTCGAAGAAAATTGGCCCTATTATTCGTTGCCTGGACATAGCCGACGAAACTCCAACTTTTACGGATATGCGATTGCGTTTCTCGAAATTCGTGTGGATTTTCTGCAAACTAGATACAATAGTTTTGTAAACTGATATAGTCTGTTAGATAAAACCAGGCTTCACCCGAGAAAAATGATTTGTTTAGCAAGTCATCGTCCCTTAAATTGTTATTAAACCAATGACAATATTCCAATCGCCTATCGTGATCTAATGGTAATAATTCCTGTACCGTAGAAACTTTATAGGGATGAAAATGTAGCTTTCTACAGCTCATTGCGCTGAAGTGTATGAAGAGGCTATAAAATTATAAAATGTAATAAACTATTTCATTTAATGTTAATATTGATTTTTTACCTGTTTGTTGAACTATTACCACAGATAAATTCCCTTATTTTCTTACAGTATTCAGAAATACTATTGTTGGCGATATTAGATGTAAATATAAACGATTTGAAAAAAAATTATAAGATAAATAATTGAAAGATACTACAACACGCACGCCAATGTCGCTAAATGTCAAGAAAATTTCATCATTTAATGTATGAAATTTATATGTAGCTAACTTTACTCATTAAATTGGTAATAAGTACAGATAATTTTTTCCGGAAAACAGTTTTTTTCTTACGACAATCATTTTGAATCACATTGTATTAGATTATTCTATTACCTAACAGAAAAAAGCATTTGGCACACATTAAAATGAAATACGCATCACCTGTCGGAAAATATAATATAGCTTTATATTTTTTCGGCAATTTCAAGTAATTAACGCGAAAAAAAAATGTATGTATATGAATTTATTTAAAAGTTAAACGTATAAAACGGTAAATTCTGTCTACGAAATGAAATTCTGTGAGCATATCTGTCACAAACATATTTGTAAAAACATATCATTACCATTTTTGACCAGTTATAAATCTGACGATACCCCATGTTTGTTGTTAGCCGTTTGAATGTTGCCACCCCTTTTGTGAAGTATGTACTGACCCTCATCGTGATGATTTGCGCTGTATGTAAAAAAAAATGGCAAGCAAAGGCTAGTATGTAATAAAGACCGCATGCATATTTCATTTGAAAAAAAAAAATGATTTAAGCGTACTAAACAAAGCCAGTTGTGATAACTATACACGAATAAATAATTTATTTGTAGTTAGTGTCATTTTTATATACCAATTACACAGTTTAATTATAATCTCTAAAATCTAATTACGTAATAGTAGTGAAACAAAGCATTTACTGTAAGCAAGACGAATATTATATTTAGTGCAATTAATTCCCAGTAACTAATACCAACAAAATGGAAAACATTTTCAATAGATATATAATATTTTTAGATTATCAGGAAAATTAAAGTTATTTATCTTAACCGTTATTGTCACAAACATAATTTCACTTGCTATAGGCAGCCCATGAATAAAGAAAGTGGATATGCGCCTATAATACCAGATGATATTGCAAACAATAACAATAACACTACTATTCGCGTCGATTTATATAAAAAAAGTGGTAAAAACATATTTTCACTGGTCATATTTTTTTTAGTTAAGGATTATACAGTTCAGAAGGACCACATTTCAAAATTATTTTGAAGTATACAGGATGACTCAAAGAAAAGTTCAACACCAAAGTTGTGAAAAGTTAAATGGAACACCCTGATGTATATTATGACATATTTTGATAGTATAGACTAAATAAAGGCAAGTTGGTGTTAAGTTTCTTATATCTAACTCAACTCGTTTATGAGAAAATTAACTATCCTTCAAAATGTAGATCAAAATTGAAGAGGCACGCCTGTCATGCATATTTAAGCTAGATATTTTAAACTGTATTTATTTTTTTAACTAAAGCATCAGACTTGATAATAAAATAAAAGTACTGCAAAAAAATTATACAGGGTGAACAAAAACATACTTTTAATTTTCGCTATCTTTAAAGGCAAGTAACTTTCTTATTTTAAATGGAACAGCTTGTATTTATTACCTTATTTAGATTTCAATTTTAACGGTCTTTAAGATTGTATTAATGCTTCCTATACCTATGTGTTATAGTTTCTTAGTAATTTAGAATTTTCTTTTTCAAATATTAATTCCTAGCCATTATTTTTTTTTTTTTTTTGAAGTAGGCTTGGACAAAGCTGCTGTTATTATTCAACATAGATAGACGATATTAATCAGCCTAACTTTTCAACTGGCTTTTCCTACATACTAATTAAAAGTTATAACTAATTAGTAAACTTCATAAATGTACTTTATTAAAACGGATAAATTGATATGTTAAAAAATTGAAAATATATTACCACTTTTCGCATATAAACCGACGCGAATATGGTGGCCCACCTGTAGGGGAGGGTGGGGCAAGATGGGGCCACGAGGCATGATGGGGACATCGTCTTATCTACAAAACGACAGTAAGCATCTGTCAAATAATAGCAGTCCTAATATTGACAAGTGCTGTTTTATGTTTGTTGTAATGTAGGAAACTTTACTAGTCGTAATAACAAAGTTATTGCTGTTTGTGCGTGAACTTTGCAATATCCAGAATTTCGTTATTATGTTGATGGTGAGTACAACGGCCAGTATTGGAAGCATAAGTAAATTATTTACAACTACACTTTTTTGTGCTTATTAATTGACATGTATTGCATGTATTTTCTATAGTGTGTTATTTGTTTATTTCAAATATTTAATGTGTTATTATAACATAACCAGAAAATGTCCCAAAGAAGCAAGATGGGACTATTGGTATAGGGCAATATGGGGACATCATTATCTCACTCTTCAGTCTGGTCCGTTATGCCTCGATCTGACATTATGCTTTCTCGAAGACATAATGCCTATTTCTCATGTTAGGAATAAAGTACAGGTTCAATCAAAGCGTAACAAGGGAAAGACAACAATCCTTACAAGCACTACGTATAAAAATCTGCTACAAGAAAATAGAAGTCTGGAGAATTCCTAAAGCAACTAGAAGTGCTGAGGGAGAGTTAAAGGAAAAAATGACAAAGAAGAAAACAGAAGAGATCAAGAAGCCGAATTTTGTAAGGAAAGCAAAGGAGATAGATTTTTTGAAAACGTCAAGGAAATAATCAAGTTCTTCTGTTGAGGAAGATGACGCTCAATGTTAGTATTGTAAGGGGAAGTATTGATAGCATGCCATGGATGGCGAGGTTGGGTACATGGAGGCTGTGCGAATAACGTGAATGAGTTCGTCTTCTATTGTCTCAATTGTGAAGATTAAGTTTAATATTCTTATCTTATCGTATTTTTTTTTATTTAAGTAGTCCGCTCTAAAGAGTTTAAGCTTTGCTCCTGCATGTTTTTCTTTCATCTATTTTTTTTACCTATTACTTAGATTTATGGTACGACCCATTCTTAACACACCCATGTGTATTTACACATTTCTTTTCAAAATTTTCTCACAACATCAAGAGTACCCGTCGAAAAATTGTAAATTCATCCATCAGCAGATAAATGTTTAAAGATTAACAACAAGCGTACTTAGAACCTTGTATATCAATTTTCAATGCTGATGTAGTGTTTTAAAGCTTAATGTTCCCATCTTGCCCCACCTTCCCCTATAATCCAAGCTATTATATAGTATATTAACATTTATTTCCATTGAATGTGGATGGTAAAATCCAGATTGTTATCTGATTATTTTACTATTAGTAAACAACACATTATCCTTTTGACAATAATTATTTTGTAATTAATATAAACCCAGTAAACCAAATTCAAATTTCCCTCAATTATTTTTAGTAACTTCAACATTAAAGCACGAACCTACCTACGATTTTGTATTACATTAGTAGTTATTTGAATACCTTTAAGTCTATGCCAATATGCTAGATAAAAATATCGCCATGAGGACCACTAGAGGGTGTCCTCAAGGGGGAGTACTGTCACCACTGCTGTGGAGCTTGGTCGTGGATTATCTCGTCAGATCATTAAACGACAAAGGAATATGGACGCAGGGGTACGCTGATGACATTGTCATCGTAGCTAGGGGGAAGTTCCCAGGCGTGGTGGCGGGCATCATGCGTAATGCACTGCGAATGGTGGAGGAATGGTGCCTTTCACAAGGACTCTCAGTTAATCCACAAAAAAACAAAATTGGTTGCCTTTACCAACATGAGAAAACTCAATGACCTAGGCGGCATTAGACTGTTTGGGCAGGAGATACAATTAACCAAGGAAGTAAAGTATCTAGGTGTTACCCCTGAGCTGGAAAAATCACTTAGCTAAAACAACGACCAGGGCCACGCAACTATTCTGGCGCTGCAGGAGAGTTGCTGGCAAAACCTGGGGATTAAAGCCGAAGGTGATCCATTGGCTATATACTGCCGTGATAAGACCGGCGATAACATACGGGGCAGTAGTCTGGTGGAGGAGGACAGAAGTGTCCTCCGCAGCGAAGATGCTGACCGCTGTCCAGAGACAGGCATTGCTGGTATCACCGCGCAACTATAGTAGAGGGACCGCCTCTTTGGAGACCATTGTGGGCCTCCCCCCGCTGGAACTCTATGTGAGAGCGGAGGCAATGAATGCGATCCTTAGACTGAAAGCCAACAACCTGTGACATCCCAACTTCAGGGTGGGAGGACACACTTATACTACGGGCACGTTGCTGGACGGGCCATTGCTACAAATGCCCACGGACAGCATGGTACCCGAAATTATCTTCACTGAAAAGGTGAAAATCTCCATACCGAATAGAGACCAGGCACGTAGTGAAATCACTGCTAATAGGGATTTGTAAAAATGCTTAGCCGCTCTACACAGATAAAAATACGGAGTTGAATCTAACACCGTTTTAACTCTTTTCCGGTGTTCCCTCGCGACCATCCGTTCAAGGAGCCTCCATTTCGGAGTTAAATGTTTTGCTACTAAACGGATGGAATACAGAGATAATTTTGCTTTTCATAGGGGAAAAAACATCTTTAACCGAGGCAACCTAATCCGTTAAGGAGCAATTTGTCTCTCTTATACAGTTTTACTATTTTGCAATAAATGTAAAAGTTTCCGAAATGGAGAAATTTTAACTCCTACTGCTGTTATTAAAATGAATAACGGATGTTGTTTCCCCATATGTATGCAATACTACTATCGTATCAGATAAAATTATCTCCGTTGCTAATGCAAGTAACTCCACTTGGAAATAATTACATCCGCAATAAACAAACGTTAACTCCGTTTCGGAATGTATTTCATCCTTTACACATGAATTTATTTCCGTTAAGAAGGTACCTGCCACAGAGAGAGAGAAGAGAATATCTCTCTAGTGAGAAGGTTTTTAACTCTATTTTTATGTTACCTAGCTCCATAGTAGCTAAGTTTAACATCATATTGGAGTTAATCAATGAGGGCTATTCTATGTGGACAGAAGCACCCTTGCTCAGTGCATTTATTCTATTATTTATCATTAAAAATGCATCAAAAATGTCGTCGAACCTCAAGTTCTTGAATTATTTTTGATATATTCCTAATGATTACTAGGATAGACACACTAAGCACGTCCTCTTCTACGGTCACAGAGCAGCCGTCATTGGAATTGCTTTAATTTATCCATAATATAGTCGCTTCTTCGAGTTTGGTACCGACCGTGGGTTGAAGGCACGACACAATTGAAACACCACGGATTCAGCTAAGATAAACGTGCTTTTATTCAGGAGCTAACACCTAGAATGTAGTGGGGGCCAATTAAAAATTGGTACATCGTAGATTGAAAATTAAATAAGGATGCACGAGTTTCTTACCTGCTTTATCTACATCTGCCCTGGTGATGTTTGCTCCCATAACTCTTACCCATCTTTTACGGTTTTCGTACTTTACTCTGATGTGTATTTTATAAATTTCAGGTACAGTGCATTCCGCCATATCCTTCTCCATTCTCGAACTATTGCAAAGTGACTACGTCCAGACTTGTTGCACATGCGCTGCACTAATATCGCTTTAATAAATGCGCATGCCCTATGCAAACTTGCAATTTTCAAATGTTTAGGGAAACAGTTACGATTT
Source organism: Protaetia brevitarsis (assembly GCA_004143645.1). NCBI lineage: Eukaryota > Metazoa > Arthropoda > Insecta > Coleoptera > Scarabaeidae > Protaetia > Protaetia brevitarsis. The sequence continues at coordinate 666,733 of RXPK01000271.1, forward strand.
GGAGAACAAATGTTCCCAATCGGAGTTATCCTTTCCCTTTTTGGCGTTGAGGTATTAGAAATAGAAACATCTGTTAAGTAAACAAATTATCACCTCCGTGAAGGAGAAAATATAATGCAATGTTAGGGATATTTGTTTGGCTTAAATACGGTAGTGTAGATGCGGAGAGAAAGCGGAGATTATTTCTTCCTTGAAAATCGTGTTAGAAAACGGAGTAAATTCAATCTCTCCGTTTTGGTTGAGATTTTGTACAAAACCGAGGAAATACTTTCTGTTTTTAGCTATGGCAACTCCTTTTGGAACAAAATATTTCCAAAACGGAGACTCCCTATTTCACTCCCTCAAATTTTTACCTGTGTATTTATCTGATAGAAAAAAGATAAATCTGTGTCTACATGTTTATGAAGCACCAAAAACCGCATTCAGTAGTGTTTGCAAGGAGAGCTTTCGATTTAACAAATGCATTTATACATTTTTATTTGCATTTTTATTAAATTTTGCATGAAATAATCACTTTTATAAGGCATATAAAAAAGAATGCACGATAGAGGCTCAAGGCGAAAGATCGAAACGGAAAGAATAATGAAAGAATGTCGTTGGAGCCGAAATAAAAAAAGGGAAAGAAAAAGAACTTTCCTCCACCCGATAAGACGGCCACGTAAAAACTTAAATTGTTAAACGTCAGTGGCAACTAAGAGACATATTTACAAGTTCAACCGCAGTTACGCTGTAAAACAACTTAAGTTTCAACTCCAGCCCTGATATGCTAATGAAGATGGCCTAAGTTTGAATGAGTTATCTGATACCAGGTTAATTTCGGATATCGCATAATTCGCGCTAGGGGTTTTTTTTTTTGTCTTTCCCCCTTTTGCGTCCGTGCGAAAAGAAAACGTCTACTAAACCGTTACGGGGAGGGCCGAGTCCCCCAACCCCCTTCTCCCTGGCGCTCCCTCATTAGATCCGCGTCGATTTTAAAACACGAAATTTATACCCATTTTAACGGCATACCGATGTAAACCGGTAAACCGAACGATTAACTCAACCGATATACCGTTGATAGTATTGTGCATTACATTTCGGCATAATCTACGGAATTAGAACAGCAAACCGCAATGCCCAACGATCGGACACGCACCGTTGTTATGGTCACATTTCGGATTGTGTGTCCCGTTATGGACGTGGCGAAGCTATATTTGGTCGAATTTAAAGGAATGCAACCAGGCATCCAATAATAATGTCATACCGATTTCTCCCGGCCATCCCACGCCCCGGCCAGAACTGTGCGTCAATTGAAATTTAACATATATTTAATAAGGTGTTATTCCGATATTCGAAACTAACAAACCGGAGGTTGGAATTTCCAACAGAGTATTTTAATAGTTGCAATAGTTAATTAATCATGCAGATTATTTGGGTTGCACCACTTTCGTAATTAAATAATGACATCTATTCATCATTTCGATGTTTTTGGCGGTCGAGCAACATATTTATATCTCGTTTTATGTTGTCCCCTGTAGGCTGCACTATACCCAGCGGTACGTCGATGACAATGCAATCCTCACAAAGGAGAAAACACACTGAGAAAAATAGATTGTAGAAATCAAATTATAAATTCCTTCCCAGTAAACCAAATTCAAATTTCCCGCAATTATTTTTGGTAACTTCAACTGAAGGGGAGGTTTACATGTATTTGACTGGAAAAATCGATTTTTGGTTTTTTGCATTTTTTGAAAGCTCCAAATATATAACATACATGGTTAAAGCGGTTTCGTAATATTCGCATTGTTTAAGCCTCTACGGCTTATTAAAAGAGCGGGTGTACCGAACACAAACGGAGCAAATTAGATGTAATACTATATTCGACTCGGGGCTGCTCTGGTCGAAATATCATACTTATTGTTTGTTAGTGTATGTATAGTTGTCTTTAATGATTAGAAATGCCACTGTAGTCGGGATCACAAATAAACGACAGAGTAGCTATTTATATTACAATAATATGAAGCAATTAGATCCGAAATAAAACGCACATTTGAAGAAACTGATCTAACAATATTTCTTTTACTTAAAACACACTTTCCCACGCTTTAGAAAACTACTTACCATAAAATGTATCAATTTATTGCAGATGCACTTACACTAAATTTCTTATAAAAGCTGGCTAGAATATGATGGCAAAGATAACCGCACTACGGATCATCAGAGTAGCACAGGAAAAATGAAAGTCGATGCGATGCCTTAAAAGAAATTTTCGCACGATTTCGGTAGGCGACTGAGATAAGACAACTTTTTAAGCAATTTGTGATTTTTAGCCGTACTAGATGTTACTGTTCAAGAAAAAAAGAGAATGCGTTGGAGATGTACAAAAAAGAATGAGTGGACTTTGAAGAAAGGGCGCTGGTAAACTGACTGACAAAGTTATTGATAATTTAACAATAGTGTACTGTGGACTAGCAATTACACAACATCCAGATTCTGCATAAAAATGAAGGCAGCTATTTGGGCTACATTTCATTATAAATGTTCAACCGACGCGGATCCACGACACATTTATTGTCCAAAAGGTGTAGACAGCCTGTGTAAGTGGCGCGTTGCAGAAGCCAAGGTTGAGCTTGCTTCATTCATACGTGACCCTTTTGCAAAAAAAAAAAATCAAGATGCTATTAGGCGGATTTATGATTTTTAGTTTTTTCTAAAGTGATTTCTTGCAAGATGCATTGGAAAAAATTGTCAAAACTGAAACGACTCGTTTAGTTCATGTGTGTAGAAACTAGCTCCAAAAGATTTACACTGCGACCCATAAACAATTCAACTTGCTACCTACATTGCCGCAAATTTATTCAATGAACGTTACTTTTCTGTATTACAAATAATGAATGCGGTGGGAATTGCAGTAGGACTTGATGCCAAAAATTTCGTCATCAATTCTGATCGTCAGCGCATACAACGAGCAGAGCAGAGCATGTCCAGCGCTGCAAAACTTGCTGTGCTGTCTAAAGGGAAGCAACAAATTTTGCAAATGCAGAAGTATGAAGAAGAAGAAGGATTAATGTATAGTGCTGGAATAGTGACTAAGTGTATGTTGAACTATTTGTAAAAATTTTTGCTGAGAAACTTTGAACGCATTTTTCTCGAAACATGATTTTTCAAATCTGCGTAAGTTCTAGTTCTTCAAGTGTTCAATATATCAACTTCATTCTTTTGTTTTCTTAATGTAAACCGTTTTTATTGGAGGTTATACCTATAATATACTAAAATTGCAATATTTCCACATTTTTATATCCACATACACACAAAAAAGAAATAGAAATAATCAAATCAAAGTCCAGGTATCTGCCACTTGTTTGCTTTCGACTTATTTGGTTAAATTTAGGTATAACCTCCAACAAATTTAATATATTTCTAACTTTCCTTTTTATTTTCAATTTCGGATCACTTTTGCGTATGCTAGAGTTTACGCAGTTTGACCGTGTTTTCTGTGCACATTGCTACCTAGATACAAATAGCGAACATTATAGTGGTCTTGTCATTAAAAAAAATATATTTTTTTAATGTTCAAGTTTTAATATATTTATTAAGAAAACGCCGTATTTTGTATATCTTTTCCTTTTCTCTGAAAAAAAAGCTCAAACGTTTTGGACTTTTTGCGTATATATATATATGTAAACTCCCCTTAAAGGTATTCATTCATTCATTCATTCATTCATTCATTCATTCATTCAAGTTAGGGTGGGCACTTGATGTCATCCCTATTGATTCGCTTATTTCCACTCAAGCAGCTTGGTGTTCCCTATAAAGCCCAGTATCTTGCCCAGTGGAAACTTGAGGACCTTCGAGGGCTCCAATAGATCTCTCCCGAAATATTTCTGCCTGAGTACCTTTAGTTCCTCACATGTGCAGATTACGTGTAAACTCGTTTCCTCCTGTAATTCGCATCTTCTACACCACGGTTCGCTTACACGGCCTGTGTTGTATAGATGCTTTTTCAGAGGACAGTGTCCAGTTACCAACCCAGTAATGGTTTTAACTTCTTTCTTACTGCGCTTGAGTAGATTATCAGAGAAACTACCATCCCCATCCCCTATCAGCGTTTTGGTATGGAGTTGACCTCCATTTCTTTGTACTTTCTTTATCTAACCAGGTCCAGATCTCCCTTCTTGCGGAATCTTTAGTAATCCCACATGCGGGCTCTGGACCCATGAAGTGTCTCTTAGAGCCCTCCTTGGCTAGTTCATCGGCTATTACGTTGCCCTTATATCCTCATGTCCCGGCACCCAATCAGAGACACCGTGTTGTCTCGTGCCAGTGCATTGAGGGATTGTTTGCAGTCCCTAACTAGTTTTGACCTAGTTACAGGGTTTGAGACTGCCTTAATGACAGCCTGGCTGTCAGTCATTATATTAATTTTCCTCCTCATGTAGCCCCCTGCTGCAAGGGCGAATACCTCTGCCTGGAAGACCGTTGTATGTTTCCCCAGGCTTATGAATATCCTTTGATTAGACTGGGCCCACAAATACCGGCTCCTGTCCCCTGGCTGGATTTGGATCCATCCGTGTACCAGTTTTCGTTAGCAGTGATTTCACTATGTGCCTGGTCTCTATTCGGTATGGAGATTTTCACCTTTTCAGTGAAGATAATTTCAGGTACCAAGCTGTCCGTGGGCATTTGTAGCAATGGCCCGTCCAGCAACGTGCCCGTAGTATAAGTATGTCCTCCCACCCTGAAGTTGGGATGCCACAGGTTGTTGGCTTTCAGTCTAAGGATCGCATTCATCGCCTCCGCTCTCACATAGAGTTCCAGCGGGGGGAGGCCCACAATGGTCTCCAAAGAGGCGGTCCCTGTACTGTTAGTTGCGCCAGTGATACCCAGCAATGCCTGTCTCTGGACAGCGGTCAGCATCTTCGCTGCGGAGGACACTTCTGTCCTCCTCCACCAGACTACTGCCCCATTATGCCCCAGCTGGCATTATGACCTATAACTTTGTAAGCAATTACTTATTGCGATTTTCTATCTTGTTTCATTTTACCTTGTATATTTTTAGTGCCTCCTAAAGATGTTTTAAATTAAAAATGAAATAAATACCTAAATAAAATAACTAAATAATTTTTTTGTTATAGCATGTATGTAACATGCAGTATTTTCGAGAGAATAAAGAGTTGCTTCCCGACCATCCTTAATTCATACTTCTAAATATATAAAATAATTTAATTTATTATTAGTAAAAGGCATAACAGAGTTATTCGACCAAATATACTTTTACCATTGTTTATATACATACTAGTTAGACAACCTTATGGACAAAATAGTTAACGGATTTTTGAACATTTTGGACAAAAGTGGTAGATGGCGGCACGCCGTTGATGTCCATCTCGATTTAAATATAAGCTTTATAGTTAGACTACTACATACAAGATGGCTCTCTTACGTGTCGGCAAAATATTATTTAATTGCAATAGTTACCCAAAGGTCAAGATCCGTATCACGTCCGTATACATAAGATAACCTCGTAAGTTGTAGGTGAGGCCCGGGGAAAGGAGGGGGTGGATACGCGATGACGCTGTGTGATGACGCGCCACGCGATCATTCTCGTATTTATTTACATTGAAAGGTTAGTATTGGGGTATTCTGTTATAATAAAAAGAACTTGAAAGTATATTGCAAGATACGTTCTTGTTGACAAAACATTAATTGAAACGTTTTCTAATTTAAGATTTCTTTTAAAAAAAAAAAAAAATATTTAAACTTAAAACAAAACAAAAAATCACTGAAAAGATAGAAGTTAAATCTGAAGAACGCAAATTTGCCAAGAAAAAAAAAAGCATTATATAAGTTTGTGTTTCTAAATTTAAGTTTAAAGTTTAAGCATGATTATATAATAATAAGAATGTTTTTTTTTATTAGAAAGAATAAATATTTAGTTTGATAATATATAATCGTCTTACCATTTTACTTTACTTTTTTTTAGTTTCTAATTTAATGTTATGCTCTATATATGTGTTTGTAGTTCTAAGTTTTGTGTTATATTTATATAATATTTTTTATTAGATTTACTTATGTTTGCTATTACATAATAGTAGAAATACGTTTTTTTATATAAAAAATTAATATGTAGTTTGGGAGTACAAATCACCATTTATTTTTACATATATGCACCACTTTACTTATTAAAACAGCATACCTGATGACCCGTTCGCGCTCTTTCTCTTGATTGGCTGAAAAGTTACGAGGTAACCTTGTATATACGGATCTTGCCCAAAGGTTACCTCGTAACTTTTCAGCCTATCAAAAGAAAGAGCGCGAACGCGTCATCATGTATGGTGTTTTTAATAAGTAAAGTGGTGCATATATGTAAAAATAAATGGCGATTTGAACTCCCAAACTACATATTTATTCATTATAATAAAAAACGAATTTCTATTATTATGTAATAGTAAACATAAGTGAATCAAGTAAAAAATGTCTTATAAATATAAGAAAAACTATATACATAGAGTATACATTAAATTAGAACTAAGAAAAAGTCAAAAAGTAAAGTAAAATTATTCTATTTATAGTAGGCTACATTTTAAATTTCAAATTTCCCGCCTTTACACCAGTTGAAGTTAGCGGCAGTACCGCTAGACACGGGAGAAGCGAAGATAGCAATAGGAGAGAGGAGAAGAAGAAGGTTGTCGTATAAACGTTCGAACAAAAAACTGCGTTGTATTAAAATTTTAAATATAAAAAGGCTATCGAACTACAGATTATATATTATCAAACTAAATACTTATTCTTCTTAATAAAACAACCATTTTCTGATTATTATATAATCATAAACATAAGTAAATTAAGTTAACAAAACCACTTATTAATTTAAAAACTTAAGAAAACTAAAAATTGAGAAGTAGTTTTATGTAATGTTTTTTTTTTTTCTTGGCAAATTTTCGTCCCTTTAGATTTAACTTTTCTCTTTTTAGTGATATTTTTTTTGTTTTAAGTTTAAATATTTTATTCTTAAAAAAAACCTCAATTTAGAAAATTGTTCAATTAATGTTTTGTCAACAAGAACGTGCCTTGCAATATACTTTCAATTTCTTTATATTATAACAGAATACCCCAGAATACTAACCTTCTAATGTAAACAAACACGAGAATTATCGCGAGGTGCGTCATCACAGCGTCATCGTGCATCCACCCTCCCTTTTCCCCGAGCCACACAATTCGCCAATGCGAGTAAATTACCGATACGAGATTCCGTCGTTTCCGCAGATAGATAGAACATAGAAATCTGTCTCTTTCTCTGACCGAGATACCTGTTATATTTATCGCGTTTTCAAATTAATTTACATTCACCGGTAGAGTGCACCACTTCCCTGAGCAATACTTTATTTTTCCGACAATGCATTACGTTGACTAACTAGATATATTTAAACAATGCTTTTACTATATCGATTGTTTTGAAGTCAAAGGTTTTTTTTTTTTGTTGACATAAGGGAGAACTACGATTGTTAAATTGAAATACTTTTTTCTTACATCATTATTGCGGCTATTTAATTTTTTAAATCAATAATTTATTTAGATTAATGCATATATGTAATTCAAATAATTCATACACAAAGAAATCCTTTTCACGTTGTAGTGTTAAACCTCAAGCAAGTATCAATTTAATTACGTAATGGAAATGTGTAAATATAATTAAAATCGCTGTAGAGGCGTTCGAAGTTTACGCATGTTTTATATATAAACTTCACCTGAATTTAGCTAATAAACAATCTTACTTGAAAACTTAGCTACTTCATCCCTTAAGTAAGCTCGCTCACCTGATTGTATCGCTTTTCGGCCAAAAGCGGTGGTAGAGTACACACAGCCGAGTTTACCAGCGTAGTTTACATAGTGGTAACTTGAAGTTTATATAAAGTATCCGGTGCTCCCCTTTGCATACAGCTACAAGATCTACGATTTGCAAAGTATTCAACCTTTATAGGGGGGCAAGTTAAACATGTTAATATGAATAGAACCGTACCCCGTGGCTCTCTGACCTTACACTTCGCATGTTTGTTTGTAAATGATGGAGTAAACCGCATTATCAGACGGCTGCACTCGAATAACATATCCATTTACGTCTACCTGCTCGCCGTGCTCCATCGTAGCCTTTAATTAATTCTAAATTAATTAACGGCTGCTTAGTATATGCGGTAAACTGTCACAACGTGCTGTGGTTCCCTTAAATCGGGAATAGATCAATTTTCCACCCTCGATAATAAGGATTCTGAATGGGATTCTTTCCCGTGGTGGAGTTGCACACAATAGGAAGTCGGAACTAAAGACACCAATCATCATTTGTAAATGTGATAAACGATCCTCTTTTGTCGCAGTGTGGAGTTCCGAGGACGGGAACAGGGGACTTCAAATATGTGGACATTTACGGACGTTCATAACAATTTAGAGTGGAAAGCCCCTCAGTCAGGAACTCTCAAACTTGGTGTAATTCACTAACTGTTTAAGTTTACAAGCATATTGAACGCGCAATAATTTCAACCCACTGTGTTATTATATACAACCGCAGAAGTTTAACATAACACATAGACTAACAAAAACAATTTCGCGAGAGCGTCCAATTATATTCAGAATTATTAAGGTTTATTCATAAACAGGCGAACAAATACAAAACGAATTCTGAAAAGCGCACAGCAACGAGAGAAGGGTAGGTACATACGCGGCAGTTGGAATAAAAATTCTCCCCGTATTATAAAGATAATCCCTTAAATTTTAGCTTCAACTATTGATGGCATCTACATAGTACTCGATTTGAGTCATTCAGCCTTGTACTTGCTTATATAATGAGATACTCGAGTTAGAAACGAGCGAGTCAAGTGTTCGTCACATTCAAATCTTTGTTGCTTGTACGAAATGGATGGATAAAGGCATTTCCCTCTACAGCAACACGACCCCTCTTTATACCTTGTACTACATACCTACAAACAGCCAGTCCCTTAGGTACATATATAAAACTCCCTCGTTTTTTAATGGCATTTTTTTCTCTTGTATAAGTTAATAGCATATAATGATGAATTTATTTATTAAGAAATAAATATTTTATAAGATACATGATAGATAAAGAGTTTAGTTTCAAAAAAAAATCACAAACTTGTAACATAGACTTTTGGCGTCTTTTGCTCAATGCCGCCAATCCAATAAATTTAAAAACGACTAAAAATAGTGTCGCGATGAGATACTTTACAATATTGTTTTCAATTGATAAATTACTTCAATAAAATACCAAAATTAAACAAATATTCTGTTTTTTGAGTATTTAATATTTGAATTCACCCGCAGTTACAGTGACAAGGGTGGACATCTGCATTTAAATAGCTGAATTGCACTTTGACAGTTCAATTAAGATTCCTTCAAAAGTTGGCAATAAATGAAGGCATTCTTTTTCAGTTACGTTAAAAACAACAACATTCGCGTTATATCGATTCTGATATACGGTTTATACCGCTTATTCATCTTATGTATTACCAAATATTTCGTTTACTTGCGTGTAAATAACAATAGCTTTCATCATCGGTGTGTTGGCAGTGGCAAACGCGTATGTAAATCGCTAGATTAAGTTTAATCATTAGAGTTTTTGTTGTTGCCATTAATGGATGACATTTGACGTGGCAGGAACGGCTCGTAATAAATAAACACGAATTTATTCATCCACGTCTTTAAACAGCAGCAACCACGAGATGGGTTTAACGATATCCAGTGTTTTAACGCGTCTGTTCGGCAAGAAACAGATGCGAATCCTTATGGGTAAGGTTAAGTTTCGCACTTCGTGTTTTGCGTAAATGCTAATTCGGCAACAATTTTTTGTAGTCGGTCTCGACGCGGCTGGCAAGACGACGATCCTTTATAAATTAAAACTCGGCGAGATCGTCACGACAATTCCAACGATTGGCTTCAACGTGGAAACTGTAGAATACAAAAATATCTGTTTCACCGTCTGGGATGTCGGTGGCCAAGGGAAAATCCGTCCATTGTGGAGGCACTACTTCCAAAACACGCAGGGCTTAATTTTCGTCGTAGATTCTAATGATAGGGAACGGATCGCTGAGGCAGCACAAGAATTGCAGAATATGGTGAGTCGTTGCACAATGCTATTTAATTAAACTCATGCTTTTTATTTTATAGTTGCAAGAGGATGAGCTACGTGATGCCGTTTTACTAGTATTCGCTAACAAACAAGATTTACCTAATGCAATGACAGCTGCCGAATTAACGGATAAATTGGAGTTGAATCAAATACGTAATCGCCATGTAAGTAGTTTATATGAAAAATGTTATTCATACGGGGGTTTTCTAAATGATGTTACACGTTTTTAAGGGTGATTAGGCTAACTAAACCAAATTCAATCATAGCATTTCGCTGCCCACAGCCAGTAAAGTGTCAATTCATTTTTGAAACCTTTGTAATACTTGCCGAGGAACAGCATGCCTATATATAAGGTCTATTCCTTGGGAGTGCCTTTTTAACACTGGTTTGTGAGTAAAATAATATAGAAAATTTCCTGTTTCTATATTTGGAAGGGTTAAAACCCATAGCCCCGATGAACAAAGTTATATACGCTTAGTAAATTGTGTATTTTGCCATTGATTTGACGCAACTGTTGTAATATATTTAATACTTAATGTATATTTCCAGTGGTACATCCAAGCAACCTGCGCAAGTCAAGGAAATGGTTTATACGAAGGTTTAGATTGGTTATCGAACGAATTAGCTAAGAAATAATGTCATTTTCTAATGGTAATATTAACGTTGCTCTACAATACTTTAGTGGGTATTATCAAATAATTAAAATGTTCTCTTTTTTTTTATCATTCTGAACAGGTGCCAATGTTGAAGCGACACACAAGTAACATTGATTGTTAACACAGTTGATACCAGTACTCCTTCAAGATATCTTTAAAAAAAAAAAAAAAAAAACTGTTTTTGGTAATACCCATAATTATTTATATTTTGCATTTAAGAAAATATACGAGGAAATAATTTGTTTTCATTTTAGTTTTTAATGTTAAGTATTACTATAATTCTCCATGTGATTTATATATAAAATGACTGATTAAAACATTAAAAAAAAAAAAGGAATGTAGTTTTAATTTTTTAGTCTTAATTGGAGAGAAAAGTACTTATTTTAAAATTAAATATTTTTTTTATATCCTTATTTATACCTTCTCTCAAGTCGACTGCACCTCCTTCCCATCACCAAAATAATTTTAATGTTATAATTAAGGGAGCAACAAAATAATTGGTATATTTCTTGTAGAGTTATAACTGTTGTTAGGTTATAGAATTGCACAGATATATGCAGAGGTTAAAACTTTGGTGTGCTTCCTAAACAGTATACAGCTGAACGATTGATCAAGGTTACTTTCGAAATGCTCCTATAGAGGGCTGCACTTTCTGTATGTAGAAGAGAGAATAGAAAAGGATGCATATAAGGTACTATTTCCCCCATTTAGTTCCACCTATTTACAATAGGTTTGTTTGTTTGTCTGATCTAAGCAGATCCGAGGAATTTTACGCGTTTGTTTGTACTTTAGAGCACGATTTGTGCGTGTTTGTTTGTTTATAGCAAGCAAATCTAGATCACAAAGAGGTTGCTCTTCCTGCTCGCGGTCCAACGTCCCAGCAATTTCGAGCAATTTGTGCAACATAACCTACTCGCACTAACACCGTGTTATAAAATGTCGTTTGTAAATGTAATCTGATTTATAACTGCATCAAATATGCACGAAATAGATAATATAACGATACCAATGTGATTGATGTAAAGAACGATGATTATATTTTAAAAACTTCACTTGGTAGGTGCATAAATACTAGTATATGATGCATTTTATTGTAGTCTAGATTCAATAATTTGAAAAATTATTTTTACTTTTCCTGTTCATAGTAGCTGTGGCAATCTGATAATAGTAAATAATAAAATTAAGGTTATATTGCAATCGAGCGCGTTTAAATCCAACTCTGAGATGCTCTCAAGTTACTCTGATGACGTCAGTAGATACTGCTCCAAGCACACAAACAAACAAAGCTAATTTCTTCATTCAAAGATGTTACGTTCTGAGATACATACGTGAGATTGAATTTATATTATATATTTCAAGATCATCACAGTTAAAAATAAAATTGCAAATAATTTATTTCACGTCCATTCCGATAGTAAATTATAAACCGTAATAATAACAAATCATTGTTTATTTACCAAAATATTATAATATACATAAAAACAAAACTGAAATTGCAATTTTATTTGAAAAAAAAAAAAATGTAAAAATGCATGATATAAAGTCCAGCTAATTAGTACGTAATTGATAGTCCCCATTCTGTGTAATATACCGTACCCAGGGCAGGGCTTGATACCCGCTCTTTTCAATGATTTTCAGATAACGAACCTAAGACAGAATAAAAAAAATAACCCATTTTAACCACACAGTAGAAATAATGTATGCTTCACAACGTACCTGAATCCCGGACGTTGTAAAATAAGGAATTTCAAATTTCACTTGTATAGGGGGTTTACCCTCAGTATCTTCGCATTCCACGCTTGGTAATCCGAAATGAGCGCGCATCAGGTATTCTTTACCACCGGGGAACGATTTAATCGACCACGTGATGGCGTTCTGCTCTGGTGCGTACCTCGCACTGCCTATCGTGGTCTTGAATTTCGGAGAATCCGCATCCCCGGGCACAGGTATGACGATTTCGACATTGTTAGCCGTCGATCGACGTTTAAACTGAGATTTGGCCTTAATCATGTATTCTACCCTACTGTGAGCGTGGCGTTCTATAATTGATTCAATCCAAATAAGCGGTTTCACCTGAAGAGAATATAATACCAATGTAATCTATTTGAGACTTTGTGTGAATATTGAAATAATGGTCCACATGGTTTTGTCCAAATAAAGACGTCTTCAGGCAAGAATTTGTGAGAAAGTGGACCACTATTTCCTTATAATACCAATGTAAAAGCTTCGAAAATCATTTAAAATTACTTTTAAATTTATTGTTATTTGTTGTCAATGGTTAAAAATATGAATTTGTACAAACTCAATTTTGAAAAATTGAGCACCTAGAAGAACAAATATGAACAGACTCAAAACAGCAAGGCATTCAGATTGAATAAGTAAATCAAGTAACTCACGTGTGTGTTTAGGCGATACGACATCAATTCAAATTCCCCATCCGGCGGTATAAAAGAGATTGTCCGATCGTTTTCGAATCTAGATAAACGGACACACTGATGGAATTTTACATCTTCCAATTCGACGGATTTCGATTTACCTCTTCCAGTACTTTCGAATAGAACCTTGTCATTTAATCCTAAACGTAATTCGGGCATCCCCGACAAGTACACTCTCATTTTTATTGCTCCAACAATCTCACTTCTCAATACATTCCCATTAGCGTTTGCTAATAAATTTACCGACTCTATAACATCTAGGAACACTTCGTTTTTACGGTACTTAATGCCTTCGGATCTCCAAGACACAGCGTTCGTCACAGCCATCGGTATTCTAGGCTGTATTTCTAATTTATGGCCTTCTTGCGTGATATACTCTTGTAAAATTTTACTATCGGTAGTTTGGGGATATCCGAAATCAATAAGCTCGTCCAGAAGTTCATATATCACAACAAAATTATCTCTAATACTCTCTTCCTCTAATTCCTTAAAATACTCGGTCATTACTTGGACTATTTTGTGTAAAAATACGAAAACGAGGGCTATATTTGCGTTTTTCTTCGTAGTGCTGACTATGTACAAATTATTGGTTTTAATATAAGCAAAGGTGCAGTCTGCAATTTGCAGGATGGGCGTCAGTAATCCTTCTTCCTCCTTTTCCATTAATAGAGGCATGAACTTCTCAATAATGCCTAAATCGACATCACCACGATAGTTTCTCGATATCAATACCTTTTAAAAATAGATGCATATCATTATAGGGAAATGAGCTAGTGAATTTTAAATACCTTTCCTTTCACGTCTAATATATAAATCGCCGACGAAGACATCTTTATGACAGGTGTGTAATACTGTGATTAAACTTAATGGATAATACCTGAATGCCCAATTGAACCGCTTCAATACGTCAAAATACGTAGATTTATTTATTACTGCTATTAAGTACAAATAGAATATGGTTTCATTATTTTATTCTACAATTTTATTGTAGTTTGGTTAATAAATGGAAATAAAAAAACCACTTTATATTTCTCCATTTACACATCAACATGACATCAACACATCACAGGCCAATTCATCTGACATCTACTAATGAAAAATGAAAGCTGAACGATGAATGTAGGTTAAACACGTAAATGGTCTTATTTTATATTTAAAACTAAAAATTAGCATTACAATAAGTGCTATTTGAAGTAAATATACGTTTAACTAAACCTGATCTGCACAAAAATAAAAATATTGGACAAATAAAACGAAATGTGGTAAAATTGTACGTGCTATTTCCAGCTGAACGCTATCGTTCCATTTAGTTCGATTACTTTCCTGTAGTTAGCGACACTCGTGCAATAAAGGAGCGCGGTATATTTAAACTATTGTCGGAATACAAGCTATTTCAAAATTAGTAGCCGCATTTTTACCATCCACTGTCGATTAAATTCGTTTTTGCGATCAAAATGTCAAATATACGCTATCAGTTCGACCCAAAATGTTAACTTAATCGAAAAAATTGAGAAAAAAAAACGAGTCCACATTTTCGATCTATGTTGCAGTTCCCAGAATGCAACGTGGGTGGGAGTGATGTCTGGTTCGTCTCGTTCATGATCTGTATGTCCGCATTGAATATTGTATTCTACTGAAATAAATATCGGTTTATATGATTGTAATATAAGGCAGGGTACTATCGCGCGCCCGTTCAGCTAAAGAAATGTAAGTGAAACGTTAAAAGTGATTTAAAAGTTCGGTGACAATTGTGGCCGCTCGTTTGATGACGTAGTCTCCATTGTATGTCCGATTTGACTTGGCTTTATGAGATAAAAATACAGAACCCTGAGGTGTGTGCATAAACCTTTTCATATTCGAATGCTTATTTATTCGTTTAAGTAATATTTTCGTTGGTGTATATGTTCGATGTGCTTTTCGGAATGGAAACACAGATACCGAAATCCTATTTTGTAGTACTACCATAGTATGTAAACATGTAAGCCCCGCCCCATCACATAGTATTGTCATTTATAAATCAATTTTTACTTTTTTTTTTAAACAATCCATGAATATGCCCTGAAATCATGGTGACCGCTTTATGTGCGACTTATATATACGTTTTTCTGTGACGAATCAAATCGAATGTATATTCTATATATACATATATATATATTCCTTCTAATCTAACCTAAGATTCCTCACAGACAGTTGCAATTCAGATAAAGTATGTTTTCTTTCAGAATGCATCCAAATTGGTAGACAAATATCCAAAACCAGTTTAAAATCCTACAACCTATAAAACAGATGCTTAATACTTATTGAGGTATGTACTAATAATTATTTCAATATTAATCTCATCAAAGTTACATTCCCATATAATACATCTTTTTTTTATTATTATTTTAAGTACACGCAGAGCGTATCATTAGCATTTTACTTGATACATTAATAACATTCATCCAATTTTTAATAATCAATACCATAAATGCATAGTATTGTCATTTTTCTCATCTAATTTTTTTGTTCGACTCGACTTGGCTATTTCTTTTGCACTAATCATCTTGTTTCAAAGAAGAGATTCCTTTTTTAAAGCTGTATGTGCATTAGGAAAATGATCAATAAAAATCAAAATGGGTGGCTGTTTTATGGATATATGTATATATATATTCATATATGTAATTATAACATAGGTGGAAGTATTGAATATACTTTGTTGGGAAATAACAGGAAAACATAATTAAATTGTTTAAATAATCAATAATATAATAAATATGCAAACCTTTATTAGCTCGTATCAACAGGCTGACTAGCAAATGGGTTTTTTTTTTTTTAAATTATATAATAAATTCAACTATTTTAGAAAGTAAATGTGTTTTCTTTTAAGAAGATTTTTCTGATTCAGGTTGTGCTATACTGAATATTAATTAAAAGTAAGGCACTTCGTTGTTATTTATCATTTTGAATTGCTGGGAAGTGCAAAGGCCGCTCACAAAAATATCTTGGAAGCAGTTGAGTTTGGTAGAATTATAATCATGAGTGAATTTATTGGAAATGAGATGTACCAACATTTCAAGTTGCTAGTCATTCTGTTGATCATATATATGTGTATGTCTTTATGTGCATAGATTCCGGGGGGTTATTAGCACTTTGTGTGAGAATATCTTGTTTGAAACAGACATTTCATTTTCATTAAAGCTTATGTACATTTGTTGTTGCATGGACTCAGGAAAAATTATTCATTTTCATGATGACAACTAACCAACTGATGGATGCTTGCTTGTAAGTAGTGTAGTGGACCTTGGTAAAGTAACAAGTTCAGTTATTCTAAAATATTTTTCTAAGCGTTTGTTTTATTTCTAAATAATCGATTTTCATACATATAAGGGACCATGATGTCATGTTTATCTTTTTTGTTTATTGATTAATACTTATTTTATCAATTATTTTATCTATATCCGTCTACAAACAGAATTTTTTTTTTTATCTGCTACGTGTACAAACTGGCCTTACATTTAATGTCACATATATGATTCCGCTTACATTATTAAACATCATCGTATTGATAATGGTTTTATCGACCTGAATCCTATGGTATTTTATCTTTATTCTTGTAGAGTGTTTTTTGTTTTGGTATACAGCGTATTTCAGATATTCCAAAAGTAAATATCACGGATATAATGAATTGCGTAAAAACAGGAAATTATTTATTGACCTAAATATTCCCACCGCCAGTTACAAGTGTTTTACATAAATTTTACGGTACTTAAACTCGCCTATCCCATCATCATTTTTGAATGAGAAATCATTTATTAGTCGCCAGATATGTTATCAAAAGAGGAAGTGATATACGTGACCAAACAAATTCTGTTTGTGGAATGTGCGTAGAAAGGGAGGAGACCTAAGCTTCCCGATCTTCTCAAAATGCATGCAATGATAATTTCTAACGTCCCCCTTTCCCGTTTCCCCCCCTCGTCGACTGCTTGTGGCTTAACGTTTGCTAGTCGCTAAAAGAGAATTTTGCTTTTCACACTGACAGGCTCGTGAACAGAAGGATAGAACAAAGACAAGAACGTAGCATAACACACACAGAAATTACCCAAAGGTAGGCCACCCTTCATCATCCTTCATTTTTTTTTTTTGTTTTTGTACGTGTTTTTCGTATATAGTGTTTACTCGCCGGCATTAATGTTGCAACATGTGGTTATATACATATATATATTTTTTTTATTATTAAAAATGGTGAACATTTTTTTTTTTTGGAGGAGATAAGTTTACAGGCATGTTTAAAAGCCCATTATTATTTTGACACACACAACGATAAAAATCAGACGCACATGATGACGTGATGTGCTCAGAATTGAATTTTGCGGCCTGCTAAAATTCCTGCCCCTTTTAGGCGTCTCACATATTGATGCATTTTATCCCGTTTCTTCTAGGCCCATCCTACATGTTGTTTTGCGAACGTTGGTTTTCGTTTGCTTAAAAGAGGATTTTTTTTTCTTGCGTTCTTGCCCATGGATTGTTTTGATGACAAAAATACTCCAAACTATTGTACTGGTAATGCTGCAAACTTCTCCTAGACCCCTAACCACAAACTGCACTGAACTGGACGTACGTTTCGATAGCAAAGCTATTATTATCATCATCAGCAGAAACACTGAACTCAGTTCATGGATTGTTTTGTATAAGTCGTCTTCGAATAGTAGCGGTATTCATATTTAGTTGCCATTATTTTTTCGATGGTGCTTGACGTAGCAAAAGGATTTTTCTCCCAAAATCTTGCTTCTCGGGCAATGCCAGAAGGCTGTCTGTATCTTTTCTCGCAATTTCACAACGTTAAATACTTTATTTCGCGAGCAGCCTAAAATATTTGCTAGACTAAGGTGGATCGAAATTTTTCTTTTTAAGATTCTCCCGATTGCACAGATGCTATTCTTGATATTGGAGTTTTTTCCCAAAACTGACATTACGAAGATTATTTTATAGGTGTACACACTTTTACTACTAATAAGAGATGGCGTTCATATACAATTAATGTAAATAAACAAAAAGAGGACTTGATAAATAAATAAAATGCACATCACTGTAGTTCCAAAATAAAAATAATATCATTTTGTCGATTCTTGGTATATTTTTTTCAAACTCACCACTGCACTTAGAGGTCGTCACGTGTGTTGTCAAAAAATTTTTTTTGGGTTGTTAGACGTGCTGAATCTATGCCAATAGAAAAAAAATAAAGATCACGCCGGTCACTGTGTTAGGTTGGCATTCATCTTTGTACTGATTTGTCAATTTAATATGTATCGTACTTTTCATCATTCGTCATATTCATTATATGTTATATTCTAGGCGAATTTTGCAAGAGAAGGTACCAGATATGCAACATTACAAGTAAGTTCCCATAATTTCTCAACAACAATAAAAAAAAAAAAATATTGCGCCTACGATTTAATTGGAGTTATTCTCCCGGACCCTCGAGATCCTAATCGTCACTTCGTTTCTATTTCTATGTGCAGAGGTCCAGAGAGCGGGGCGTCTGTTAACGAGACCGTGTATCATTCGCACAGCAATGGGCATTCGGAACATTCGCCAAATTCCAGCCACATGTCTGTCCACAGCGACGAACCACTAGTGCGCACCCACAAACAGCAGACGACACAGCAGGTGACCACCGTCACGAAAGTGGTCAGGGAGATCCAACAGATAGACGGCCAACCTGGGGATTACGTATCTGTGCCGCTGGCTTATCAACATCCGGCGCATTCTCGACCTCACTACGTAGATTATATGGAACAGCCCACCCATCACATGTATTCGCAATACCACCAACACCCCCCTTATCCCGATTACGAGCACTACCCGTATGGATCCTATATCGGCTATCCGACAGGTGGCGATAGACCACCGACTCCGCCCACTCCTAGTGAACATAGCGGCGCCCCTTCACCGCTTCCATTGTCGGCACAGCCCGGGGGCGCGTACCTACCGTCTGGGTACGACGAATTGACGGAACATTACCGCGTGACCCCATCACCCGGCGGTCCGATCGTTCTAGATCCATACCAAGACGATTCTGGCGTCGTTTACGGCTATGTCTCGCCGTCCCCTTACGGCACGGCTGGGAATCACCCGGGACCCACGTACGACACCAGGAATTACGAGGAGGCGCTGAACGGACCCGTGGCGCCACCTATGAGGATGTACGAGGATGACGATCTACAGAAGCAAGTCAGCAAGATGTCCTTGCACGGCCACACGATGGGCCTACCGCAGCACAGAACTCACGGCATGACTTCGCCGGGGAGCGTTGGAGGCGACGAGGACCAAAGGGGCATGCGTTGGAGAGATCCGAATCTAACGGAGGTGATAGGATTCCTCAATAATCCGAATAACGTTATAAAAGCGAACGCAGCGGCCTATCTGCAGCATTTGTGCTACATGGACGACCCCAACAAGCAGAAAACCAGGGCACTGGGCGGCATTCCCCCATTGGTGAAGCTCTTGAGCCATGACAGCGTCGAAGTTTATCGGAACGCCTGTGGCGCCCTCAGGAACTTATCCTACGGCAGACAGAACGACGAGAACAAGAGGGCTATCAAGAACGCCAACGGGATACCAGCATTAATCGCGTTATTGCGGCGCTCAAACGAGGCAGAAATTAAAGAATTGGTGACGGGCGTCATATGGAACATGTCCTCCTGCGAAGATCTAAAAAGATCCATCATCGATGACGGCGTCGCCACCATCGTATCGTACATAATAATCCCGCATTCCGGCTGGGACCCCCAAGGGAACCACGGCGAAACCTGCTGGTCTACGGTGTTTAGGAACGCCTCTGGCGTGCTGAGGAACGTCAGCTCGGCCGGAGAATATGCCAGGAAGAAGTTGAGGGAGTGTGAAGGTTTAATTGACTCTTTATTGTTCGTTGTAAGATGTGCCATAGACAAGTCCAATATTGGCAATAAAATCGTTGAGAATTGTGTATGCATACTACGCAACCTGTCGTACAGGTGTCAGGAGGTGGAAGATCCTAACTACGACAAGAATCCGTTGCCGACGCAGAGTAGGGTGACAGCTAATTCTAAAGGTATTGTTCTTATTGTCTAATCACACCTTAGGAGGTAGTACAGATCTTATGGAAATTCCCACCTAGACACTGCCTCTTTCATTAATTGGTCCGCCCTCTCATTAGCGATTGTACCTACGTGAGCCTTAGTACAAAAAAGTTTTACACCCCACGTTATAATTGTGCAAACATTTTTTTTCCGTCAAAAGCGTTTCAAAGTCAAATGTTAAAATTAATTTAAAAGAAATGTAGGTTTGAAAATTACATTTAATAAAGATTTTGCACTTTTACTTTAGTAATTAGATTACTTCGATTAATTTTGAAGTTAGCGTTAAAGTTACAATTCTTATCTAATCCGTGTTATTTAACCAAATTTATTTATTAAGTCAAATGTAAACATTGGGACCTATTTGATTTTTAACATGTATTCTATACTTGCCTTCATTTGGTGTAAATTTTGTAAACTGGCGTGTCGTTGCTACAAAATCGCTGGACTCTTGATTTAATATATTTTTATATATTAATATATTTATAATTGCCCAAGACCTGTAATAGCACTTTGCTCCCGTGGTCTGAATACTATTTTTTTCCCAGCCAATCCAATTTTAACTAAATATCTAAAAATAATAAAGACATATCTGTGAGTGACATGATATATAGTAGGCTTAATCTGTCAAATATTTTTTGAGAACTGTCATGTTAGCGTCGTTTTAAAAATATTTAATAATGGTTTGATTGAATTGAAATTTAATACCTAATAATTTACCAATTATCTCATAAATGAACTGAGAGTGGATCGAATGTACTAATGTCATCTATCAATAGTGTCACATATTATAAGATATACAGTTTTATCGTGTCAATGTCACTTACTTTCCGCCCTAGGGAGGAAAAGGACAACTTTCCTCCCTATGAAGGAAAAATACAACTTTCCTCCCTATGGAGGAAAAGTACAGCTTTCAACAAAGTGGACACTTTCCTCCCTGCTGGGAAAAAAAGAATTTTTGAGGTAATAGACCTCATTTTATTTTATATATTTTTCCTTTTGCATAATTTTATCATTATTATTATTTATTAGTGTCTATCAGCTTTAAGTAACTTCCACCCTCACTCTGTTAATGTAATTTGCAGTCAGGGCAAATTTCTGTAAATAGGAAAGGATGGGGATCTTCCATTAGACCTTGTACTATTTTCTACGAGGCGTATGAACTATCTGCGTTATTATATCGTATTGTAAACATTGTTTCTGTCGGTATTTCCAGGTGAAAATTTGGGTTGTTTTGGTGGTAGTAAAAAGAAGAAGGATTCCCAATCTTCTGAGATAAAAGAAACCAATTCTGGCGTTTCTGGTATTGGCACTGGCAGTACGACGGCTAGGGGTGAACCTGTTAGGGGTACAGAATTGCTATGGCAGCCGGAAGTGGTCCAATCGTATTTAGCGTTATTACAAAGTTGTTCGAATCCAGAAACCCTTGAGGCGGCAGCTGGTGCTTTACAAAATCTGGCAGCATGCTACTGGCAGCCTAGTATAGAAATAAGGGCAGCTGTTAGGAAAGAGAAAGGATTACCCATTCTAGTGGAATTGCTGAGGATGGAGGTGGATAGGGTCGTCTGTGCCGTAGCGACAGCTTTGAGGAACTTGGCCATAGATCAGCGCAATAAGGAGTTAATCGGCAAATACGCCATGAGGGACTTGGTGCAGAAGTTACCGTCAGGGAATCCGCAACACGATCAGGGCACCTCCGACGACACCATCGCCGCGGTGCTGGCGACCTTGAACGAAGTCATCAAGAAAAACGCGGAGTTCTCCAGGTCGCTGCTGGAAGCCAGCGGCGTCGAAAGACTGATGACTATCACCAAGCAGCGGCAGAAGTACACGCCCAGGGTGCTCAAATTCGCCGGCCAAGTGTTGTTCACGATGTGGCAGCACCAGGACCTGAGGGACGTGTACAAGAAGCACGGGTGGAAGGAGCAGGACTTCGTCACTAAGACGGTGGCGGCCAGGAACGCAGGACCTAATTCACCGAACAACGCGAACTCGACACTGAACAGGCCTATGGCCTCGCAAAGTGGCACGAGGTACGAAGACAGGACCATGAAGAGGAATGCTGTGCCCGCTAGGAACGTGGCGCCTGTTTATCAAAGGGTAAGATAGTACGGCTTCGCCGGCATAGGGATTCTGTAGCTTCGTCGGGTAGAACGAGTTTGTGCGCTTGCGCGGATCACACGTACCATGGAAGGCAAAATTAAAGAGAAAAATATTGACTTCCTTGGACGGCAGTGGATGTCTCTTAATGTAACCTTTAAAGAAAAAATATATATACATACTCACGTGATCTGTCGCAGAATAGACGTGTGTTCTAGTCGAACCGTGTTACAGAATTCCGCTGCGCGCGTTTTCTCATTTAAAGGGATTATTCGTCTTTTCCAGGAAGATATTCCTATGGCTGATATGGCATACCCTGACCCACAACCTCCACTCGGGGGTGTACGATCATATCCGCCTGGATCTGGTCAAAACCCTCCACCAGTAAGTCACTAACAAAAATGAATTGCACAAACAAACGAACAAAAAAAAAAAATACAAACAAACAAAATGCCCTAACTATCAGTCAATTTCTTTTAATATAATGAATAATAGCAGGTTTATAAAAGAGATGTGAAAAGTGGATAATTTTTAAAAGAAAAGACTTGCTCAAAACAAATAAAAAAAGAGAAACAAATACCCTAACAATATGGTAAGGAAAATAACTAATATATGACAAAAGCGACACGTATAAATACTATTATTATATTATGGAAAATGATAGCACATTCCTTGTATGACTATTTCTATTATTATTATGATTATTATTACTACTATTGTTATATTACTATATTAGTACGTTATTACCAACACGAAAGGCCTCATTTTAGGTTTACAGTATTCCCTTTAGACTGGTACAGTTAATCTCGATGTCATGTACAGACAAAATGATATAAATATTATATATATATATACATATAAAATATATGTAGCCTAAAAAAGTATATATGATATAAATATATAAATGAAAATTCCCACTATTCGATAATATTCCATATTCTTACATTACATTACATTATTACTACATCTACTAATCCTCTCTTTTTATTTGTTACCTCCTCATATATATAAATATATTTTTTAGTCTTCCTCCATCTACTAATTAAATTCATATAATAAGATGATAGTTTGTAAACACAGTAATATAAACTCGAAATGTTTTCTGTAACTATAGCTGTAGCATATTGATATTGAATAAACATTGATACTATACTAGCTGTGTTGTGGTTGGGTGAGCAGTGAATGCAAGGCCCTGAGATTCGCAGCCTGCAAGGTATCCCCACCCAGGTAAGGTTGGTATTATGGCTGCTCAGGGCCTTTGGTTTACTGCGCACTGGCTGCTCAGCAGCAAACGAGAGGCCCTGCCCAGCGAACCGTGCATCTTAATCGAGGTACAGTCGAATTCTCTTATAACGACTTTGGGGAAATTTTGCATTGTGCGCAGTGTTTCGCAAAATTTAACGTAAAAAAAAAAAATCTCAGTGTACAGGGTAAACTTTTCAAATTTATACCGAATATGCTACTACCTATATATTAGGGCGGTCCTTATATTCCAACATTAGAATTTTCATTCCACAACTCTTCAGTTTTGTTTCCCTACGGTGTATTAAAAAACATAAAACTTCTATGCGCTAAAGTTTGATTTAAAAAAAAATGGTGAATTTTTAATTTTCATATTGCAGTTTTACGTCCCAGGCGACATGATGACGTGAAATGACGTTTAATAGACGTCAATATGACTATATCTACTACGATGTGATATTGACGTCTTTAAAACGTCATTTCCGTCACCATGTTACCTGGGGTCTTAAATCGTGTAAGTATAGTTCGTGCGGGAACTTTCGTTGTGTGCTTTATATCCTAAAGCTGTTGAAAGGCTATTCTTCATATCAAAAGGTTACTAAAATTTCGACAATGTCAGACATAATATCTTTATTTTACTTTGCACAAATTTTTTTTTTTTAGACTAGTCATAAAATTTTAAACTTTTTATTACACCAAAAAAATGAACAAAACTGCGAGGACTCCAGTATTAAATATGTCAACTTTTATTATTTATTTCTGCATAAATAAGGACCATCTTAACCTATTATGCGAATTTTGGGAAGCACTACGTGTAAAAGTGATGTTTTTTTGTGGAATAATCAGTTATTAACCAATATTGCTTTTTATAAATGATTATAAAAGCGGTCGATGGTGAAACATATTTCGTAATGATATGTATAAGTGTCAACATGTTTGTATCACTGTTAAAAAAGAAAAAATGTTGTTTTAAGTGTTTAATAAATCGTTATATTTATTTAAATTATTGGAAAATTAATGATTCGTTTTTAATTTTTTTTTTTTTATCATCAAGATGAGTGTAAATTGATTTTGCTGGATGTTGTATGTGCGTATAAACATATTTTACGTTATATAACGAATATGTTGTGCATTTCTTGGCAATTCACAATAAAACAGTAAACAGAACCTGTTGTTTCATTCTCACGGAATTCCCATGTTTTTTTTTTTTATTTTATTTTTAACTTGTGTGTTTAATTTTATTCCGAGTAAATAATCCCGACAGTAATTGTTTTTGAATTCGAGGTGTGCTTGTAAAAGAATTCGACTGTATATTATAGGAGCCTCACAATAAATTCCATTTACTTTGTTTCTTTCCAGCCAGAACCGTTATATGCGCAGGTAAATATGGAGAAAAAGCGGAACCGTCAGAGTAGCCTCAGCAACGCAAATCATATTGAGGAACCCCAGCTTATGGCGCATACTGGCAAAGATTCCTGGGTCTAGTCAAGGCCAGCCAATTGTTGTATATCAATGTTAACGTCGCATGTTCAGATATGGATATAAAAAAAATGCACTGATTCATATTAAATATGTAATAAATAAAATATTTAGTTCTTGGTTTACTGTGATGAGCTTTGAAAATAAATTTAGCTGTATATATATATTTTCTCGCATTTATTTTTTTTTTTTTTGTAAACTATTTTGTTTTTTTTTATGTCTGAATTGATTTTTTTTTTATTAAATGAATTTATTATATACCTAAATTATAATCAATATACACATTTATAAATATATATTATAGAGATTTGTTTTAGTGATTATTATATCTATGACTATATGAATGTATCAACTAAACTTTTATAGATAATCATTGTGTAAAAGGAAAAGCGAAAAAAAACAGATCCCCGAAACTATGCCAGCTGTCTCAGATTTCCTTATGCAAATAATATCCATGAAAAAAAACCCCGAATTATAGGGAAAAATTTTTCGTAAAATACAAAAATATATCTTCAGAATTGTGAAAATAAATCTTTTTCCAAAATTGCGGCCAGAGTTGCTTAGAATCTGCGACAGAAGGGCTCAGAACCATATAAATATTAATAATAGTGAAATTTATTGAAATTGTTTTTAATAATAAATCGAATTACCAACAAATTCTTTCCTCTGTTACTATTATTATCATTACTATTATTATTATTATTTTATCATCATATAACCAAAATACATATAATTTCATCATGTATTTATTTTAAAAATATAATAGTCGCTATTATCTTATTATAAGTTTATTTATTTTTATTATTAATCAAAATATATTTCAGTGAAATGATGTTATTTTCTGTTTTATTAAATATATACATTCCCAATTTAATTTTAAAACTAGCAAAAGGGCGAGGTAAGTGAAACATTTTATTATCACATTAATTTTGGACACACCTATGTATATATCGATATATAATATACCACGGTGTGGAAATAAAAAATTATAGCTGGAGTCGCTGATAAGCTAAATATTTGGTAATTATAAATGATAAAAAAAAGAGCGTGTATTTTTTTTTCTCTAGAATAATAGGGTTTGGCACAGTTCCAAATAAATTATTAACCAGTAAGTTATTTCAAAAGTTTAAACGATTTCTGAATGGACATAGAAAAATATTATTATTAACGCGTATACAGAGCGTTTCATATAGTTTTCTGGCTCAAAATAAAATTTAAATTTAATTAAACGGTCGAGTACCATATAATATTATATATATGAAATCAATCCTTTGAAAGAGCCTGTAGAATAAAATGGGTAATATCTAAATTTATCTAAAACATACACAGCACATAGTATATAGTTATTTAAACAGACGAGACATACGATTAATCACTTCGATCCAAACAAACAATATGTGTGTGTTGGCCTGGATGTTTTATCTTTTCTATTTCAAAGTATTTAAGCAATAATTATGAACCTTGAAAACGAATTAACTATGCATTATACAGCGGATTCTGCTACATTGGTAGACACTCTTTTTTTGCAGGCATATGTATGTATTTCATTAACATATTTTTCTCAAGAATAAAGGTCTAAAAATAGATTTTTGAGGAAAGTAATATTCAAGGACTTTGAACACCACATAAATCGAATTATATACGTACAACATATTTATAATAGTAAGCTATAAAATTCAGTTCATCTCGTACCTAAATGCATTATTAATTATTAAAAGAGATTCTTTTACTCAGTTTATGTGATACAAATTGTAAAAAATATACATATGCAATTTAGTATAATCAGCTATATCAGCTTTCTGTGTGAGTGCGCAAAATGCAAAATATTGTATAAGCAAAGGTATTGGCCTAATAAATTATTAAAAAAACCTGTTATCATGCTAGATGACGTTTTTCCTTTTTGTATCTTACCGCTTGTATGCGTAAGAATAAAATAATGCGCCAATACATACTATCAAGCGACTTAACGAGATAAAATTGTGGTAATACGCAGATTATTTCTCCTGAGAATGTCGTGCGATAAAGCCTAAAAAAAATACCGGTGAATCATTCCTGCGCGCGTGATTAATTGTTCAATATATTTATTATTCGTTGAAGAATCAAATTTAAATTGCCCCAATCATTTTTAGTAATTTAAACATTGAAACACGAAATTACCAACTATTTTGTAGTTAATTTATAGATATTTTAGTATCTTTATGTTTAAATAACCAATATTAATTTTTTAATTTGAATATTAGTGATAATTATTATGGAATTAACACCGTAACCTTATAATCTTTAATGTAGCAATTAAAACTTCATAATTGAATATGTATAAACATAGATGTCTAAATATATAATACTTTCTTGCTGATGCTCGTCTTGGGTATTAAAATAGCCTTAATATTGAATATATTATGAGGTTTTCCAGAGATTAAACGCATATTAATTCTGGGGAATCCAATATGATTGAATTATACATTTTCTCGATCCTTTTTTATCCTCATTCGCGCTAAATTTATTCTAGATTTTAGTAAGTTCACCCCACTCCTCGCTACATTCTATGGTACCGGGTATTTCTTATCCTTTTCTTTTGCATAGCAAGGGCGCATCGCCTTCCGTCTCGTTCTAACAATGGTGATGTGATAACACAGTTGACACAGTATTGATGTATTCCGGCATTGCCGATTTACGCTCAGTATGATCCGTGAACGTGAATTAGTTGAGTAATTCGACAATTAAATGATTAACATTTTTTTTTTAATTTTCGTTAATTAGCGAGGAACGCATGGGGCAACTTAACAGTGGTTAAAATCACAGCCGGAAAATGTGAATGCTGTCAAAATGGCACCAATGATTTATACCCTGTATGGTTTTGCTATATTCTTTTTCATATTTTGGTGTGCTATGTGGTTAATACATTTAGTTGCGATATTCTACGGGTGAGTAAAGAGAATTCATTACTAACATTCACGTGGAATTACCCAATTTAATGGGAGTCCAATGTAACCCTCATCTCTGTGACGATGTTACGCCTTTTCGCGTTATTGTAAACACCGATCGTCTTTATGTTCGTAACTTCCCTTTTTTATTTTACAGCAAATATAGACTTCATAATAAACCTACTGTAAACGACACAGATTTACCATATCCTGGTATTTCTATTATAAAACCTCTGATGGGGGTGGATCCGAATCTATTTTCAAACTTAGAAACGTTCTTTACCATGAATTATCCCAAGGTAAATTTACGATAGTCCATCAGCATAGACTTAGCATTAACTGATTGAACGTTCCAGTATGAAATATTGTTTTGTGTAGAAGACGATACCGATCCTGCAATTATGTTAGTTAACAGCTTAATGGAGAAATATCCGAAAGTAGATGCGAAATTATTCGTTGGCGCTATGGTCGTTGGTGTTAATCCGAAAATTAATAATATGAATAAAGCCTACGAAGCTGCCATTTACGATTTCGTTTTAATATCTGACAGCGGCATTAAAAGTAAGTACTGAAACTTTTAAATTAAGGAACATTCTTCATTTAATTTGCATATTTATTGTTCTTGTCAAGTCTAGTTCTATAATCGATGTATCATTATTTTAATTTGCACATTACTCTTATCATTATCGATGTAACACATTTTGATGAAAGATAATCTTTGTTCTTTTATGTATTTGTTGTGGGAATCTAATTTGAAATTAAGTGGTGTTAAAGCAAAGACATTCAGAGAATTGGGTAGATTTTCGCAAAAAATTCTGATTCGAGTGATTCAATTACTGCACTTGTGAAAACTTTAAAATTAGGTTAATAAACACTATCTCTAGTATTAAATTTTATTCTAGTGGCTAATAAAAATAAAAGAAGTTAGTAAGTGTGATTACAACTTGTTATCACCTTATCTCGGCTATTTCTTGACTATTACGCTTATAATTTCGTGTTTCTAATAATTATTGGTGAATAATAACAAATGCACTTTACCTGTAGAAATTATTTAGAGGACAAAATACAAGCAGCATGTGACACGTTAAAATAAAAATGAATTAAACAAATAATCCTTATTGAATAATAAAAGAAAAGGAATTGCGAGAAACTAATAAATGAAGAAGAATAAAACCATTTATTTAAGGGGGCGTTTACAAACCTCTTTCGCGCCAACATAATGGCAGTATAACATGGGTTACTTTGTTCAAGTTATTTTCGCAACATAGGCGGTTTTTCTCGAAAACAAGGGCATTTACACACTCTCCATGAATATGCGGAGGTGAAAACGATACATCTTCCATTGCATACTTAAATATATTGTTTAATAACAGAAAGTGAAACATGCATGAATAGGCGATGTAGAAAATTAACAAAAAATTTAAATGTGGAGCTGTAAATGTAGATAAAATTGCATGGCTTCACTCGGGAATTGTTGTAGAAATAAAATAAACATAAGAGTAGCTAATTAAACAATCTAATTATAATAAACAACTTGAAAAACAAAATTGGGATACACAGAAAAGAAGTTTACAGATATCTGCTACAACAGATATTACTTTAGTTTGGCATTCGTGACATAGATGGCACACCAAAAAGTATGGTTTTAATGTCATTAATTAGAACTACTTCATGCTTTTATATGTTTCCGTAGTGCAATTCTCTGACGGAATGTATTCTGTTGTAATAGCTTGTTCATTTCTTCTTATAAACTATGCAAAGGATATTAGATATTAGAGGAATTACAGTGTAATGTATTATTCAATTAAAATAGAAATTGGAGTTTTATTGCAAAGAAAAATGCGGGGTTTTATTTTATTTTTTGTAATTTTGCAGTGGAAAAAAAACAATGTTATGTTAAAAAAGTTTATTTTAAAAATCCTACTATTTCGTCTTGAATCTCAAAGAGTAAAATGTGTATTTCACAGTGTAACAGTAAGGACATAATTGTTGGCACCTCTGATGTTTTGTGGACACGCTTTCGTGACCTACAAATACAAAGTGAACTTAGGGGCATCTTCTAGCGATAGGGAAATAAATAATCTTAAGTATTATATTATATGTATACCATAATAGGTATTATTTTATTAATGTGATGTTTGCTTTGACGTTGAAATATTTAAAAGAATCATGACTAGTAGTGGAAGTTATAAGCAAATAGCTTTATAAGTTTTTACAGAGACATAGAAGTTAACTGCATAATGTATTATAAATAAAACAAGAAAAGGTTTTTATTCACTGCTTTAATATTTAATTTGTTTAATTATACCATTTTACTACTTCTAACAAAATTCTCCGTTCAAATCTTTTTAGGTTTCCAATATCCTAATTGATATGTAATACTTGTTGGTACAAAAAAATCATGGAAAACATTCATTGTTAAAATATATTGGCCTTGTCACATTTGTTTTTAATATCTATTAAAGCGTTTAAATTGCAAGTCTTCGGAATGTATTTTCAGAGTATTCAAGCAGTTTTTCCATAAATTTGTCTATATAAATATCCTACTGTTTTAGATTTCTCTGTCCACTGTAAGAGCACTATAATACAAATGCAAAATGAAATATATTTGATATAGAAAACATATGTAGAGAATTTACCCACATTTTATTTATCAGAAAGAAAACAAAACTACATCTTGTTTTTTTAGAATTATTGAAGCATGTTTCCAGAGCACAATGTATTGCAGTCTTTGATCACTTTTTATTCATTGTAAGAAGTTATTTTTGCACACTTTAGAGCAAATAAAAGCAAAACTGTATGCTACTATGAAACAATCTAATGTCTTTCGCAATAACTATACACACCACAACAGAAAATACACACGAACTAGTTATCTAATAAACAGTATACAAAATTAAAAAGATAAAATAATCTGAATAAAAACAAATTTCGTTTATTTACAAAACATAAACAATAACATTACGCCATCTTGAAAAGATTTTGTGCACAAAATATTCGATACCACGAAGTCTGTCAACTGTAACTAGTATAATAATAATAAAATCACTAGTATCCCGGTATTTCAATTCAAATGCATAAGAGAAAGTGAATACGCACGCCGCGATGTATTAGGCAAGCGCCCCAAACGTATAATCATAAATCATAATTGAAGGAATTTCCCAAGAATATGTTTACAGATATTTACGGTCGAAACACGCACCATCTCTTTTCAGAACTACCCATCCCTTTCTAAATTGTCACTTTAAACTTTTCCCAACAATAGTAAGCGAATGTACTAGTAGCGCCATCTCATGTTCAATATATTCGACAGAGAGTTGCATTAGAGTGATTTAGTTCGTGTTACGAAAATAGAGGGATGTGTACACCCCCTTAACCGAGAGAGAAATGAATTGGCATGAGGCAAGAGAAATGACAAAAGACCGGAAAAAGTGGAGAGAGAAGATAAGGGCAAGAAATTAACCTCAAACTCGAAATAACCTTACACCTAACGGTAGAAAGGTTTTAAAGGATAAAAAAAAAAAAAAAAAAATTGCTTGTTCTCAAACATCTCTCATCTATTTTTAGTTGCAACGTTTAAAATATTTTCTAAATGGTAAAGGTTATTTTGAAAAGAAATAGTCCGTTATTCCAGCATGTTGCAGGGGTAAATTTACGCTATTTAACTAAATAAATATAATCGTTTTTCGTAAGAGCGATTAACAATCTAAATATCGATGTTTTATTTAAAAAAAAATGAGGGATTGATTCCCATCTTCCGTCTTAAATGTTTACATACGATCACTCAATTTAATAAGTAACTGGCGGGTATCTTTGACCAATCCATAACTTTTTTTTTATTACTAGATCACTTCTGTACATATAATGAATTAATTTCAGTGAAGGAAGATACGTTGTTAGACATGATGCGTTTCATGACCGAAAAAACAGCTTTAGTTCACCAAATGCCTTTTACAAGCGATCGAGATGGCTTCGCTGGTACTTTAGAGAAGGTAAGCACCCTAATCCCCTCCTAAGTGCTTGTGACCACATCGCTCTTTGCTTTTAGATTTATTTCGGAACTGCTCAATCACGTATATATTTGACGGCTGATTTTATACGTATTAATTGCCATACTGGTATGTCTGCCTTAATGCGGAAGAGCGCCCTAGACGACAGCGGCGGACTGCGAGCTTTCGGCTGCTACTTGGCCGAGGATTTCTTCATGGCGAAAGCATTTACGGATCGTGGCTGGCAGATACGGATCTGCAGCCAACCAGCCTTACAAAACTCGGGAATTTGTGATGTTAATAGTTTCCAAGCACGTCTTACCAGGCGAGTAACATTCAGAGTTTAATGTCGTTTGCGTATTCCCCGTGCGTGCAGGTTATGATGCCCGCTTACTGTTCGTCCTTGAGTTTTTGGTCGAGTTAATTCGCTGTTACATCTATTACGTGGGAATTTTTTAATGCTGTGTTAAAAAAAAACATATTTTAACTGTATACAGGTGTAGCGGATAAATTATCGTGGCAGTAAAGTAGAGTTCACATCTTTACTATCCCAGATAACAATTTAAGGTTTATACAAGCCTTTTTAAAGGTTGTTTCGACAAGGGAAAAAGCTTGTCAACATGCTTGTTATGGCAAGGGTGCAAGCTTGCTGTGAGGTTGTGACAAGCTTGCTAGTTGACACAGGACAAGGTTTTTCCCAAGCAAGGTTACAGGTTAAGCTTGTCTGTAAAAGCATATGACAAGGTTACCATGGCAAGGTTCCCATAAGCTTGTCTGTAAAAGCATATGACAAGGTTGGAATGACAATGTTGAGCCAAGCTTTAGAGAAGGCATGTACAAACCTTGATAAAAGTTTGTAACAATCAAAACAAAATAGGAATTGGATATTAATTTCTTCTTTTTCTTGGTTTCTAGGTCATAAAAATATAGAAATGCACATTAACAAGGACGCTTCGTTTTAATTTCAAGAGCTTTTTCAAGATATATGTAAAAATATAAATTATAAATTATTATTGTGTAAATTATAAATAATTTTTTTTATTTAATAAACAAAACATTGTTTACTATGAATTTTGAATATATCGTTATGTTTTATTTAAAGATAGCGTTTCAAAATAGTATGTTTTGATTATTTGTTGTTAATAAAATATGAAAAATTGATTTTGTAATTAATAGATCTTAAAAATATTGTATTTAGCTCTAAAATTAAGTTATATAGTTTTGTGATATATTGTATATTGTAATATGCCTGTTTCATGGTTAACTGCTTTTGTATGTCTATAAATTTAAATTATTTCAAATAAATTTCATTTTATAGCTAAATACAATATTTTAAAGATCTATTTAATTACAAAATTCGATTTTTCGTATTCTACTAACAACAAATAATCAAAACATACTATTTACGCTATCTTTAAAAAAAAACATAAGATATATTCAAAATTCATAGTAAACAATGTTTTGTTTACCATGAATCATAATTCAAAATTCATAGTAAACAATGTTTTGTTGAATTTTGAATTATGATTTTATCATTTATTAAACAATTTACTTATAATTTACACCATTTACAATTTATATTTTGATATGTATAAAAGCTTTTGAAATCAAAGTGAAACGTCCTTATTAATGTACATTTCCATGTTTTTGACCTAAAAACCAAGTAAATGAAGAAATTAATACCCAATTCCTATTTTGTTTTGATTGTTGTAAGCCTTTATCAAAGTTTGTATAAGCTTTCTCTAAAGCTTGGCTATAGTCAAGAAAAGGAGTTGGGTATATGACCTCTTATTCATGTGACTCTGAAAATTACTAAAATATTTTAAGAAAGATATAACCAGCAAACTGAAACCAAAATAAATTTCGTACAAATAAACTTTATGTAACTTCAAAGTGCTTCCAAAAATGTTTTTTGCAAAATTATTACTAAACAAAACTCTGAGAGAATTTTAGTAAATTAGATATCATTTGCGTTCATTTTATTATTTTCGCATGCCGTCCATCGTCTCTAAAATATTTTAATTGTTTTCAAAATCACATCCGTTTGCATCAAGTAAAATTGCTAGAATTCAAATAAAATTAGAATTTCAGTATTTATAAAAAAAAAAAACTTCTAAATATTTATATATACATATTTAGATTGCGTTTTTATATTTATATAGAAAAACACTATAATCTATTTTCCTTTGCCATCGTGTTGCCGCGAATTCTCTGTAATAAAAAAAGGACAACTATTAAAAAAATAAACAATGCCAGAGATGGGAAGAGGGGAAACGGCTATCAGTTTCCCAAGAGTCTACAAGTCGTCGTGGATATTATGAAAAGTAACTGTTTCCCCCGTTACTACAAAATACAAACAACCTTATTTTACTATACTAGTGGTTATTAAATAAAAAACTCACCAAAAATAATTTTAAGCATTTCAGTCTTCTGGAAAAGGTTTTTTAAGCTTTTTCCTGTTAGAGAAGGATTTGCGTCAATATTGTCCTCTAGTGGTTTTTTTAGGATGTTTGATGTCAAACTCTTAACGTTCCTTCCATGGGTTGATATCAAATATCGAATCTGTAAATTTTTTGTTGGAATTAATTCAATAAATGAACATGCATGGTTTCGGACTTAGAAAATAAAACTAGGTAATAATTTAAATAATATCAATTACTCACCAACTTTTTTTCTCCAAGAAGAGTTTTCAACTATGTCATAGAAGCTTCTATATTTGCTGAAAAAGAATTTCATAGGTTATGAAATTGATTCTCCTCTTAATCCTTATTAGTTACTATATATGTAATGCCTGTTGTATTGCGGCAGCCTGTTGGGCCAATCTAAAACCGTATCCATTTTAGTTTCTAAATGCTCTGCTATGAAGAAAATCTTCTAAGACCTTCCACATTACTTGGTTTAATTTAATTTGGTAATGCTCATTACTGTAATCGGTTCCTAAAAAATATTTGATAACATTAGAATGATTTCTTGAAATAAGAGATACAAATATATATATATATATAATATTCTTGTTCATTATAACACTGAATTTATATGTATATTTTTGAATTTATTGAAAAATCCTATTACACTGTCATTAAAACTGAAAAAACCTCAAACATTTAATTATTCAAAATTTCTGAATATATAAAATCAAATTATACCAAAGCTAGCTAGCTAGCAAATATAAACTATAACTTTTAAACTAAGTGCATTGGCTTATCGCTTATGGTGTGGAAAGTTAGGTTAGAATTATATGCAATAGTTGGGGCAATTTAATACATGTTCTTTTTTATTATTGTAAGTGATGTTACTACGGTATTCGCAGGAACGGTACATATATACGGTACAGTAGTAAATCAAATGGAAATTAGTAGAAAATATTATACCGAGCCTGGCCATGCACTTCTCCATTTGTTTTCTCTGTACACAATTCGGTTCATCGGTTAGAATTATAAACTATTGATATTCTTGAAGCAACAATGCATATCTAGTAAAAGATATAAAATTAGATAATACTTACTTTTGCATGGAAGATGTTTTAAACTATTATACACTGAAACAGCTCAAACGCATACGACACAACTGAACACAACAAACAATGGCGGTCAAATAGCGGAATGGCGGTTAAACCAAAAAAAAATTAATACTCGATGAACGATTGACGCCGAATCACTCCGGAAATACACGAAGTCACCGTACCATGATATAATAACTTTGTCGCAACCTTGCATTAACCCCAGCATTAACCTTTTACTGTTAAGCTTGCCTGGACAAGGTAAAGTTAAGCAAGTGGCAAGCTTGTCGTAAGCTTACGTGTTATCTGGGATATGTTCATTCTGTCGAGTCAGTAATAAAAAGTTCAAGATATAGGTTTACGAATAAAATTCATGTTATATTTCAAAATTACGGTAGTTCATTAACACCAAAATCGTCAAATTCTACATATAATTGCACCAGCACTGACTAGAACCAACTTTAATTGAATTAGAACTGAGTGAGGAAACGATTTCGCACGTTACATACAGAAATTCTAGTTAAAATAACGCATATCTGTCGTTTTATCAGCATTAACCCATAATTTATTCGTTTGCATCCATTCGGAAATTAAATTTACTTGGGTAATTTTAACTAAACGTTTTAGTATCCTCAGCACACCAAATTAATTTTGGCGATGTGTATTGAATGCTTTTATAACGGCTTCTGAGATCAATAAGAAAAAAAACATCGAATTAAGGGCCAGAAATGCGACCTTGCGGGACACCAATCGAATTTTTGACTCTTCTTTTTCTAGCAGTATTTATATATTATTATTATTATTATTATTATTATTATTATTATATTATTATAAACTCTAAGAATTGTTTATCTGCTTATATTAAGTGTCGCCCTTGATTTTATTGTGCAGATGGGCAAAACTGCGAGTTGCAATGCTACCTCTATTCGTAATTATAGAACCGCTTTCCGAATGTATGGTAATTGGAGCTGGAGCTGCGTGGGCAGTCAGTATATTATTCAAATGGGACGTATTAGGATTTTATTTGGTTCACATTCTACTGTGGTTTATCTGTGACTGGATATTGTTATCTATTATTCAGGTCTGTATCCGTACAGAGGTGACTAATACTCTCGCATAGTTTTAAAGTTCAGAAACACACACACACAATAACGCTTGTGTTGTGAAAAGAATTCGACAAATCAGAAATCATATCGAAAATAGTTTAAAGCTATTATTGTGTGTATTTAACGAGATAATTTTTTTTTTTCTAGAACGGTTCGTTATCGTTTAATAAATTCGACTTCGTTGTCGGCTGGCTAGTTCGGGAATGTTCCGGCCCGTACTTGTTTCTACTGGCTCTCATTGATCCTGAGATTAGGTGGAGATCGAGGGTCTATAGGTTGGCCTGGGGGGGTATAGCGCAGGAAATAAAGCCAAGATTGAAACTCTAACTACACAGCAAACCATTTGTACAAAAGCAAAAAAAGAACCATTCACTCCGCAACTACTAACGTGAACAAGAGCATTTTTATTTTACTTGTAAATATGTATATACAAAACAGATTCGATGTTAACTTTATATTTTCATCTTCAGCACTTCGGAGTTACAATTTTTTGCCGTTTCGCATTTACTTTTATAATTAATTTCGTTACAATCGTACAAATTGAAATAAATAAACAATAATAATGATAAAAAAAAAAAAACTGATGAAACACCACTCCACTACCCAGGTAGCAATGTGGCGTGAAGTGATGTTTAATCGGCGTCAATATCACGAAATATCGACGTCAGTGACACGTCATTTTTACGTCACTCTGCCGTCTGGGTACGTAATGTTTTGACGATTCTCAAATATTTGTAATCCAGTACAAATTGTGACGTATTAAACGGATACATATCTTCAGAATGATTTAATTTGTTGAAGTTCAGATTTTTAAATGTCTAAAATCTCTCCGCGAGCAGCTTGTCGGCAGCTTTTTGGAATATAATGTAAACCTTTTGTGATAACATTACGATTTCTTACACTTTCTTAGGTACTAGGTACTTCTTAGATGTTCATATAGATCAAATAATAGTAATTATGATAGTATTAACAGATTAAATAATCGTGTTCTATAAAAGCGAGTACCCCATTGAATTGCCAGGTATACCATCGTAAGTGATTTTTACCTCTTTTCTAATACGTATTTATTAAGTAATACAAAAGCCATACTTAAAATGCTTAGCGAATAAGTCTTATTTCTTAAAAAAAATGAATCGGATTATTCTTGTCTTTTGTGATAGCTGAGAGAAAATGTTATTTTTTTTCTGACTTAATTGCACGTCATTTTTTTTTTTTAAATTACGGTAATTAATGTTATATCCGGATACGAGCAAGGTTATAACATTGGATTTAGTAATTTAAACCACTAAAACAAACCTTACGTACTTATTATATGTGTCGTTAATAGAAACTTCTCTCGAGCAATAATTGTAAAAAGGAATTAAATAGAAACGATCATGCGGTAACAATAAATTGTTGAAAATTTGAAAATCTAACTTAATTTGTGTCTGCGGGAAAAAAAAAAATAATAACAAAAGATAATCTTCCATCGTGTTATAGTTGATAAGAAATGAAATATGTAAACAGCAGATTTATTTAATCAAATCTCTACCGAACGGTAAAAAAAGCAATTAAATAATCTTGTGATATTCTAGATTTAAATAAATCTGCTCTAAAAATGAGAATATATTTAATGCTTAAGACTAAAATATATATTATCGGTTTTCTAAAATACTGCCTGAATGGTGGATGTCTGCGATTATATTAATAATTTATTACCTTTTGAGTATACCACAACAGTTATTTTAATAATAATTTAACATTATCAAGCACTTATGTCTTAAGTATGATCCTTAATTTTTTTTTTACTTAAAATTATGTGTTGTAAAATTGTTACTGAAATTATATATTTTTTTATTATTTAAATGAAAGATTGTAAAAGAAATCCTTAATAATATATACATATATATTTTTTAAAATATAACGTGCGATGATACTATTCTACCTTAAACTTAAAAAAAAAAAAAGATCTGCAAAAAATCTTTGCTTCTCACCAAACTTTCTACTTAAATTGTTGGGGCAATCCCACGTGCTCAGTGAATTCAAGAGGATCACGAACAAGCCTGAGAAAAGGTGTATTCAAACCAGTGTATCCTCCATGTATTCTGGAGGCTTTTGTGACGCTTTGCCTTTAGGCATTAAAAATAATAATTGAGCTTCTAATGGAGCTTAAAAAAAATTATTAACACATAACGATCCGAACGAATTAACTAATTTCCAAGATGCAATACGCTTATTACGATGTTTAAGGAAAGGCGTATTATTATTGTGAATCTGTTAATTAATCTTAATCCATTTATTTATGATAAGAGGAGACTGGAAGTTTGTTGTTTTTTAAGTTCTATTTTATTTTGTAATAAAGAAGTATTTATAATATTTTCAATAAGATAACGAGTTTTATTTCACCTTTACCTTCAAATTGCATGGACTTAATTAGGAGTTTTTATGTCTCTTCGATATTAGTAATACAATTTTAACTATTTCAGAATTAGTTAACATTTCATTTATCCCGCAATGTAGAATTAATTATAAAAATTTGGCAAAATTCAGAGGAGATGAACTTAGAATCTTAAAAAAAATCATTAATGCTTCAAAATAATTTTTATGAGAGAAAACTGTAATTTGCATTTTATTTCACCCTTTATTTCCTTCTAAAATTACTTCAATCAGGGGATAGTTTAGTTCATATAATCTCTGATTGTTGAACTAGTTGAAGTAAAATGGCGCTGTGTAAGTATTTATAATATTTAATACATTTATTTGTGATAAAAAGAAAGTGGGTTTGTCGCTTTCTTTTATAATAAAGAGATATTTATGTTCTTAATAACCTAGAGAGCTTTAATTCATCCCTCCCCTCTCTTTCAAACCTAATTCTATAAGCCATTTTTCAAATATGGCCCCTTTATTATAAGCGTGATTTGCATTATACGTTTTTTCGTCAAGAAATGTGTGAATATTCTCTTAAACTAGATCAACTGGGATAATGTAAAACAGAGAATTTTGTATACTAGAAGATAGTAAAATAGTACCGACCTAGATTTGCGCACTTAAGAACAATTTTCGGGGCTGCCAACTAAATTTAAACTGTCGGGTAGTAATAACCAATTATTAATTGGTTTATTATTAAATAATTGGTTATTACTACCTGACAGTTTAAATTTAGTTGGCAGCCCCGAAAATTGTTCTTAAGTGCGCAAATCTAGGTCGGTACTATTTTACTATCTTCTAGTTCAGTCTAAAAGTTGACAAAATAATAACAAAAGATAATCTTCCATCGTGTTATAGTTTATAAGAAATGATATATGTAAACGGCAGATTTATTTAATCAAATCTCTACCGAACGGTAAAAAAAAGCAATTAAATAATCTTGTGATATTCTAGATTTAAATAAATCTGCTCTAAAATGAAATATATTAATGCTTAAGACTAAAATATATATTATCGGTTTTCTAAAATACTGCCTGAATGGTGAATGTTTGCGATTATATTAATAATTTATTACCTTTTGAGTATACCACAACAGTTATTTTAATAATAATTTAACATTATCGAGCACTTATGTCTTAAGTATGATCCTTAAGTTTTTTTTTACTTAAAATTATGTGTTGTAAAATTGTTACTGAAATAATATATTTTTTTATTATTTAAATGAAAGATTGTAAAAGAAATCCTTAATAATATATACATATATATTTTTTAAAATATAACGTGCGATGATACTATTCTACCTTAAACTTAAAAAAAAAAGATCTGCAAAAAATCTTTGCTTCTCACCAAACTTTCTACTTAAATTGTTGGGGCAATCCCACGTGCTCAGTGAATTCAAGAGGATCACGAACAAGCCTGAGAAAAGGTGTATTCAACCAGTGTATCCTCCATGTATTCTGGAGGCTTTTGTGACGCTTTGCCTTTAGGCATTAAAAATAATAATTGAGCTCTAATGGAGCTTAAAAAAAAATTATTAACAACATAACGATCCGAACGAATTAACTAATTTCCAAGATGCAATACGCTTATTACGATGTTTAAGGAAAGGCGTATTATTATTGTGAATCTGTTAATTAATCTTAATCCATTTATTTATGATAAGAGGAGACTGGAAGTTTGTTGTTTTTTAAGTTCTATTTTATTTTGTAATAAAGAAGTATTTATAATATTTTCAATAAGATAACGAGTTTTATTTCACCTTTACCTTCAAATTGCATGGACTTAATTAGGAGTTTTTATGTCTCTTCGATATTAGTAATACAATTTTAACTATTTCAGAATTAGTTAACATTTCATTTATCCCGCAAGGTAGAATTAATTATAAAAATTCGGCAAAATTCAGAGGAGATGAACTTAGAATCTTAAAAAAATCATTAATGCTTCAAAATAATTTTTATGAGAGAAAACTGTAATTTGCATTTTATTTCACCCTTTATTCTTCTAAAATTACTTCAATCAGGGGTAGGTTTAGTTCATATAATCGCTGATTGTTGAACTAGTTGAAGTAAATTGTTGTGCCCGTCAAAGTTATGTAGCATTGACATTTTGCCTTCGTTCTGTGTTGTTACCAAACTGGTGTGAACACTTGTTACCTAGTGAAATTGCATTTTATTGTGCTGACTCCTAAAATCTTAACTGCACGGCCGTGTCTAAATATTATTTTTGCACTTCTTTCGTGCATACAAAAAATTTTCGTTTCTGGTTTATTTATACGAAAGTGCATCCCAATAATATCGTAAATCTTTATATATATATATTTGCAAAATCAAATACACAACATAACAAAATGAGCAAACGAATTAATACCCGATCCCAAAATAGGAATAAGGCGGAACCTTTGAAATCAAACGCAAATACAAGTTATCTAACAATTACATTTGACGATGAAGATGACGACAAGAAGGAATCAGAAGAAATTATGACAGAATTAAGAGATAAATTAGCAACGGCAAACTTTGAAATAAAAGAATTATATAATGAAGTCAACAATCTAGAGAAAAACGTAGAATATTTTCGCAATAAGTGTAACAATCAAAATGAAATTATTCAAGATCTACATAAAACAATTGAACAACTGTCAGGAAAATTCGGAAGCAGGATTGTCGCAAGTGTGAGCACTCAAACAATCACTAAAGTAGACCTTAAACACGAATATCAACGATCAGTATCGACACAGACAGATACACATTTGTCAGACAAGACTACACAAACAGCTTTAATTGAAGAAATATTACAATCTCAATAATTATTGAAGAAACAAGTAAAACCTGATAATAAACAAAACAACGCCAAGAATAGAGAACCGAAATGCTGTAAACAAACTGTGGAACGCAATCCTAGAAGAATACTGATAGTTGGTGATAGCCACGTGCGGGATTCTGCGAAAACCATGATTTCGATTCAAATTACAAAAGAATTTTCTATCGAAGCTTTGTGCAAACCCAATGCAAATTTCGAGTGTGCTACGCAAAATATAGAAAAAATAAGACTTTTTCCTTGGAAGACTTTGTAATAATCCAAGCAGGGTCTAATGATGTTTTAAGTGGAAAGCGGTTTGACATTACTTATGTACAAAATACATTTATAAAATTGCTCCATACCAACATTGTGTTTATGAGTATTCCGTTCTGCCGCAATCGGCCTGTTTTAAACAAATTAATATACGAATTTAATTGTAAGATGCACAACACCATACGAAGTTTGTCTTTAAATAATATAAGCTTCTTGGAAATCAATACAACTTTAGATAGTCACTGTATCTCTAAAGATGGAATCCATATGAATTATTTGGGTAAATATCGCGTCTACAGGCATGTTTTTGAGTTCATTCTCTCTCTCTCTCTGAATATATGAAGTTTAACAATGATTGCATCAGAACGGATAATCTTATATATGTACCTTTAAATGAC
This sequence comes from Protaetia brevitarsis, assembly GCA_004143645.1. Classification (NCBI taxonomy): domain Eukaryota; kingdom Metazoa; phylum Arthropoda; class Insecta; order Coleoptera; family Scarabaeidae; genus Protaetia; species Protaetia brevitarsis. The sequence goes on from RXPK01000271.1 coordinate 709,250, forward strand.
AATTCAAATTTTTAAATAACGACGATTTGAATAATGTAGAAAATCAGAGGAGTAACCTTAAATTGTATTACATTAATATGCAAAGTTTAAGAAATAAATTTAATGATGTGGATATATTTCTTAAAAAGGAGAAGCCTAATATGATATGTATAAATGAACACTGGCTCTCAACAGAAGAAATTAAGATATGTAAACTAAGTGATTATTATTTGCTAGCTCATTCTTCCAGATCAACAAAAAGGGGAGGGGGAACGGCAATATACGCTCATAATAGTATAACAGCAAGTGATGTAATAGTAGATATAAAGCCAATTGAGAAAGTCTTTGAGTTCTGCATTGCACGGTTTAAATATCACGACAAAAATATTTTGATTATCTGTACCTATAGATCTCCAGATGGAGATACGCAAGTCTTCACAGAATTGCTGGCGGATGTTCTGAATGCCACGTGTTCATCCTATGATTTTACATTTATATGCGGTGACTTTAACGTAGATTTTAAGAACAACTCCGGTAAAAGTAAATTAGTTCTGGATATCTGTCGGTTATACGATTTGCAATTGCTTGTTCAAGAAAACACCAGACTAAATAGATGTATAGATAATATCTTTACCAATTTTGACACAAATAAAATACGTGTTTCCGTAACGGACTATGTTTTCTCGGATCATCGCGGCCACAGACTACTACAGACAGTGTTGTTCCGTCGACCATTTCTGTTTTCGGTAGATACCTTCGGCAAAATTCGGTAGATTTCGGTAGATTACATGTACACTTTTGAATTTGATATTAAAAACTTATATTTTTTAAAATATGCACTTTTTTGAGGTATAATCAATAATAATTATAAGAAAACGCTTATAATAATGTGGGAGGTAAAATTTTAAATTTCAAATTTACCGCCAACAGTATTTGGTGACTATAATCAGGGCATAGAAAGGAGCGCGGGGATTACGTTATATTCAATTATGTTATATGAAGTGTAAGTCAAACACTGTTTCTGAACTAAACCACTTTAATACTTCTAAATAATATCTACATTTATACTACTTTTAATATAATAACGGAAAACACATATGTATCTATTACTGTCGCATTTGTAAGTCAAACACTGTTTCTGAACTAAAACACTTTAATACTTTTAAATAATATCTACATATACTACTTTTAATATAATAACGGAAACACATATGTATCTATTACTGTCGCATTCCTAAACGATAGTCGAACGCAGACTGGGTCTCTTCCCCGATCTTCCCTAATCTCTCTTAAGGGTATCATGTTTCAGTCCCTTACATTCGGCCTTCCTGACCTATTTGTCTGTCCACAGACTTCGACATTGATCTGAAATTCAAAAGTACGTGCTTAAAGGAAAAAAATAATATATACTTTTTTTTTGTATCTTTTGTATCGCAGTCTTAACCAATAGCTTATGTGTGATGACTTTCATCAATAACCCTGCGACTGTTACAGTCAGCGAGCGATGCCTTTCGTTATCTTACTCTGCAACTTTTGCGGTCTAAATGTGACGAATTTCTTCAACTTACTTCACAACTTTGGCAGCCCACGCGTGACAACTTTCGTCAAATCAATCTGCAACTGAGACAATTTTCGTCAATTTATTCTGTGGCTTACCTGTGACGACTTTCGTCAATTTGTTCTGCAACTTTTGCAGCTTATCTGTGACAACTTTTGTCAACTTATCCTGAAAGAAACTGTGACGACTTTCGTCAACTTATTCTGCAACGTTTGCAGCTTATCTGCGACAACTTTTGTCGACTTATTCTGCAACTTTTGCAGCTTATTTGCGACAACTTTTGTCGACTTATTTTGCAACGTTTGCAACTTATCTGCGACAACTTTTGTCGACTTATTCTGCAACTTTTGCAGCTTATCTGCGACAACTTTTGTCGACTTATTCTGCAACTTTTGCAGCTTACCTGTGACAACTTTTGTCAATTTATTCTGCAACTTTTGCAGCTTACCTGTGACAACTTTCGTCAATTTATTCTGCAACGTTTGCAGCTTATTTGTGACAACTTTTGTCAACTTCTCCTGAAAGAAACTGTGACGACTTTCGTCAACTTATTCTGCAACGTTTGCAGCTTATCTGCGACAACTTTTGTCGACTTATTCTGCAACTTTTGCAGCTTATTTGCGACAACTTTTGTCGACTTATTTTGCAACGTTTGCAACTTATCTGCGACAACTTTTGTCGACTTATTCTGCAACTTTTGCAGCTTATCTGCGACAACTTTTGTCGACTTATTCTGCAACTTTTGCAGCTTATTTGCGACAACTTTTGTCGACTTATTTTGCAACGTTTGCAACTTATCTGCGACAACTTTTGTCGACTTATTCTGCAACTTTTGCAGCTTATCTGCGACAACTTTTGTCGACTTATTCTGCAACTTTTGCAGCTTACCTGTGACAACTTTTGTCGACTTATTCTGCAACTTTTGCAGCTTACCTGTGACGACTTTCGTCAATTTATTCTGCAACGTTTGCAGCTTATTTGTGACAACTTTTATCAACTTCTCCTGAAAGAAACTGTGACGACTTTCGTCAACTTATTCTGCAACGTTTGCAGCTTATCTGCGACAACTTTTGTCGACTTATTTTGCAACGTTTGCAACTTATCTGCGACAACTTTTGTCGACTTATTCTGCAACTTTTGCAGCTTACCTGTGACAACTTTTGTCGACTTATTCTGCAACTTTTGCAGCTTACCTGTGACGACTTTCGTCAATTTATTCTGCAACGTTTGCAGCTTATTTGTGACAACTTTTGTCAACTTCTCCTGAAAGAAACTGTGACGACTTTCGTCAACTTATTCTGCAACGTTTGCAGCTTATCTGCGACAACTTTTGTCGACTTATTTTGCAACGTTTGCAACTTATCTGCGACAACTTTTGTCGACTTATTCTGCAACTTTTGCAGCTTACCTGTGACAACTTTTGTCAATTTATTCTGCAACTTTTGCAGCTTATCTGTAACAACTTTTGTCAATTTACTTTGCAACGTTTGCAACTTACCTGTGACGACTTTCGTCAAAATACTGCTTAGTGTCTCTATTTCTTTCTGTTTCCTTAGGGATACTTATTATCTTGTTTAATTGGTCCTCTAGCATTTGCGCAACTGCTATCCAATCACCTTCGGTTACATCTACTTGGCAATTTTCTAACTCCACTGCGTTTCTGCTCAGAGCATCCACATGCCTCATTTTTACACCGGGTCGGTATTCAGCTTCAAATGTAAATTCTTCTGTTTCCAACCACCATCTTGCAATTCGTGGCAAAATCTTTTTTTTGTGAATGTCGCTCTCAACGCATTGCAATCTGTTACCACTGTAAATTGAATACCCAAGAGATATGCACGAAAATACCGTAACGCCAAAACTACAGCCATCGTCTCAAGTTCATAGAAATGGTAATGATCTGGCGTGGTTGGTTTACTAAAATACGAACAAACATATTGCTTGCCCTGGTGCCCCTAATTGGTTGCGCTTAATCAGTGCAATATGACGCTGGTCAATGAATCTCTTCCCACAATCAAATCATGAGATAGGTATTCGTCAGCCGCAACTATCGTGTCAACCATGGCGGTCGCTTCCAAATTTCTAATTGGTATCCTAGTAATACAGTTACAAAAAATGTCTGCTCCCATAAAACTACGAAGTAGGTGCATTGGCGATGATTATTATCGTATTTGAACTTCCTGTATCTAGTAAACATTAAATTTTCTTATTCTCTACCCAAGCTGCGAAAATACACATATTGGTGACATTTCGGTCGGTATTATATATGTCATTGGTAAATTTAACGCACGGGCACTTATCGGTTTCATGTCCCAAACGTTTACAGTTCTTACAATCAATAATTGGCTTCCTACACGTTTTTGAAATATGGCCCAATAATCCACAAGTAAAGCATGCAAAGCTTACGCATATGTTCAGAGCGATGACCATAAGGATTTGAAATTTTAACGGCATTATTTTTCTTTTCGAAATTTTATGAAAATCTACTAATATGATCGAATCGGTTACTCGTCTGGGATTTCAATATTCTTGCCAGGTATATTACCCATAGTATTTAAGTAAGCATAAAGTATGTTCGGATCTGTTATGTTGTGCCGAACGTACGGTGCGTGCTAAATTTTCATCTGTAATACCGTCAATAGCCGCATCGATTAAACATTCATATATAGATAAATTCAAAACGCGTAATTTCGACAACTTTTTGAAACAATAATCACCCAAGTTCTGACCTAGCTCAGTTTCATAATTTGCGGCAACCTTCAATAATTTAGAAAATGGAATGGACTTACGAAATTGTAGCAGCATACATCGCCTGATTTCATCCCACGACGCATCATATTTTCTTTGTTCGTCGTACCACTGCCTTGCATTACCTCGCAGCCTACTTGAGATAAGCCATATCACCGTACCCAGTTAGCACGATACGTCTAATATACATATATGTTGGATCTACATGTCTAGTTAATGTCAACGTTAATGATAAACGTACCATATACGTATAATAGACGTTAACAATTGACCTATTTTATAACTTAAAGACCAGTAATTAGTTAATATTTTACTCTTAAATGTTACTAAAACCCAATAAAAGAATACTAAAGGTACAATATAATTGTAGCATAGAGTTTTGTAAATGTACAGCACAGCCGTATATTATATGTATATTAATATGTTATAATTGTATGTTCATCCAACATCTACACCACAAAGATACAATATGTGGAATATTTATGTAAAATTGACATTATTTAAAATTGCTACGATCACAGCGTACTGAGACACGCAAGCGCACGTTTTTATGGTGTGACTGTTTCGTAGAGACGCGATTGCAATTTATTGTATAGTGAGTTGTGTTTATTATTATTATTATTCTATTTCGTTTCGTGCGCTGTTCTTCAGTAAGACAATCTAAAACCAGAAAATAATATACTTTTTTATATCTTCGAAATGGATGACAAAACAAACATTCTGCAGTTTTAACCGGTAATACATAACCTCGAACTATGGATTTTAACATGAAATATTTCTTTTTTCTCTTCATTGTCAAGATATAAAATGTATATTGGTTTTTTGTTTTATATTTTGTGAACTTTTCTTTAATGTAACTTTCACACCGTAAATACTAAACCCAATAAAAAAAGGTTTGGAATTTTGAAACAGTTGTTTTAATAAAAATCCTTATAGTTCTACTGTAACTTCATAGAGTAGTTCCAGGAAAGATGTCTTGTTGAGTGAGATGGTCAATGTTAATAATTTAAATATGAACTTAATAATAGATATTGATATTAATTAATGATTGCTACAATAGTGCACATAGTATTACGCGGTCTATACAAATGCTTTATCAATACTCATGTCTATTACAAGTACATATTTTAATTATTGATGTTGGGCATCTCACTCAACAGGGCATCTCTCCCGGAATTGCCTTACCTATTGCAAATATATATACATACGCATAATTTACAGATATGCTATACATATAGATGCATGCATACAATACATATATTTTATGTATAATTGCCATAAATCATACTTACATTATGCATACATTATATTTACATGTAATTGACGTTAAATGTATGTAAAAAAGTGGGACATTTGTATGTAATATATACGTATACTTTATGTTTTCAATATGTACTATGCACATTATATTAACTTTCGGGAAACATAAATTTTACATATAATTTACATAGATGTGCTGACTGGGTATCGTCATCCCACTGGTAACGCTCCGCCACATTTGGCACTCTCTTTACCCAATCTTCCACTAATACATAAATCGTCTCTTTTAGGGATCAGCAATTCGTCTCCTATGTGTGTAGCTGGTCGGGCCGGTCTTTGTTCTAAGATCTTAATTTGTCGTTTTAGCCGTTTTAATTCTCGTTTGGTACTTAATTCTTCGTTACTAGATGAACTTGATGAACTAGATGAACTAGACGTACTTGTTGTGGATTCACTTCTGCGAGAATGACGCCGTTTTTCGTGAGCGCGGCATTATTGTTGACACAAAAGTTTTTTTTGCACTAAATAAACCTTAATTTAGGGTGTAACTTATCCCACTTCTGACTTTGTAAGTCAAACACTGTTTCTGAACTAAAACACTTTAATACTTTTAAATAATATCTACATATACTACTTTTAATATAATAACGGAAACACATATGTATCTATTACTGTCGCATTCCTAAACGATAGTCGAACGCAGACTGGCGTCTCTTCCCCGATCTTCCCTAATCTCTCTTAAGGGTATCATGTTTCAGTCCCTTACACATTCCTAAACGATAGTCGAACGCAGACTGACGTCTCTTCCCCGATCTTCCCTAATCTCTCTTAAGGGTATCATGTTTCAGTCCCTTACAGAAGGTATATTTTCAAATACTTATGTATTTATTTTATTGAAAACCACGGCCATCGTGAAAAAGACTACATTAACAACACCATGTACTATTAAAGACAAAAGTCTTGGGTCAAGTTTATTTCTCTCTTTAATTTTTAGTCAAGATTTTTGTTTTCGATGGTACACATACCTACTCTACGCAACAAATCTATAGAATACCTAACAAAATACATATGTGATTAAAACAAATTTATAAAAAGGAATTTACACTTAAACTTTCTATTAACATTCAGGAATCTTTCGTAACGTTTTGGTTTTTTCATTCGTTTCTAATTTTTTTTTTTCGATTGCAAAAATTGGTCATTATGTCATTAATTCATTATTCAATTTGTAAGGGCTTTAAAGCGTGCATAACGAGTTCAATAAACAAATGTTGAGTTGTTTATATAATAATGTATACACATCATAAGAAAACGTATCGTATACAAATAAACTCAAGACAAATAAATTGGGCAGTCAACGGAGATCGTGCGACTTGAAAAATGCCGCCTTTAGTATACTTCATTTGATGATTACACATCTTTTATTTCATTGAAATGTCACGTACAGGTCTCATAATTAAAATAACATGCTTAAATCCATTCAACTATTACAAAATTTCCGGGCCGTATTTGTTTATTATTATTTATTTATTATTATTTCGATGCACATTAAAAACCTTCAACGATAGATGAGACTTTTTAAATCGGTAGATCCAAGGAGCATTTCGGTAGATCGGTAAATAGGTACGAAATTCGGTAGATCTACCGAAAAATCGGTAGACGGAACAACACTGACTACAGACCGGCAAGAAGATTGTAAAATTTATCCGTAATTTATCTTTGTCTGACAAATTGTTAAGCGGATAACTATCCTTATCTCCCATTTAAGGTAAGGCAGAAAGTAGAGGCGCTGAGGACGTTGCAACGACACATGCGCACTGCGTACCGCGCCACCGTGAGCGTGCTGTCAAAAATATTTTCTTGTTTTTCCCAGAACGTAAACATCATTTTGCAAGCGTTTAGCGGTTTTACTTGGATTTTAACACGTTTTGTATTTTCGAAGTGTACATTGAAAGTGTCGTGATTTCTTGTATATATTGAGTATTTTAAGGTGTAGTTTGTAAGTGTGTAAATAGATAGACTTTGCTTGAACAATTTATTTCTATTTCCATTAGTATAAACTGGTAAGTGAAAACAAATTATACAGTTGGTTATTCGTGAACATAGTCTTAAGAATAAACAAAATCACTATTTTGTATTTATTAAAAGATTAATTGTGTGAACATCTCCAATTTTCACTGGAATAAGAGTTTATACAGACAATTTCAATTGTATTTCTTTCTAGATCTTTGACGACAATGGTATTTAAATGTATCATTTGTGGTTATGGGGAAGATGAAGTCGATAAACTGCATTACTTTTCCAGAAACCTGGAGAAGTGAGCATTTGCAAACATTCTATTTATGAATTAATGAAGAAACGCAATATCCATTTCACTATATGTGGCTGCTTGTATATTAATGGCAAATCTGATCCGCTGCTCTATAGATTTGTGACAAGGTATATGAAATTAGGATGAAAATTCATTAGTGTGTTGTAGAGTAAGTGGAAAAAGCTATAAGTTATTATAAAACCTGTAGTAAGTAGGTTATATATTAATATTTATATATTAAAGTCTGAAATTTTGTTAATTGTAGACCAAGAGTATGGCAGGTAGCAATGGGTCTGACTTTTGCAGGAGACTCACTTCGTAACCATTAAATTTCCAGTCGTCACTTTACTCCGGAATCTTATTCAAATCAAGCTTTTACTCTGAAGGGGGATGCTATTCCAACACTCTACCCAATGATACCATTAGCATCTTCTTCAAAATGCACTCTTACAGTTGGAGAAGAAACACAACCTGAAACTACTAAACAACCAGCTATTTTGGAGACAAGTTGACCTGAAGCACTAGTGTCTGATACACACACAGAAGAAGGCAAAAGAACACAACCTGAGTCTTCGAAACAACCAGACACTTCTGCATCAGAGTTATAAGCATCAATGTAAGTATTATTATTTTTTATTTTATGTTTTAAGACTTCAACAGTTCTCCTAATTGGTCCCAGAAGTTATTATGCATAGGAGTAAAACTTAAACCAATACTTCTTAGTACGATTTCAATGAGTTGCACCTAGTTTACAGCTATTGGCTTTATTACTATCTCTTCCCAAAGAAGAAATTCAAAATTGTTAAATGCAAACTATGATACACATTTGCAATATGACTTGCACCATATTTTACATAATTAGCTGTCTTATTTATATATATATTATATATATACTTTACTTTTTTGATACATAAAATAACTTAAAAATATTTTTTATTATTCCAGAAAATATACAGCTTTGAGGAAACCCTACTCCATTTTTAAATCCATTGAAAGGACTGGTGGTCAGAAAATAACACCGAAAGAAAAGATACTCTTCACTGTTATAGAGAAAAAGAAGAACAACTGAAAAAATTAAAGAAAGAGTGTAAGAGGCGGGTAAAAACATCAAAGAATTATTGTAATCTCGATAGCTCAGACGAATATGTAGGGAAAATTGGAGGAAATTCACTGTTTGTTTTTAGTTAGTGAGCCTTTCAAGAGTATTTTATTTTTGTTCAGTTTTTACATTGATAATTATGTCTAATTTAAGTTTGTATAAGCCTGTAAAAAGAGAGTTTTATTTTTGTTCAGTTTGAATATTGAGATTTAAGCCTTTCTTTTTTAAACTTTAAATATTAAAATATTTTTGTAATTACTGTTTTGAACGAAGGAAAGTGTGGAAAATAGAAACACTCGTAGGAAAATGTAAGAATTTTATATTATGCGATGAGGGAACAGACAGTTTGTAAGGTAACCAACACGAGGGGTGTAACGAATAGTAACAAAACATATTTTGTAAAACTTTTTTAAATTCTACCCCATCAGTAAACATCTAAATACATTATTGAGTTATCTGCAAATTTCAGTCGTTTTTTAAAGCGTTTGTTGCAAGTGGTTTGAGATTTGAATCTCACATGTTTTAGGCACTAATTTAACGTCGCCCGATTGAAGTAACCAGATAAACTAATTCTGTGTATCCTAGCGTTTTTACATTATGCATGTCATTTAACGCATCTTTAAAGTTACAATAATTTAATAGTTACTTATGTTAAGACATGAAAATAAATTATTTTGTTTCCACATTTTTGTTAATTTATTTTTCTCAGGCATTTGCTTTCATTATCCACTACTTGAAGTGTAACCAACAGAATTAGAACAAGCTGTAGAGATAACTGCTGACTATTCGTTTTCTTATCTTGTGATTAATTTGGCATTAAGTTTTATACTAACTAGTTAAACTGCTGGTAATTAATTTTGCTACTGTAATAGCGATATTTATCACCAATTTTTAGAATTTGTGTAAAACTGTGCGAAATTAATCACATGTAAGGAAACGAAAAGTCAGCAGTCGTCTGCATATTACCTAAATATTCAGTGTCTTTTTTTTAAATTTGCCGCCTGAATATGGGAAGTGCTGCTATCTACTTTCTGCCTTAGCTATGTGCGACAAGGATATACTCGTCTTCGTCTTTACTTTCGGATATTTTTTCTTCCCGTAGTTGCCGGTCTGTTGTAGTCTGTGACAATAATTTTTATAAACACCAAGGTATAAAACAACGTAAAATGTACTATTACTTCATCTTTTCAGTTTTTATTAATTCGTGCTGCAAACGACAAAACCTTATCCTAACAAATGTTACCGACTTTTGCGCTCTACTTTATCCTCGTGCGCAGCCTTAAACTAGAGCGAGGTAGCAAATATAAGTGAAAGGCTAAAAAAAAATAGAAGAAGGATCGTTATCAACTATAGATGACTCCGAAGAAAGTTTGGTTAATTCCGAAAAAATTTTTAGTCAAGATGCTGTTGATGAGGTTGCATTTAGAATTATAGTTTATCAGAGCAGCAGTCGATATAGGCTACTTAAGTTGTTAAAAATATTTATTCTATCTAAATACAGTGCATCACTTAAATATTTGTACATAGTACATTTAACCGAAATGAAAAAAAGGAACTATAGAAATTCAAAACTAAGCGACTGTTTATTTTAATACGAAAGAGAAACGCATTATTTTTTAATAAAAACAAAAAAAGATAATATAAATATTAATATTTTAATAAAAACTCAGAATTTTGAACTCAAAAATATTTGTACACGAGAAAAAAAACAAAAAAATATTTGTTGGTTTGATTCTAATATTTAGTATGCATTCCATTTGCATCTATAAAGCTTGCAAGCGCTTGGGCATGGACATTACAATTTTGCCGTTTCGTCCTGCGTAATTTTTGACCATTCTTCTATCAAATGCCAATATGCCACAAATTTTCTATCGGTTAATGTCTGGACTTTGGGTGGGTGGAGAAGGGTTCTAATACCTTTATATAAGAACCATTCCTTAACGATCCTAGCAGTGTGCCTAGGATCGTTATCTTGTTGAAATATAAAGCTTTTTTCTATATTCAATTTTCGAGCACTTTCCATTAAATTAGCTTGCAAAATTTTTAGATAAGCTTTGGCATCCATAATATGGTCAATAAAATGCAAATTTCCTACCCCATTGTAGGACATACAACCCCATATAAGTACGTGTCCTCCTCCATGTTTTATGGTAGGAATCAGATTTGTGCTTGAAGTTCCGTGTTTGGCTTCCGCCATATCATATGCCGTCCATCGGATGCAAAAATATTATATTTTGACTCGTCGCTAAAAATAATGCTTTTCCAAAATTCTAAAGGTTTATTGACATATTCCTTCGCAAAATTCAAACGTTTTATTCTATTATTCTCACTGATGAAAAGTTTCTTACGGGCTACTCTTCCGTTATAGCCAGCTCTTCTAAGTACTCTTCTTATAGTTTCAGGATTAATTGTCTTCCCTTTTCTCTCTGCGACGTGAACAGCTACGTTAGAGCGCTAGTTCTAGAAAATTTTTGAAACTTCTTTTACTATAACTCGTTCTTCGCGTTCGGTTAGTATCTTTGGACGTCCTGGGCGATGGGCATTTTCGAAGCTTTTTGAAGTTTAAATTTGTTAATAATATACGGAACAGTACTATGTGGTCTTTTGACAAGCTTACTAATTTCTCGTAAACTTTTTTGTTCTTTAAACAAGGCCACAATTTGAACTTTTTCATTAATTGTCAACTCTTTTGTTTTCGGCATTTTTTATACGGCAGTTATGAATTGCTCTTCAAAAATATATTACCGGGAGCATCTAATAATGTACACAAACCGCTAGATATTAGGAGACTATTGTTGGACATCTATGCGAGTCTCTACCTGTCGCGGTAACGAGCGTACGAATACTTTTGTGTCGTCGCCTACTGGATTTTAATTATTATTGTAGTCAGAGAGCATATTTCAGCTATTTGAAATATTTATTTTGTTATCGCATTCTAAATAATAATATAAAATTAAAAAACAAGTTTACTGTTTTGTATTTTTATTACTTGTTGTAGGTAAATGGGACATGTACAAATATTTAAGTGATACACTGTATATAGTGATATAAAATACGAATGCATCGAAAGGTGGCCGGTTTATTTGCCCGCTTTGTCCGATTTTGTCGCCAAGGAAAATTTGCACAACTATTAATATCATTTATGTTTTATAAATACATATTAAATTATAATAATACGATTGATCTGGTTTATTTATATACATTATTTTATTTTAAAATTGTAAAACGTATTGAAGACGTGTCTAGTATTTCTTGCGGTTGCCAACGTTTGAACTTTTTTGTACTATATTACGTATTTCTTCTAGAATATCGTTCACTTTGAATTAAGCAAGCAACATGTTTCGAACAAGGAGTAAGTAACTATTTAGTACTAATGTAATTTTTAACTTTTTCTGACTGTGTATAAGTGGTATAAAATTAATTAAACAATTGAGTGAACAGCTCGCACTTGTTTTTTCCTTTTTTTTTGAATTTATATACTTAGTTAGTTAGTTGATACAAGTGCAATATATATTTTTTTTGTTACAGTTGCTCAATGTACGACGTGTGATGGTACGGTGAAGAGATATATTGCGAGATTGTGCCAATTTTCTCCTTGTGAAATATCTATACCTCCTAAAATATTTCCCAAGTGAGGAATTAATCCAACATGGATTCATCAAACAGATGGTTAAAATCGCCTATAAGGCCACCAAAAACGCTTCGCTAGAGAGAAAAGTGCTGAATAGATTGAGATCGCATTGTATCGGCATAGCTCGTTCTTCCAGACGGTTAGTTACTTTTATGTTTGTCAATTTATTGATTAAGGCTTTGCACGCACTACGTTTTTTTTTTATTGTCGCTGTTTTCTACTAAAATTATGTTTCAAGCACGTGCATAAACTGCACCCCTTAAAAAAAAGTGGTAAAATTACCCCAAATATAGGAGGCAACTGGGCTACCTCCAGGGGTGTTAATGTAACGAAAAAAATGAATTTGTTACATTTGCTACATTTATGGTCTTTACTACGTAGCAAATGTAGCAATTATATTATCTATGTAGTAAATGAAGTAAATTCTGTTATTGGTTCAATTTTGTCTATATGTGGTCTACTTCAATCGTGTCAGATCGTGTCATTCATATGTTGTATGTATATAAAATGCATGCTCGTGCATGCTTATTTTATATTTAGTAAGTTTATACTGATAATTAGCATATATATTCCCTTAAGTTAAAAGACACAAATAAATCTGAACAATATCAATAAATACAGTATTATATATACATATAATATATTTTCATAAAAGGTATATATATAACTTTTGCACGTAGTGATTGGAAAGAAACGTGTTGTTGATAGAGATGAATTTCCAATGTTTTTATTCTTTTCTTTTACAATTGGAAGAATTACAAGTTTCTCATACAAGTAAAAATTGTTAATAATCCTATTTTCATAAAGCGACCTTATCTTCCCCCGGTAACTTATTGTTAGTTCTTACGGGTATTATATTACCTTCCCGGAAACTACATATAACGCAAATTAAATTTCGAGCGGGGTTTCTTATTTTGTGTGAAATAAAAAACACTCTTAAGCGAACAAAAACCAAGTACTTTATTCTACTGTCTAATTACAACTGATATCTACTTCTACCTACGCCGCACAGTGGTCCAGAAACGCGCTTTTGCGGAAATAAATCTATAACTTTTGATAGAATTGGAATTTTTTAATAATTTTTTCAGGATAATGAGATTAAATTGCATAAAAGAAAAAAAGATTAAGCATAAAATCACGACGTAATCATTGGCGGAAATACATAAATTATTCAAGTAATGTTAGGTATTGCAGTTTCTATTCATTAATGTTTTTTTTCAACTATTTTAGTTAAATATACATATGTATAATAATAGTAACAATAATAATAGCAGTGATAATAATACAAAACGGGAAAATATTCAGAAAATGAGAAAATATTCAGAAGAATTATTATAACCGTTTGCCATGCTTAAAAATGTTTTAACATTATTATAAACAAACAGAAATGGTTAGATACTTTTTAATAATACACAACTGAACTAATTACTAATAGTAGAGAAAATTCCCGTCAAGTTCTAAGGGCAATGAAATTATTGAAAATAATTGAATATATATGTACAAAGTTTTAGCCGGTATATAACATAATAATTAAAACACAGATTGTACAGTAAAAAAAAAACAATATAAGAAACCAGAATTCCACATACAACACTTACTAAGATTGTACCTAATTGATATAGAGACTAATCCGAGAATATGATTTGTAATTAACTTTTGAGTTTGAAGTTTATTTAGCGGTGTCTACTCTTCACAAAAATATTATTATAACTATATAACTTTTAAATGGTTCATGATGATTGTGTGTGAGATAAGTGATACTGAATAAGAGAATATGGTTTAAGTCAGAAAGTATGTAGTCCAAAATAAGAGGAAATGCTATTGCGTTGCAAGAGTACAATCACTCATCATTTTTAAACAAATAGCCGTTAAGATCATTATAAAAGGAAACAACGCATATGTGCATACCTGTATGTGTATATATATACCTAGTTTCCTATCAATGTGGCACCCTGCATAATGAAAGTTAATCTGACACCCAACTTATACATTGTATATAATTTCTCGATACAGTGGCACCCACTATACAAAATAGCAATAGAGCACCCGTTTAAATAAAAATAATTGTTAAAGTGGCACCCTGCGGTGTTGTCAATTCAATCGTCGTGTTTATTTGCTCGGCGCAGTCTCTCTATAATGTGTATATTATATTAAGCCTGGATTGCCGATTTCCTAATTATGAAAATACAATGCCCATAAATTGCATTAATGTTTCTCAACACTATGTAATTTGGATTTACCTTTCTATCCAATTCATTAATATATTTTATTTTATTATTAAAAAATGTAAATACTTCGAATTATATTTTTAGGTCACATTAAAAAGGTGTGTAACACTTGGTTGATATTTAAGATGGAAATCCCATTATTCAAGATTCTTCGCGATAATAATTTTCATCTTAAATCCTCATTTCTCATTTTTTCACTATTTTTTGTTATATTTTCAAAAAATTAAATAAAAATATATTTCTTTAATTTAATCATAATAAAATATCATTTCTTAGCTAATTGGAATAGCCCTTGGCCTGGTTACTCATTGCCTTTTTTCGGATTTTTTTTTGATTTTTTTATAATAAGTAACTAATAATTTGTAAAACGCTAGCCGTTTGCTAAACTTCGGTTGCTTATTTCTGAAACCGTTTTGACGATAACCTATCAAAGTTAATAGATTATACATGTGTGGAATGTATTAGATATGAAGAATTATTTACTTGTTGTTTATCAGAAATATTCTAATATTATCAACCAAGGTTTTTGTTCTAACAATTAGTTAAAAAAATACTGTTCTTTGAAGCTCTTTCCGCTAATCCAAATTGAAGTTTTCCGCAAGCTTAAGCATTTACACCATAAATAAATTGCCGGGTTTTATTTTATATTAATGTAGAGTTTGGGCACAAAGAAATATTACACTTTGTTGGTTTCAACATTTTAATTTAAACAAATTTTACAACCCAATTGCCCAGTATATCGCTAAAAAAAAGCAGTACTAATGTTCGCACATGCGTCCCTACAACTGTGCCTATTACTTATAGAATAAATACGTTAATATTTTTTTGTTTATGTAGACAATTTTAATTTTGCTTAGCGGACCGACTGCTACCAATGACTCCCAATGCTTCTGAAGAGAGCTAATTAAGTAAATATCACAGTGTAGATAAACTAACGTAAATAGCGTATGACGTCTGTGACGTATTCGTAAACTCCACGAAAAAAGGTATAAAGTTATATAGTTTTACTACTTCTATTCTGTCTTAAATGTTTACACAAATGTTTACATACAGAGACCTATCTCCAATGGATTTTGGCACTACATAAAACACCGTTTGCCACCATTTAGAAATATCGACCACTTAGAAAATGTAATTAGATAATGTATCGCGGAAATCAATTCTGTTTCTTGCGCATTTGGGATATTGCTAAGAGAATTTAATACTAGATCGATAAAATGCTTGCCAAGCGGTAGACGACGTGATATGTAACAGTTCAATGTTTATTCTTTACGTTAATTAACATTTGTTGCTGACATTATTGCAAATGCATGTGTTCTATTTTTCTTTTACTTGTGGTGATCAACTTTACAGAAGAAGAAAGATGAAGTTAAACTAATTGTGAATTTCTAACAATTACTAAAACTAAAACTTCAATTAGATACTTTATTTGAAAACATTGTGCAGCAAAAATAATGCCCATTTTGAAGTATTCTTTTTCAAGGCTATAATATATTTTGACTATAGTATGCATGTTTTTGCTGTCAGAAAGTATACACAGAATAGGGGTGACAGCTGTATGATCTCGATTAATTTTGCTAATGCAGCGTAATTCCGAAAAAAGGATCAAATCTCATTTTTTTGCTAAAATTAAGCGAAAATTCATATTTGAATCAGCGTAGAATTTGAAACAACATTTATTAATAACAGAATTTCTAAACTTAAAAACTGAGATACTTTACTCTCAGCGTAGTTCCGTATTCTTGATCTTCCCTCGTATACAATTAAATTTTTGGCAGATTTGATTATTTGTTATTTTAGTTTCAAGACATGCACAGGTAATTTGTAATAAAAAAGATTTACTAAATTCAAAGACGAAAACAAATCCCATATTCTGTCCACTTTCTACCGGTCGCTGTGTATACATACATTGCTGATATTTAAATTAAAAGTTATTTCTTTACCAATTTTGATATCAAATAATATAGAGAATAAAGTTAATCCAGTTCTTTCTTTTCGGGAATACATGTCAGTAAACGGCATTTTAATTTATAAAGATAATAATAGCGAAATAACTTCTAGATAGATGAATCAAGAAAATTTAGAAAAATGATTGTAATCAGAAAATAACAAAGTAATGTTGATAAGTTTGATGAAATAATTAGAAAAAAAGCCTTGGAACAGGCGATTGTTACTATACATATCTAGTATTTTTAATCTACAGAGAAGGTTTTTTTAGTTCGAATATCAAGTATTTAGTAGCATTTGAGTCGCCATGAAATGTTTGGTAACCAAGGAGACGCAAATCAACAATCATATGTTTTCGAATTTTGTAAATTACATGGAAACAAATATGTAAAACATATCCATTCTAAACTTTAGGATGATCATATTTCCGATTCTGTGGTGGGCATTTAAAATATGTATCTACTCATATTTTGTTCTCTGATATATTTTGTGGAAAGTTGATTTAAATGTAAAATAACGAATAAAATATATAAATATTAGTGTAGAGAATGACAGAAAAGAGACGCAGAAAGAGCTAACAAGAATATTAGAAAAAATATTTTGTCTACTATTTATCTCGATCAGGCATCTAATATTAATCGATTTTGCAAAACAGAAAATCATTCGAGTTCCCGCTACAGAGTAACATCATCTTTGCACTCTTAAATAACTGCAAATTTATAGTAAATAAATAAAATAAAATATTGAAAAATGCCGGTACGTACGGCTTGGGGAACAGTCTACACCAAAAGTAAGCGAAAATAAATATAAACTCTCTAAAATTTTTGTATTTAACGATGTGGTTGCCATGCTTTTTGATACAAAATGTAATACAATATAACATGTGGATAAAATTTGAAAATAAGTAAAAGTAAAAGTAAAGTAAAGTAAAAGTATCTAAATATCTAAACGTAAATTCATGAAAGAATTCTTGCAAAAGCTAGATGTGTATTTTGTGATAAAATATAATTATAATAAAATGAAAAAAAACATTTATTTAAGTAGAAAAAAAAATACTGCTACATTCCTTTTTTTACCTCCGATTTTTCACAGCATAACCGTGGCCTCTGCATTTGAACGTAACGTTCAATTCATATTGAATCCTATTATGTAGTAATGCGACGTTGTCAGTTTAACGAAATCACACTGGGTGCCACTAAATGCTAGAAGTATCTTGGGGTGCCACATTATCGAGATTTTATCGCAACGTATATATGTATATAAAGCAGCGCCAACTGGTGGAACAACGCTGAACAGTTTCTATATGTCTGTGACTAAAACGCTGAAATTTGACACCCAGCAAAATTTTTGGCAAACGACTGTAGGTGGCACTAGGATACTAAAAAACTCCGTCCCTTTGGGGGCTAAATCTATTTCTTCCTTGTTTTTATTATTTGTTTTTCTGAATTTATTGATTTTAGTACAAATTACACGTTTGAAACACAGCAATACAATAATTACACATAAAAAACTAATACAATGTAAGTAATAAAATTATGGGACACATTCGTGTCTTGCGTGAATTTAATGTCATTAATTAGGTTCTGTTGTTCGATTAATTTTTTATGAACATTAACATCTTTAACGTTTTCTAATCTGACGGTGCTTATGTTGTGATGTTGCTCTTTATAATCCATAAACTGTACGTCAATAGTAATGTGCTTTTTATAAGTTTATATTGTTGATCATTAATATAATATTTTGCAGTATTGTTGTGTTCCCGTCGAAACTGTGGGCTTGTCCCGGGTAAGGTTTGGAAATTGTTTAAAATAATGACCCAAATTAGGAGTTGTGAATAAATATGTAAAAATACATAAATCTGCAAAAAAAAATTAAAACATAAATATCAACAAAATGTTTTTAAAAATTTATTGCTCAACTAAACACAATCATGTGGATATATGAGCTCGTCATTCAAAAACACTATAGGCGACGTTGGATTACATAGGGGATTAATTCTAATTATAGGAAACGGCCGAGTTTTGTAATTGTTTGTAAATGGCAAATGCAAATTTAGGCAATACTCATAAAAGTAATGAATTTATAATATGGGTATTAAAAAAAAACAAAACTTGATTCTCAGTAATGTGATAATTCATGTACTTTATTAAAATTGTTGTTTATTACAATTAAGGGGTATATCCCTTCATTTAACAAAATCGCTTTAAAAAGATTATTGTATGACACTATGCATAAATAATTACAAGTGCAATTCGAGAAATATGGAAGGGTGGGAATATTCTGTGATATAAAAGCAGCTAGTAATAGTTGCAATATTATTTTGTTTATTAGATTTTATGTTGTTTATATTTAGAATTAGCATATTATTTTCTTATGAATCGCAATTTTACAGCGTTACTTACACGTACAATTGGGGAATCTAATCTTAGGACACGCATCGAGCGCCGAACCTTTTCGTTGCTATAGCTGTCTCTCTCACTCCCCCTCGCCTAAGTTCTAATACATATTGGTTGCTAGCGATAAAACGCTTTCTCTTTCGGTAGTGCACATATGTAGCGCCTGTAATATTATGTCTGATCTGTAACTATATATTTTAGATGCTTACAGAGTTGCAGGTAACTTTACCGACACTACAGATATGCATAGAATTGCACCTTAAAATACAAATATATACCGTACAAACTACTACAGGTTATGCACAGCGTTATATGTATTAAGCGTGCACTTCTGTTTGGAGTCGAAGTAGTTATTTACAATAGGAATTTGACTATGTTTCAGAGTGGTAATTTATAATTGACTGCAATAGATTACTGCATTTTTGGGGGTATTAGGATGGCAACCGTAAACACTTGTACTAATCTGCTGTAGGACCGTATTAAAGTGAAATTATTTTTATTTCACTAAAATATTTCGGATTTAACACCTCAAATATAACAGGAGATCAAAAAAATATTAGGTACAGGTTTAAATGCATCTGCATAATATACGTTTAGACACTTCAACATTTGAATTTTAAGCAATACATGCATAATATACATAATACATGCAAGTAAAAAATTATAAATGCGTGTTAATTATTCTTCATTGCGAATTTAAAGTATTTGTTTTGTTATACTTAGTATATTTGAACTGAAGAATATCTATTTAAAAATGACAAAAAACTTTGTTATTATATTTTCTTCCTAATATTGTGTAGTTAACATTATATGTTTATTATTATTTGTTTGTTATTGTTTGCGCAAGCCCTGAAAATGCGTAGGCTGTTGGAGTAATGAAATAAATAAAATAAAATATATATTCCGATAATTTGATGAAAACCCTGTTGCGCAATAAACTTTATCATTAATATTATTGCTACACAGAAACTTGTATGCATGTTTTACTGTAACGTTATTTCTTATTATATACTTCATATTAATATCGATATTATAATAACTGGAATTATTCAACGCAATTCTTATTACTGAACATCTGGAAACTTGTAATCAACCGCAACCAAAAATAAGTATATAAAAAAGAAACTTCTGAAAATATTGTAAATTTTATAAATAAGCAAAATACAATCAATGAAACTAAATTTTATTTAAAATTGCAAAGTATGTAGGTAGATGCATACGCATTAACAAAATAGGTTGCCAAAAATATGTAATATATTTTAAAAAAATGCATGTGATCAGTATTTTCTAACCGGTTTTGTTGGTGCAAATTTGGTAAAGATTATAATCATTGGTATTATTTCTTTTAGAGTAATTGCTATTAATTATAACATAAAATTTATTCCTTTTATTTTTATTTCTAGACCAGGATTAGTTGAATAATTGCTTGCTAATTACAAGCAAGTGTGCAATTTACGTTTAGGATTAAAGGGGCTAATAATACCTAATTCCAGAGTGTGAAAATTGCCTATGCTCTTAGATTGACTAGTTTTCTCATTATTGTTTGTATTTATGTATTATTTAGGTATTCTAAATTTTAACAGGTGATTCCAATAAATATATACAAATGCAATTACACAGTAATTACTTTCATAAAGGCATTAAAATAATATTAGGTGTAATTTCTTTTGGATAATTACAGAGATTATTGTAAATCAAGAATTGATAATTTCTATTTTTTCCTGAAAATAATTTGTTTAAGAACGTGTAGAACAACATCTTCCGATTCAGTGGACTCTTACAAGAACTAGAAGCCCTGCAACATTTTTGTTTTTTTAATTAACATTTCATTTCATCCGTTGTTTATTAATTGTTGAATAAGCAGCGCAAGACATTATAACTGAAGCAAGATTAATTGGCATCATTAGTTAATCTCACCTTTTCATATTATACAATTGTGCCTTACTCTTACAATAACAAATTAAGTACACACATACTAAAATTGATTTCAAATGGTGATGAACATCAAACGAAGGAAAATTTTATTGCAACATTAACCAGCTACAAAATTAATTACATCTTTTTAATTTTATTTACACATATTAAATTTATTTCTTTAAACCACCAAACGTTGTTACATTAATTGTATTATATGTTATAGTTATAAATGTATTTCAATGCGAATTGTGAAACCGGCAACTTTCCTAACACACAATTAGTATTGCGTTATGTATTCGTAAATAAGTAGTAAAGTAGTAGTAGTAATAGAAATAGTAGCGATAGGACTACTATTTCTCATTTCCTACAATGGTTCAAGATCAGAATATAATGACCTTGTGGATATAGGAACATCTGTTCGTTGCCCCGTTGAGTAATATAGCGCCTGCGGCAAAATTTGCGGGGTAAGACGGGAGGAAGAGATAGCAATAGTTGCGGAAAGGTTCGGCTCGATGCGTGTCCTACGATTTCTTTCCACAATTGTACGTACGTGGGTGGGTCCTGCGATAGTAAATGCTGATTAATAAATATTATTGAAATCTTGATTTAAAAAAATTGTTATTAATAAACGCTTACAATAGCTAATATTGGTTGAAGCTATAGTTTTAAAAAGTCTTTTTCGGTTATTTGCTATTCTTACGTTTTTAAAACAATTAATACACAAGATTTACTGTGAATACCGAAAGTCTATTAATTCTATGTGAGTTTAAAGATTTAAGATTCAATTGGGTCCAAGTTATGAAGGAGATGGTTCAATATTTAAAGCACGTTCAAACCGCAGTATACAACGTTTACTTGTGATATTAAATAATCCATTTTTTCTACCTGATTTGCATAATTGCGGAGGGTTTTACAACTGTATACCCCAATATTCAATTGGGTCCAAGTTATGAAGGAGATGGTTCAATATTTAAAGCACGTTCAAACCGCAGTATACAACGTTTACTTGTGATATTAAATAATCCATTTTTTCTACCTGATTTGCATAATTGCGGAGGGTTTTACAACTGTATACCCCAATAAATCATTTACCTGAAACGGTCGACGCTAGCCGAACGCGCACTTGTACAAATAGTGAGTAGTTTTTTATAGTTGCCGCGCTGTAGACGACGACAATTAAATAAGTCGGCCAGTGTACATATGGTATACCAAGACGCAAATACTTTAAGGCCTTGCACAGTCGAATACGGAACGCATCTTTGTCTGTAATTTTCGATTTTTTTTTACCAATTATTGTATCGAATAATCGCGAGTCCGCTGTATGTGTCTCGAAAGCTACATCGCGAACTTGAAAATCTTTTTTGACCAATGATTTTTTTTTCATCGAATCCCCATCCAAATTAGATTCATATTTCACTCTCGTGCGCGTAATATAATATAATGTAATTTTGATTTTACAATATATTTTTCTCTGTGTACAATTATTGTTTTTGTTACAGGTGAGAACCATGGAGAACGAGCTATTCGTTGAAGTAATTCCTTTGCTGACGAATATATTTGCATCCACTGATCGGATAATCTACCGCTGCTTCATCCGGTCAGCGACCATTGTCCGGCCATGGAGCGGCGGTAGTAGTGATGTGTCATCAGAATCAGACGGCCATCCAGAACTGGATGCGATTGCTGATGAGGATGCCAGTAGCACATCATCTAGACCTGCAGAGGTTAATGATGGTGCGGTACCGGGATCCTCATCAGCAGACGCATCCAGTTCTCCGCAGCTGCCCGCGCTTGCTGATGAGGATGCCAGTACCACATCATCTAGACCTGCAGAGGTTAATGATGGTGCGGTACCGGGACCCTCATCAGCAAACGCATCCAGTTCCGAAGAGCTGTCTGATGATGGTGCTGATGGCACATCGCCAGACCAGTTGGATGCAAGTGTTCGTCAGTATAAGGGTAAGAGATCTTGTTCTCGGTGATAGTAGTGACAACGTGTGACTACTATCATCGAGAGCATTTAGAATTACGGAGACAATGCGGATTTCAATTTCTTCAGGACTTTTCTTTCTAATGGCAAGTTATTGGTGGCAGTGTAGGTTATTTTCACCATCTGTGAATCCATGTTCGATTAATTTCTCACATGGGAAATAGATAACCGGTTAAGATATTTCACAAGGAGATAAGCGTACAGCCCTTGGTACAATGTCTCCGTACCATCACACGTCCTACAGTGACTACATATATATGAATATACAAATTGTAATTTTCCATCATTTAGGTCTGAAGAAGGGGCGAATTTGCAAAGGTCCCGAAACGTAACAAAGCCTTAATTAAATATAAATTATTGAAACCTAATTCTTGTTTCATTCCGGAACAAGTAATTTGATTTATTTCATCAACATATTGGAACATCAGAATCAGTAGCTGAATTTTTCCGTTTTAATTTCTATATATATATATATATATATATATATTCATATATATGTAGTCACTGTAGTCGTTCGAAACATGTTGTTGCTATTATGTATGTTTTGTCTGTCTTTTTTGCTTGTTTGTTATTTGTTATATACCCGTCTATGTTTTATGTTTTATTATTGTTATATTATATTTATCATATTTATCACTACATTATATTATATTTATTATTATTATATATACAGTCGCTAGTAAATGTTATAGGCACCCTAAATTTTGAGCGAATATCACAGTAAAAAATGAGAAAATAAAAACTTGGAGGTAATACATTATACATATGTAGTATTTTAAGGGATCTTATTAATTTGTTGCATATTGGAGTGTTTTTAGTACAGCTATAATAGTGTTACGTTTTTCTATTCTTAAAACGTTGTCGGGGTTTTAGAAAAACACACAGGCGATATATTTAAATTCACTTATTCTATTAACACAATTACGGTAATTAAAATCTATTAAAAATGCTTATTAACTATATTACTTAACCACTAATGTCTTTATTTATGTAAACGATATTTATATTACATGTACTAATTCAATCGCGACCGCACTATCGAACTCGTATCGATTGACTGCCTCCTGACCAATCCGACGCGCTATTTATACCTGGCGCGAATTTCCAGATTGTTCGAGGCCCTTCTAAAACGTCCTCGAAGATTCTGGAGAATATTCATGCATCTTCGAACCGGTACTGCCCTCTGTCATTCCTCGTAGGTAGTTCTTTCTTCCGCTATGCTAGCGCCATCTAGGGACGCCTATCGGAACCGCCAGTTTGAAAAGTTGGCGCTCGTTACAATAGTTTTTAGATGGTGGGGGAAACGTGACATCTCGAAGACTTGAATATATTTAAAAAAAATAATACATTTACAAAAGTTATCTATAAAGACTATTGTAACCATAAGGACGATTATATAAACGTTGAAATATCTGTCACAAAAAAAATGCAAAAAACGTGAAGCCCATTGATTTTGTCAAAGTGCCTATAACATTTGCTCGCGACTGTATATATATATATATATATATATATATATATATATATATTTGATGGGAGTTAATGGAATTTATTTAATAAAGCGAAACGTTAATATTGAAGTATTGTACTATTTTTGATACGTTAATTTTGTGATTAAGATATTGTTCTTTTCATTTGTATTGCCGCTATGCTATTTGTCTCATATCCAAAACATGAATAAATATGCTTGGACGAAGTGGAAGCTTGGACAGCCAGCCGATTTCCAAAGATTATCCCAATTACCATCCCAGTGATAGTCAATCATGAACGGAGGACCATGATGCCATAGATTAAAAAGTATGCGGCCTACCTCACGGTATTCAGGGGCTTAAAGTGAAAAATTGGCGAAACTTACAAGGCGACTATTACACCAGCCGAAGAAACTAAAAGTTACAACCAAGCCTTGAGCCATTTTCGCATCTTCGTTACAAAAATCCGCCGTAGTAAGTCTCCGCAGCGAAGGATATTACCAATCGCTATATCAAAATCATGGAGCAATAAATCGGTTTAAAATGAAAGCCTATCCAACAACTGGGCCGCATCAAACCAAAGTAACCATCAGGCGCTGGTCATCATGCCGTTCATCAACCCCCTTGCATCAAGTCCAAGGGAACAGCAGACCGTCATACCTTTCCAAGCAACTCGTTCGTGCATTATATTCATGTTTCTGTTGATTAATTTGTTAATTAAGAGATTTTTTGTTTGTTAATACAATTTAATTTCATTTAGTTAGGTTAAATTTTCTTACAATTTGTGGGATTCCTCCTTTTCTAAATTAAATGAATATTAAGACGTCAAATATGTCAGACAGGGGGGGAGGGGATGCCACGAAATTATTATTATTAATATTTTAAGTAGTTTTTAAGTTAGGTTAAGATATACAACCTGACTGATTTATCTCCACTCAGCAAAGTTGCCATATAGAAATAAAATATCTAACTGTAAGGTTAAGAATAAAGAGTAGTTGTTTAAAAAGTCAAGTTGTCTTATTTTATTAGAACGTGCACCACATGAAAGGGTTGATCCAGGTAGGTACCATATATATTTATTTATTATTGATTATTTGGCCATCAACAAGCGAGTTACCGCCAGTTACGGAGTCGTAGTTTAAAAAATATAAATAGTTTAGGACCCGTGACAATGCCACTTATACATAGTAAGAAAAAGTTAAAAATTACATTACATGTTGCTCTCAATATCTCAATTGATACTGAACCCTATTCTGAAAGATAAAGTTTAGGCAACCGCAAAAAATACTAGACAGGTAAATTCCTTCAATAAGTTTTACAGGGTGTCAATATGTAAATAAAATGTGTTTTTTTAAGGATTAAAATTCCTTTGAGATTAAATCTAACTGCTTAATTTTTTTTTTTTATTTAGTCAATTATATTCTAATTCTGTAACAAAATGTTTGTGGATATTAAGCTTAAGTGAAAGAATTTTTTTTTAATTCAACAACAACGAACAATTATAACACATAGACTGTGACAGTCTACCTACACAGTCTATGTTACGCAAATTAAAAATCAATTCTCACTATCTCTCTCTGTAATCGTGCTACTCGTGGTTGTGGCTGAGGGTCGTGATTATTACTTATTTAAAAATACAAATACATGTTACATACAAAGCGTTATTAACAAAATTATAACTTAACCAACAAGTGCAAGACAATACACAAAGCTGAAGCGCCCCACACTGGGGCACTGCACAAAGGCAAAGACAAGACGATTAATCAAAATTAGTAAAAAATAAATATAAGAAAAAAGCAAAATTCGATAAGAAACATAAATATCAATGATATAATTGAGGGTGGTGGAGTTTTAACAATTTATTAATGTAGGGTTTCAATTTTGTTAACATCAGTCGCAAATCACCACGCTCAGTGATCTGCAGTCTATTCCTTTTCTTAGACTAAATATGCCACTCTGTGATAGGCATTTAGAATTATATCCTATCACAGCAGCAAGTGAGTGGCAGTCGATTAAATGCACTTCAGTTGTACCTTATATAGAATGCAACCAAGCACGTAGCACCATAGTCGTGCACTCTATCGACTGCCACTCTGTGATAGGCATTTAGAATTATATCCTATCACAGCAGCAAGTGAGTGGCAGTCGATTAAATGCACTTGAGTTGTACTGTTTACATTGTGGGGTTATGGCACCTATCTGGAAAAAAAAAACACTGTGCCATTGTTTGTAGAAAACGTTTAAAATCATCATCACCAATCATCATTAATGTTATCGGCAACGATCGAATTACATGTATCCTTATCCGGGGACAGAATTAAATAAATAAATAGAACCATTTACGACCTTTTATGAAATACTTTTATTGAATTGTATACAACGCCATCTAATTACAATCTAAAATGAAAATCACAGCTGAATTGATGATTTTAATAGACAATAAAAAAAAAACAACTTTGTTCCCAAACAAAAATCCAATCAAGGGTTTGGCGTTTCTCCGATGGATAAAGACGTGGTTATCTGAGAGAAAACTAAAGTGCGTACGATTTTCACCACAACATAAAACTAATTCTCGTCTATAGATAAATTGCAAATTGCTTAAAACTCCTCCTTGTTGTAGCATTAATAAAAAAGATGTATAGCAAAACAACGATAAAATGAAAACAAATGTCAAATGTATCGCGAATCACGAAAAATAGGGTAAATTCGGGACCGACAATAGACTATTTAAATAATGGCGATCTGATTTCAATAGCAATCCGTTGCTAGTAGTAGTAAGTACACCGTGCTTCACTGGCGGCATACTTTTATTCATGCGATGGATGACTCGACGAATACTAGAAATATATTCGTCTTCTTTACAAGGAGCCCAGTTCAAATAAACATGAGCCGGAGGGAGAATGTTTTACGAAACAACATCAATCTCCCTAGGCGACGCTAAGGGCGGCGGTACGACGTTTATAATGTTCTTTGACGGGGGCGGAGGCGGCAGCGGCGGCGGTGGCGGCGGCGGCGGACTCACCATCGACGCTTCTCCGAGTTGCGCGTTTTCCCTCGCTTCCGTCGTCGCCAGCTTGACCGCTTCTTTGTACGGACCTCTCTTCTTCTTATTGTATCTTATCTGTAACAGTAACGTCGTCGTCATCGTCGTCGTCGTTATCTATCGACGACGAGTGTCGTATATAAATTGTATTTTTACCAACTTTGAAATTTTCCAAAAACGGACCCAGTTGATCGCACTGTATTAGGGACGACGTCGGAGATCCGTACCAAGAAACGTGCGCCTGTGGTGCGGCCGCGCCGGCGCACGTGATGCTCAGTATTTTGCCGGGCCACCAGGGGAAACCGTGTATCTTGCCCCAGACCACGTCTCCCACGAACAATCTACAACCTACATACATACGTACAAGCAAACGAGAGTCACGAGACTACCCCCAGACTACCCCATACACCTAAACACAGATGATAACAATAATACGCGGCGTTACTGTAGAGTTTAAACTACCCTTCATTGATAGGCTGCTTTCCGCGGAACGACGTATATTTGACAACGCGAGCATATCAAATTTTTTAACGGATTTAAATAATCAGTCCTGGCGTGAAGTATATCAACAAACCGACACTAACAGTAAATACGATCATTTTCATAATACATATCTATACTACTACAATAAACATTTTCCATTAAAAAAGATTAAAGAGCAATCCAAAAGTATGTTAAGTTGGATAGATGGGGATATTGAGGATTTAGATAAGTCGGTAAAAGATCTGCACTACCTTTATAAAACAACTAAAAATGAATACATCCTTGAATTGTACAACCTTTAGAAAAAACGAAGTAAAAGATCTTAATTAATAATTACAAAAACAGACTTATAACCAACAGACGATACTGAACTCTACTAATAAGTCAAAAGAAATGTGGAACATAATAAACTCCGAGCTATCTGATAAGGATAAAAACAGTAAAATTGTTTTATGTCATAATAATGCTGAAATTAATGACCCACACAAGTTGTCATCCATATTTTTGGATTACTTTACATATAAGTACACACCAATAGAGCAAAAAAATGAAGCAGCCAATTATGTAAGACAGAATGACAAAAGTATTTACTTCGAGCCTACTTCGATTACTGAAATTAACAACATTATAGATGAAATTGCACCAAAGTCCTCCTGTGGTATCGATAACATCACCACGAGTATATTAAAAAAGTCAGCAGTTGTATTACATAGAACATACAATTTCTTCAAAGCTCATAGCCTTTTAAGCGGCACACAGTATGGATTCTTACCTGGAAAATCGTGCGAAAAAGCAATTTTTGATTGCCTGCAAAAAGTACTATCCGCTGTGGATAATAAATGTAAAGTGTGTGGCGTATACTTTGATTTCAGCAAGGCATTTGAAACCGTATTACTTCGGCTTTTATAAAATCAGAAATACGGTTAATATAGATACACTTAAAACATTGTACTTCAGACATATTCAATCCAGGCTATCTTATAGCCTGATTTTCTGGGGTTCATCAACGTATGCTCAGTGGGTTTTTGTATTGCAAAAAAGATAATTAGGTGTATGATGCAATAAAACCAGCTAAGACGCCGTGCAAACCACTGTTCCAAGAACTTAACATTCTTAGCCTACCGTGTCTTTATATTACACTTGATATCCTTTTTATCTGTCCAACAAGCATCTGTTTAGCCGTAATGCGTGACATTTCATCTGGTATGGCTACCAGACATGCGATTTCTTAACAATACCCTCTCACAGCCTTTCCAGTTATGAACGAGGAGCTTTTATAAAATAATTTCGGCGTATAATGGCCTTCCACATTACATTAAAAAAATTACTAATGAAAAGAAAACAAAAATAGAGCTACGCAAATATTTAATCGAAAATACATTTTATACATTTCAGGTACTCACCTTGTAAGAAAATTAGGTTAGTAAATTATTATATGTTGTAACGTAATGTGCCTCTTTATATGAGATGTTTTATTGTATTTTTGACACTGGCCTGTTGTTATACATTTTAGATGGCAAATATATATTATTATTATTATTATTATTATTAAAATGGCGCTGTGTAAGTATTTATAATATTTAATACATTTATTTGTGATAAAAAGAAAGTGGGTTTGTCGCTTTCTTTTATAATAAAGAGATATTTATGTTCTTAATAACCTAGAGAGCTTTAATTCATCCCTCCCCTCTCTTTCAAACCTAATTCTATAAGCCATTATTTAAGAAGTGTATGTAGTTTGGGTTGCATAATGAAAGATGATATATTAGCTGTTGGGTATCTGACGAGGAGATGGCGCTGTGTGCATCATTTCCAGGGTTTTTCAAAATTTTTTTTCACTTGTTTCTTTGAGGTACGCGTTTAAAATTTCAAGGTTTTACTTGAGAGTAAATAAGATAAAATTTTAATGATCATAAAATAAACTAAAAGGGAATTATTAACGAAATAAAACGTCCCGAATGTTCTATTTTATTATTTTGCTTTATCTATCATCATAAGTATTTGCAAATATATTTATTTTGGCCAATGGGAATGTTCCAGGAAATTCCGGATTTAAATACCCATTGAAGTTTTTTTTTTTGTCTACGTCCAATCGTATCTGTCCGATTCTAATTATTTACCTGTTGGAATTTGAAATGAAATGGCACCTTTACCTGAGCCTTCGGCAGTTTCATTTCTGCGCAATCGCCTACAAATCCCGCATCAGGTGTGTGTGTTGTTAGAGAAACAGGTATATACTCATACTTGTAGATTGTAACTTAAGTATTTAATGTGTCATTTTGTTGTGAAAATGTGCGTTTAATTACAATCTGAAGACTGTATCAGTGGTATTAATTATGTTAAAGGCGGATTCGTGAGGAGAGGTATATAATTGTTCGTCAAATCGCACCCTTTTAGAATTCTAAACGAATTAAAATGGGTACTGTTATTGTTACTGTACTTAAGTGTTATTGTGATGGCCACCGTGGCTGTACGTTTCAACAAGTATATAAGTATAAAAAGTGTTATAATTCGCGTGTAAACACGGAAATGGAAAAGAATCCAATTCGAAATCCTAAACTTGCAAAATAACTTTTCGCGTTATCAGCACGAAGTAAGGCGAACAGCAGCGCGTAATGCGTTTTCCCCATTAATTTTTTTTGTCTTTTTTTCGCATTTCCCGTAAAATACCGTCGATTATGAGCGATTCTAACGCCTCAGATACATATTATCGAGTCAAATCGCATATTACGTCAAATTACCACACGATTACCATAAAACGAGAGAAAAAGAACGATGCATAAGTGATTTTTTTAAATGAATATGCCTCGATTAAATAGTATTGTGTATATGAAAGCTAAAGAATTCTTCGCATTCCTGAAATTCCATCGCAGTCGAAGGTGTGGCTTATAAATCTTTATTCGGAATGATATGTTTTTATGTCGTACCACGCAAATCGGTCTGTTTTTGGATCTTGTTTTGTCTCTTTAAAAATTATGATTGTTTTTAAATACGTCGGCCTAAAAATGTATTTATTTGATTATTACAGCGAAAAAATATTACGTCTAAGAGATATTGCATATCGCCGTTTTAAATTATGCCAAGATTTTCAAATTGTTATCTAATCACTAAAATGCGATTCCTAAGGCTTATTTATTGTCGGACTACTATCATAATTACCTATACACGTATTGTGTATGATATGAATTGTTTTATGAAATGTATTGTATAGATTATAGAAAATATTTCCATTTAAAGGTCGTTCGTATCAGGCTTATGAATTGTTCTTTTTAAGAATTCGTTTTAAAAATTCAATTGCGTATTGAACATTATTGTTTAATTAATATTCTACTCGCTTTTTATATCCTTAAAAAGCTCCTCAATTTACTGTTAGTTAATCATTAATCACATAGGTATTGTTATTCCATGAACAACTTCGTCTATATACGATTATATAGATATAAAATAATTATATGCATTTCCAAAAGGGTAATATAGGTATATATATTGAATTATCTATATAGGTGCTATTAATGTAATTTTATACAGATAGATTTTGCATTCTTTCCAATTAATTCGATGTATTAGTCATGTGAGATAAGTAATCTCTTTTTATTGAGTATTGTATAAATGATTATATTTGTTATATTATCGGAATTACGCGAACTCTATTTATTTATATGCGCGGATATCATTGAAATCACCTGTATTAATAGATACTTTTTATTTACTTTTTTTCGAAACGCGACTTTCCACTTCTTAAACTTGAACTTTCAACGAATTATCGTCATAAAAGCAATTAAGTTGGAAAAGATTTTATTTATATATATATATATGTACTGCATTTTGTTTTAATTACCGCTTTTAGTACAACCTGCGAATTAATTCGTTCTCATAGTATATTTTAATGGTACGATTCTTTTGTTATAATCTAGTCGTTATTTCTTAATGGATTCTCATCCCCTGTTTCACTTATATGTGACGTAATCATTTTTCAAATATGGTGATTTGCATTATACGTTTTTTCGTCAAGAAATGTGTGAATATTCTCTAAACTAGATCAACTTGGATAATGTAAATCAGAGAATTTTGTATACTAGAAGATAGTAAAATAGTACCGACCTAGATTGGCGCACTTAAGAATAATTTTCGGGGCTGCCAACTAAATTTAAACTGTCAGGTAGTAATAACCAATTATTTATACTTGTTTTTTTTTCGAAATCGTTAGCAGTGGGAGTAAATTCTTTAAGAAAAGACTTTTTGACATGACATCCCTTTTAATTATGACGTTTTTAGGACTGAAAATCATTTTTCTTTTATGGTGAGCGACCATGGCATACCACTCGAACGGCTACTCTCGAGAAGATCATGACATCGACAGAGATGATCGAAATAACGATTTGGAGGACAAGCCCACGTATTTGGTGGAGCATCTGGCCACGTTTACGGTAACCAAAGAAACGGGGATCATCTACCCGGCCGACGGGATGAGGAGACTCCTGCAATTGGAGAAGACAAACGGGATATGGTCGCAGAAGATGCAGTTGTGCTTGGACAGGTCGTGGGTATTGATCATGGATTACGAGACGGGTGTAAGATAAGATCCATGCGTCAATATACGGGGGCCGTTCGTTAAGTTATTTTCACGATTTACAGGGGGTGATGGAAAAGTTCTCGTTGACCTCGATAAAGGAACCATGCGCCTTCACCAGTCACGACCCCATAGATATGTACAACAATATTCTCGTGTTCATAGTGACGAATAGCAATCCATCTCATCCAGCCGAAATGCACATATTCCAGGTAAAGCATTATTAAGCGATGAGGGAATTTTCTTTTTTATATAGTTTATCCGTAAATTGATAAAAAAATTACACGATTTATCAACGAGATAACGATGTTGTTGGGTCTAACAAAGCTCGCGGATCAAG
This sequence comes from Protaetia brevitarsis, assembly GCA_004143645.1. Taxonomy (NCBI): domain Eukaryota; kingdom Metazoa; phylum Arthropoda; class Insecta; order Coleoptera; family Scarabaeidae; genus Protaetia; species Protaetia brevitarsis. The sequence continues at coordinate 742,213 of RXPK01000271.1, forward strand.
TGTTATTAGTGTTATAAATACTCGACATTTCTGTGCGTCGTTTTTAATCTGATAAACCGTTGACAGTGTCAGAGCATATCGGCCGAGGATCTAGTCGAGGATTTGAAGCAGCTACAGATGGGCAAATCATTGACGCGCAGCAGGAAGACGAGCATACCGCCGCAATCCCATAAGCCGCCGTCTCAGCATGTGATCACGTCGAGGGATTATCGCGAATCCGAATCGGAATTAGCGAATAATGACGATAACAGTTCGACGGCCAGCGAACAGTACGAGAGGGACGTGATGGTGTTGAACCATTGCTTCGACGACATCGAGAAGTTCATAGCGCGCCTCCAGCATGCGGCCGCCGCGTCGAAAGAATTGGAACGGAGGAAGAGGAACAGGAAGGGCAAGAAGAGGGACAACGGCGACGGCATGCTGAAGATGAGGACGAAGCCGCCGCACGAGAGCGAGTTCATCGATATATTCCAGAAGTTCAAGTTGTCGTTCAACCTGTTGGCCAAGTTGAAATCGCACATACACGATCCGAACGCGCCCGAGCTGGTCCATTTCCTCTTTACGCCGTTGGCGTTGATTGTCGAAGCGTCGCACGATACCTATTTCGATCTACATCTGCCGCACAAAGTGGTCTCACCTTTACTGACTAGGGACGCGATTAATTTGCTGACGAATTGCGTCACTAGTAAGGAAACCGAGCTTTGGCACTCGTTAGGGAACGCCTGGCTCATTCCGAGGTATGATTTTTTTTATATTTATCCATTTACACCCTATAAATTCATAGATATGTTACACTAATTAAATATCATTACATATATCTAAAATAACATTAAAATTACGTGTAAATAAAAACAATTAAGATTTTGATGCCCCACGTTGGGCGCTAAAATATTCAGATCTAGCTATACTGAATTTACTTTAATAATATTAAAGATGTGCAAATTAAATGTGTAATATTTATACTTCCAATGCCTCTTATTCATCGAGAATCTTTTATTTCTTATTCATATTTCTATATTTTTAATAAATCCCACAAGAATTATTATATGATTATCTCATAGGAATGTTGAAACTGTGTCTTTTTTATCAATAGATAATGACAGCGAGATATTGATTTTACTTTTTTTTTCTGATGTAAATATTTAAATTAAGACTAAAATTTGACATTCATTTAATTCCATTTAATCCATTTTTATTGTTCCTGACGTTTCAACGGAATTCCGTCTTTTACAAAGGTATTTTTTTCGTATATTAGTATCCAATAGTATTCTTACATCCCAACCTTATACAATTAAAACTATTATTTTTATTTGAGTCACATATTTTACATGCTTTTAATTCGATTTTAAAAAACAAACGATTGTGGACAACACAAACATTTTAAAATCGTCGTCAACGTATAATTAGACAACAAAATCAAAATAAACCGTATTCACTGCGATATTTCACAATTCCAAATTTATAAAAAAAAAAAAAACATTAGTCCGACAATCATAAAACTATATCTTAGTATCTAAATGTAAAATAGATGGCAATTGAAAAAAAGGTCATTTCCACAATAATCCATCAATAATATCTTTTATTGTATGACATTTTGCCTGAAACTCAATCTGGTTTTAGGAAACAATATAGCTGTAATACCCCAGATAACAATTTAAGGTTTATACAAGCCTTTTTAAACGTTGTTCCGACAAGGGAAAAAGCTTGTCAACATGCTTGTTATGGGCAAGGGTGTAAGCTTGCTGCAAGGGTTATGACAAGCTTGCTAGTTGACACAGGACAAGGTTTTTCCAAGCAAGGTTACAGGTTAAGCTTGTCTGTAAAAGCATGTGACAAGTTACCATGGCAAGGTTGCCATAAGCTTGTCTGTAAAAGCATATGACAAGGTTGGAATGACAATGTTGAGCCAAGTTTTAGAGAAGGCCTGTACAAACCTTGATAAAAGTTTGTAACAATCAAAACAAAATAGGAATTGGATATTAATTTCTTCTTTTTCTTGGTTTCTAGGTCATAAAAATATAGAAATGTACATTAAACAAGGACGTTTCGTTTTTAATTTCAAGAGTTTATATAAATTATAAATTGGTATAATTTTTTTTTATTTAATAACACAAACATTGTTTACTATGAATTTTGAATTATGATTTTATCATTTATTAAACAATTTTACTTATAATTTACACCATTTACAATTTATATTTTATATTGTATAACTTGAAAAAGCTTTTGAAATCAAAGTGAAACGTTCTTATTAATGTACATTTCCATATTTTTGACTAAAAACCAAGAAAATGAAGAAATTAATATTCAATTCCTATTTTGTTTGATTGTTGTAAGCTTTTATCAAGGTTTGTAATAAGCTTTCTCTAAGCTTGGCTATAGTCAAGGAAAGGGAGTTTGGTATATGACCTCTTCTTCATGTGACTTTGAAAATACTAAATATTTTAGGGAAAGATATAACCAGCAAGCTGAAACCAAAATAAATTTCGTACAAATAACTTTATGTAACTTCCAAGTGTTTCAAAAATGTTTTTACAAAATTATTGTAAACAAAACTCAGAGAGAATTTTAGTAAATTAGAATAATTTGCGTTCTTTTTATTATTTTCGGATGCCGTCCATCGTCTCCTAAAATATTTTATTGTTTTCAAAATCACATCTGTTTGCATCAAGTAAAATTCATTCAAATAAAATTAGAATTTCAGTATTTAATAATAAAAAAAAACTTCTACATATTTATATATACATATTTAGATTGCGTTTTTATATATATATAGAAACAACACTATAATCTATTTTTCGTTGCCATCGTGTTGCCCGCGATTCTCTGTAAGATAAAAAAACGACAACTATTAAAAACAAGTATTATGAAAAGTAACTGTTTCCCTCGTTACTTACCAAAATACAAACTATCTTATTTTTACTATACTTAGTGTTTATTAAATAAATACTCACCAAAAATAATTTTAAGCATTTCAGTCTTCTGGAAAGGTTTTTTTAAGCTTTTCCCTGTTAGAGAATGATTTGCCGCAATATTGTCCTCTAGTGGCTTTTTTAGTGATTTTGATGTCAAACTCTTAACGTTCCTTCCATGGGTTGATATCAAATATCGAATCTGTAAATTTTTTGTTGGAATTAATTCAATAAATGAACATGGTTTCGGACTTAAAAAAACAGGTAATAATTTAATAATATCAATTACTCACCAACTTTTTTCTCCAAGAAGAGTTTTCAACTATTTGATGGTTTATTAATGTCATAGAAGCTTCTATATTCGCTGAAAAAGAATTTCATAAGTTATAAAATTGATTCTCCTCTTAATCCTTATTAGTTACCATATAATGCCTGTTTATTGCGGCAGTCTGTTGGGGCAAACCTTAACCGTATCCATTTTAGTTTCTAAACACCTGCTATGAAAGAAAAATCTTCTAAGACCTTCCACATTACGCCTGGGTTTAATTTAATTTGGTGACGCTCATTACTGTAATCGGTTCCTAAAAATATTTGATAACATTAGAATGATTTCTTGAAATAAGAGATACAAATATATATATAATATTCTTAATTATATAACACTAAATTTATATGTGTATTTTTGAATTTATTTAAAAATCCTATTACACTGTCATTAAAACTGAAAAAAAAAGCCTCAAACATTTAATTATTCATAATTCTGAATTATATAAAATCAAATTATACTAACAAGCTATCTAGTTAGAAAAATATAAACTATAATTTTTAAACTAAGTGCATTGGGTTATGCGGTTATGGTGTAGACAATTAGTTAGAATTATATGCAATAGTTGGGGCAATTTAATACATGTTCTTTTATTGTAAGTGATGTTACTACGTATTCGCAGAACGGTATATATATACGGTACAGTAGTAATCAAATGGAAATTAGTAGAAAATATTATACCGAGTCTGGCCACGTACATCTCCATTGTTTTCTCTGACACAGACACAGTTTGATTCATCGGTTAGAATTATAAACTATTTGATATTCTTGAAGCAACAAGCATATCTAGTAAAAGATATAAAATTAGGTAATACTTACTTTGCATGAATGATGTTTTAAACTATTATACCACTGAAACAGCTCAAACGCATACGACACGACTGGACACAACAAACAATGGCGGTCGATGACAGAATAGCGGAATGGCGGTTAAACCAAAAAAAATCAATACTCGATAAACGATTGACGCCGAATCACTCCGAAAATACACGAAGTCACCGTACGATGATATAATAAACTTTGCCGCAACCTTGCATTAACCCAGCATTAACCTTTTACTGTTAAGTTTGTCTGGGACAAGGTAAAGTTAAGCAAGTGGCAAAGCTTCTGTCGTAAAGGCTTACGTGTTTATCTTGCTTTGATTGTGTGTTGTGGATGACATCATTAAGGTAATTTGATGAAGGCAATCATACCCTTTATGTTTACTTGATTTCTCGAAGGCCTTCGACACTATTAATCATGACTTATGTCGGTATATTGTCCTACGTTGTTCTGGGGCCACTTCTGTCAAGCTTGTTGCATAATTACCTTATTGGAAGAACTCAGTGTGTTCGTATTTGATAATCGTATTTCTTCGGTATTTGCCCATAATATCCGGTGTCCCACAAGGATCTATTTTAGGTCCCCTTTTATTACAATTTACACATCCAACTTGTAAATATATAGACAAGTGTAAATACCATTTTTATGCTGACGATACACAAGCTATATTACTCATTCCCTATTCAGTTAGATTGATAATAGCTTGTTCTTATATTAACTCAAGCATTGAAAATTTAAATACTGTATCTAGAAAACACTCCTTGCACTTAAATTCTGTAAAAACCGACCTCATCCTATTTGGCTCTAAAAAGGCTAGAAGTGATTCAGATAAAAATTGTTATTGAAGGTAGAAATATTCCGTTAAAAGGTACTGTTAAAAATCTTTGGAGTTTTACTTGATGATAATTTAGACTTTGCTAATCATGTTAATGAATGTGTCAGGAGATCATATGCTGCTTTGAGGATGATTTATGCTAGTAGAGGTTTTTTGTCTCAAAAAATGAAAAAAAAATGTTGTGTGAATCGTTGGTCTTATCCCACATGAACTATTGTGATACTCTATATGATTCTTGTATTACATCAACTAGTATTCGTAAAATTCAAAAAGTACAGAATACTTGTCTTAGATTAATTTTTGGTATTAGACATAAGTTGTTGGAGGTTGGATGGCTGAATATGAAGCATCGTAGGCTCTTGCACGCGGCCACGCTGTTCCACTCCATCATACTTACTCAGAAACCGCCCTATTTGTACAGAAATATCACTTTCAGTACCGACGTCCACAATGTAAATGTTCGTTTTAAGGGGACACTAACTCCACCTATACACCACTCTGCACAGTTCAGGAGATGTTTTACTTATCGCATAACGTGTACATACAATAATATTCCAGTGGATATAAAAAAAGAGCGCTCATTAAATGTATTTAAGAAGAATTTACGTCCAGCACCTATTTCATTAGACAGCAGGGTGGATAGTTACAATTTTACATGTTTTTTTTGTGATCTTCCATTTACCATTGATGGTTTTGAGTTTAATTTAAGTTATTATATATACATTTATTACTGGTAAATTAATTGATTGGGGTTGAGTGGAAGAACAGATGCTGCTATGTAGCAGTAACTTTACTCCGCCTCTTTTTTCTTCTCATTGTATTACGACATGTATATAATTATTGTTATTGTTTTTGAGAAGGAAAATAAAGATATATTATTATTATTATTATTTTATAAATATATAAAAAAAAGAACTATTATCGACCTCAATTCATGCCGCCACAGACGATGATGAATCACAAATCGCTTCTATTGAATTTGATACCCAAAATTAACACACTTCATCTGTTTTGTCTGTTGCTGTCTAACAATAAGGTTAGGCAACCAATTTTACGCAAAATTGTAGCAGTAGTAAAAGACGTAGTACTACGAAAATTTACCGCTACTATGATTGATAGATGCCCCACGCCATCTATCAATCATGCCCTGTACCTCGAACCTCTTGGACAACTGTAAAGATATATAAACAAGGGTTAAGTGAAGAAATTCCTTCACTAAAAGCACAAATAACATTAGTGATTCAATCACTACAACTATGTTATTTCTGTTGTTATAATTTTAAGATAAATGAAAATTATTGTGATAGCTCAATATTTGATATATATTCTGAAGACATTAAACCGACATCTTCAATGGAGTAAATTTCACTCCGAGTAAAATTGATGTCAAACTTCTCACACTGAATTAAAATCATTGATACCATTGATCAGAATGCCTGTTTGTGTAATACTGAGAAAATAACCACAGTCCTAGCATTAAAACGAATCAATTTGACTCATGAGTTCAGCATTTTGATCAGTCAGTGCCTCTTAAGCAATTACTTCGAAAATAGGAGTAGTGATCAAATAGTTGAGTGTTAATACTTTTGCAATTGCAGAGACGAATGGAAAGGGCCAGTACCCCCTTACCATCCGGTCTTCCTAGATAAATGGTCACCAGAATATCGAGTGGTGGACGTAGTTAGAATCGGATACCAAAACCTTCACCCAACCGGACGGTCCTTACAATCACAGCGAGATCGATTACGACCAATCGACGCACGACATGTTCTTGAACGACAGCAGATATAACGACATCCACGATAGGGACTCCAAAATGGAGCAAGAGAGGGACTTCGAACCAATCACAGAGCGCTAGCGACATTTCCGTGGATTCTATTGAGAAGAACAGCGGCGGCGACGATAGAGCCTTCAAACGGATCCAGGAGAGCTGGTTCGATAGTCTGCAGAAACGAAACGTGCAAATAGTCAGGGTTACTTACCCTAGAACTGCTAATAATGATAAAGAGTTGACTGTCGTTCGCGGGGAATTCTTAGAGGTACGAAAACGCTTTTATCGATTCCACGGTGTGATTCATTTCCTTTTTAATTATTTAATTCGTTTTTTTTTTCGGTGTTATTATGTGAGATCTAGATTGTTATCACAATCTACATTAGCTGATAAATCAAGTGCACCTTTCATGCACCTTTCAATACTAAGCCAATTTTCAATCATAAAACAATTATTACATTTTGACCTGAACCAGATTTTGAACCCGTAAAATACTCCCACAAACTTTGGCCAAATTGTGCTGTCAATCTTTGTTTTCCTCTTGCGTTTATCAAATATTTCTGACATGTTGCCTTCTAGGAATTTTACTCTGCTCTATTAAAGAAGTCCGTTTCCAACTGCTTTTGTTACATTTTTCGATTAATCTCAAAAAGTTGCATTTACATCCATAAAGTTAAGATTTGCTCCATTGGTTTAGTTTTACCAAATGCTTTGGGTGTATCCCATGTTTGATTTTGTTGTTTCAACTTTAAAAATAATTGCTCACCAGATTGTTAAATCAAACATGGACCATTTTCCTCATATCTTCTTCCTCCATCAGTTATTAGGTGGACCTCTTTCTAAGCCCTCTAGTGGGTGGAAATAATTCTGACAGGGTCTCAATCTATTCCTTGCTAAACTCTACATGTGTCAACTTTCTATGTTCTTCGTAATTTTATTTTTGAAGAGCCTATGATATTGGGTTCAAATCTCGGTTTGGTCAACTACGAAAATTAAATTTTCTTATGGTTATGATAATTAGGTAGGGGATTTGATTTAGTAGTGGTCTCTGAGAAGCATCAAAATGTTTTATCAAAGCTACATTGCTGCTGCTTTTGACGATGGAATTAATACGTACTATATTTAATAATTCAGATTTTGGATGACAGTCGAAAATGGTGGAAGGCCAAAAATTACAAAGGTGAAGTTGCACATGTACCACACACGATAGTAACAAAAGTAAATCAGCAACCGTCACCCGATATATACAATAATCCTTTGTACGCCAGAGGCAGACCAGTAAGTCGATGAGAAAGGTTTTAAACCCCAGTTAAAAAAAATCCATTTGCAGGAATCTTCATCCGATAGATTTAGTGAAGGTCAGGGGTATGCCGGATCTGATCACATCCCAAGCCCACAAGTCAATACAGCACCGGCTGAATGGATACGCCAAGAGAGACTTGGTAAGAAAGGGGAGTTCCGGTACTTCTAAAAAAAAAAAAAAAAGGCGAAAGAACCACTGTGAACGTCTACACACCACGTTATTGTATATTATGTGTTGATATATATATGCATTATGTTTTCTGTATATTTGTTAAAGTATTGCTACGTTTTTAAGCGCTTCTTCGTGAACTTGGCATTTATTTGTCGCAAACATGTTGCAGTGACGTAATTCTAATTAAGGTACGCACCTAAACCCCCGACGATAAACACCGAAAGAATTGTTTTAATTTGGTTCTTACACCCGTTGAATATTTCTGCAAAATTATCGATGTGGGCCAGTAATATTTTACTTCATGATGATAATAATAATGAAATAATCGTTGCATGTACCATCTTTTGATTAATTTTAAATACTCTTGTTAATTATTTCGTTATTTGAGCTGAAATTATCTGTTTTTGACAGCGAGATGACAGAAATCAGCTGTGTTAGTTTACAGCGCGTTCAGGAACTTTGTAACTTTGTGGGCATTGATTTTCTGTTTTATTTTTCCCCTATATACAGGGTGTAATTATACCAACGGTGTAAAAAGCAAATTAACTAGATAATTGTGGAATATTGACTTAAATACGGTTACGGACATTCAATTGTGTACGCTAATACTGGGGACATTGAAATTCACCTAGGATGCATTGAAAATATTAAGAATAACAATTATAATGTTTCCTGCGGAACGCAGTTTTATTAAATATATACAATTACGTATTTTCGTCAGTAAATTAAATCTTTATGTGATAAGCAAAGAGAAGTGCGTCATTCCATCATCCAGTAAATCGATTTTTATCACGCCCAGTAAAGCAAATTCAAATTTCCCTCAATTATTTTTGGTAACTTCAACATTAAAACGATTTTGTATTACATTAGTAGTTATTTGAATACCTTTAAGTTGAAGTTACCAAAAATAATTGCGGGAAATTTGAATTTGGTTTACTGGGACGTAATGTATAAAAAGCGATGTATTGATGTCTATCTGTGACGATAAGGGAAGAAAGGCTGCAGAAAGAAAATCACTCCCTGCTCATTACTACAAATCGATATTCTCTGTATTGAATGAGAAGATTTAAATTATTTACGCTGTGCGCCATCTAAGAGACACGCAAAAGTACTTTCAAAGCGTCAAATAATAATGAATAGATTACATTATGTAATCGATCATTAATGTATGATTTTGTCGCGCGTTTAGCGATTGCATCCTTATAAACCGACTTGATTCGAACGAGATATCTCAAATAGCGTACACATTTGAATGGCCCCCGAATCGACGGAGAATTATCGGTCCTTTCTGAACGCGCCCTCGCGTGTCAACAGCGCCACCTCCCGCGCGAACTGGCGAATCAGGCGGACCAGACTAAAGAGCGTGTTTTATATAGTACGAGTGCCACATTTTATCGATATGTCAGTTTGCGTGTGCGGTGGTGTCAATTTACGAAAGATTTTAGTGTTTCAATAGTATAAATACTATGCGAGCTTTTGTAAAATAGTGTCTCGTTTAAAAACTGTCTACAATTAGTATCGTTTATGTTTCTATTGCCGTTAGAGGAATCGGTAAGTCTTTTCATTCACTATTTTTCCGAAATACCGTTCGCGATTTGAAGGTTAAGACTTTTAAAAATTTACCAAAAGACATATACATATTTATTTAAATTTGGCGAGGCACGATTATATCGGATCGCGTTTTTTTTTTCCTTCACACACCACATATATTTTACATATTTATGAATGGCATATCTATTATTAATCTCATGGAAATCATTGAAGTCCAAATTAATGGGCACATTCCATCAGAAAAAAAATTTGTTAGAGGACTTCAGCATACTTATAACTTTAGGAAGACGATGTAATATTTTTTTTTTACTAACTAATTTTGTATACATACAGGTATATTTATATTTTATTTTAATAAACGTGTTTGTTTATAAATGTTGCCGCTTTATTTGTGCTTTTGCTGGGTGATCTCGGTGGGTGGTGTGATGCAATTACATAATATGTAAATACAGTAGAAAACGGGTTTGAACCACCACCTCCGCCACCGCCGTTGCCCCCAATTGAAAGGGAGACGCGACAGATTGTCCCGTTGAAAAGGGGCGACTCCATCAAGTCGACAAAGTCCACAAAATCGACGATGCAAGACGAACTGAACGTCGTCCTCAGCATGTACAAAGATAAGAGGACAGACATCGAGATTAGAGCGACGCCAGAGGTTTATATCAATCAGAAATCGAACCCGAACGAGGTCCAAAGCTGGCTTAAAGCTAAGGAATTCTCGGAGGGTGTTTGCAATAAGTTTAAAGGGGTGTCGGGGCACCAACTCTTAACAACGTCCAGGGCGCAATGCGAATTGGTCTGTGGGTCGACTGAGGGCCGAAGGCTGTTCTCGCAATTGCAAATTCAAAAGAGCGTATGCGGGGTGAGTTCCTCCATGTCCTGTGGTGTCCCTGTCTGTCTGTCTCTCTGTCTCTCTCTATCTATCTTTTTTTTCCTAACGGATCTATATCTTCCTCTTAGTTCCAAACCGTGAGAAGCTCCGAGTTGAGGGCGATCTTAGCCAAAGCCAGAGAGAAAATCGAGATTAATTGATGAAATATACGAGATGATATAGTATTGTTTATTCTATTTTGTTAATATTATTATTTTTTGTATCGTAAGTTTTGGTGCTATACAGACATGTTTTTTTTTTTTTGTATATAATTATGTTAATTATCATATCATTATTGTTATTATAGCGGTATTGTTTTGTAATTAAACAGAATTATAAATAAACTGGTATTAAATTCCTGATCTTCTCGCTGCAGTCTGCACATGCGCACATCGCATAAAACCTACATACAAAACTGTACTATGTAAAGGCCGTCGGACACGATGCTACATTATGTACACATTTTTGTACAAAAAATTTAATACTAAATTTAGTATGGTATCAGACAGGATTTTTGTCTTAAATTTAGTATGAAATAATTTGGAACTAAATTTTTTAAAACCTGTTCTAAAAAATGCATAATATGTATTCTCAAATTGCGCGCGCAAAGTGCATTTAAGTTGATAGTACATTTTAAACATAACATGACATAACGAACATAACATAACCACTGTATATACCCTATCCTGTAGTTTTACATCGCCGGTAACATGGGTTTCAAACATGGGTCCAAGAAATTCGGTGTCGCATAGGTGGGTGAAATTGTAACTAAAACTGTTTAAATTTGTTTACAAACAAAAATCAAACCTACGAAGACGTTGCATTCTGTTGTTAGCAACGTTATTGGTGACATTGATGTTGTGCTGTTAACAGAATATTCCGTAATTGAATGAAATATATTTTCTTATTTCCAGATTTACTTATCAGTATTCTTTGGTGTAGTTATTTATTTTAATCTTTACTTATTTTTTGCTAACATATAAACCTTATTTCTAACAGCAACCTTTAGAGTAGTTGTTGTAGTTAATTATTTTTAATATACAACTTTATTAATAGTATTTTAGTAGCGTATATAGTTGTTTTCTTTATTTAAAATTTCAATTTAGCTTTATAGTTATTTAATAGGTATTAATAAATCCACAATGCTAGCGTAAAGTGCTGTGTGCCAAATTGTGATAGGAGGTATCACAAAGATAATAAAGAATATCATTTTTTTCAATTACCTCCAGATGAAGTAATGTAAGTAAAAATACAATGTTGGTTAAAATTTTGCTTCGTTTTTTCTTATAATACATGTTTATAAATATTTAAATGTAAAATGATGTAGTCGTAATAAAAATAACATTTTATTTTGCAGCACACGAAATAGTTGTTAACAATTATTGTAAATACTACTTTTTTATTTTGGTTGGTTTACTACAAATGCCTTCAAGCTACTGCGAGTTGTCTTTAAATGGGAAAGGATATTGAAATTTTCTTGTACTTATTCCCATGAATTATATTATTGTGCAAGCTACTCCGCAAGCATAATTTTCTTAATAATTTGTAATTACTTCTGATAATCCCGCTGTGATTGTTAATGTTTTCCTTCAACCGATTTCAGAAAAATTATCATTAAATTCAATGCAATTTTCAGTCTATTTTAATCTTTTATAAATACAAGGTATAAATGTGTTCCACATTGCTAAAACGATTAGTATGTAATAAATAAAATACTAAGACACAGATTCCACATTTGTTTTTTTTTTCAGGAAGTAATTTAATTCGTGAACTCTGACGAAGTTATAAAGCAAAGCAACAAACGATTAACGATTTTTAAAACAGATTCTTTTAGGAATATGTATATATTTCTCTGTAACTGAATATATTTCCTATCAGTTCCTATGTATAATTTTAAGCCCTACTTACTGCGGTTTTTAATAGTATATATGTAAATATATACTGCACAATAAAGAGTTTGGTAAATGCGTACCTTCAGTATATTAAGTAATTTTTTTACCTTCTTTTTTTCTGTAATGCACACTTTTGCTCTTGTTATTTTTTCTTTTAGTTAATCTAATGTATTTTTAAGTACTCATAAGTTTGTATTGTTTATTGTATGTTTTTTTGTCCTTATTTGGTGGAAATACTGTTGGGCAATAAATTTATTATTATTATTATTATATTAACCAAATTATGTCATTTTTAGTATTCTTCTATCAATTCCATTAATATTGAGCGCGTAAATTATGCTAGCTCTATTTGTTCATTGAAATTACTTTTTATGGACCAACTAACGACGCGATTTTCTGTCAATTGTCAATCCGTTCCAGTATACAGGTTACTATCGTACTCACTTTGCAATTATTAGTTGCAAATATAGCCGCCAAACGCCATCGCGAATTTCCTTAAATTGATAGACAAAACATCAAAGGCGCCGACGCTTAGTGAAACTACAGGATAGGGTATATATTGTGACATAACCTATGAGATAGAAAAGTTTACAGTTTTTTTTCTCTTTTGCTGTGCTGCATATTTTCTTCTCGATAATGTGCACTTCATCATCATTATTGCTATTACCGACGCAATTGAATAAATAAGTATGTTATTTTTCCACGGCATTTTGTGTAGTATAAATGTGAAAAAATTGTTAAAGGAAACAATATAACCTCATTCACCGTCACTTGCCAGATACGATTGACAGCTGACGTTTTGATATTTGGTGCGCATGCGTTAATATAAAATTTTCATACTAAATTTATAATCGTGTCGGACGCAACTGTGACATGAGCATACAATTTATTATAAAAACAACGAAACTAAATTTCATCACTAATTATGCACTAAATTTAACATAAAATTTGGTATCGTGTCCGACGGCCTTAAGACAAAAGTCTTATATATATATATCACATGCTTCTGTGCTTAACGTTAAATAATAATCATAATATATATTTAATGCCAAAAGGTCAAAGACCCAGATTGAGGATACATATACGCAATATAATATTCAATAAGTTTAGGTACAATCAGTACAAAATGTAAATACAATCATAGTTCTAGTGATATGCGATAAATAAATAAGAATATGTGTACATTTTTAAATGCAGGCCCCGTCTATTCGATACGACTTTTTTAGCCTGGGTATTTCTTTCGTTTTTCTACATATTTTGCTATTTCATCATTATCATCAAAACCGTTCAAACCACACTTGATTATTACATTACTCTCGCACGGTTCATAGATGGTCTCTCTTTATTTATATTCCTCTCTTAATCTGATGCAAGACTTTTGTCTTATATAGCACATTATAAAAAAACTGTATTTTAATACTGTTAAACTTGCTGTTATTCAAATATTAATACATGTAATGCCCGCTTGATTTTTCTTTTCTTTTGTTGGTAGTATTCAAAATTATCGGCTTTTTTTACTAAAGTCTCCATTTCCAAGAGTTTTGTGTAGAGTTAATACATCTTTAGTTAACTAATAACAGTTTTCCTTTAAGTTTATCGTGCACAGGAAAAGAGATTGAAGATAAATTTTTAGATGAATGTGTCATATGCTTAAATTAAGTTTTGTTTTAATAGGTTTGCACTTAACATTAATGCAGTGTTATATTGATAAAATCACACAATAGGGGGGCCATAAAATAATAAGTACAGTAACTCTATTTAGATCTAAATAGAACTTTGGGAATAATTACGCGTTACACAGACATTCAAGCCAACGTTTCATGTGTTGCCTGAACAGAAAATAACTTATTATATTATCTGTTTACGACTTGTAGATGTGTAATATTTTCACGCTGTATCTTTGTTGCAAGTAGAAATTTTGTGCCTCTTATTTCACATTTCGTTATGTTAAATTTAACATATAGTTGTTGGTATTTATCATTGCATAATTGTATAAATGCATTGAAATATTTAAAACATAGAAACAAATCTTCGTTTCTGTTGGCATACCTGTTTGGAATAAATAAGTGAGTTCTTTTTAAAACATTCTTTACGCCTTTTTCATTTTATTGTTTTATTTAATAAATCCATAGGGATATAATTAATTATCGTATTTGTTACTACGTTTCACATAACAATATTTATTAGCTATAGATTTTACAAAGCAAATATTGAAGGATGAACCATTTATTCCCCATATTTTTTTTTTTAAAAGGTAAATCAGAAAAAGCAAATAAAATAATCTTATTGATAAAATTTCTGAATAATTTCTCTCTGTTTATCACTTTTTTTTTTTACAAGGTCGTACCTATCACAAAATAAAAACTTCACAAATTGTAAATATGTGAAATTTAAAAGCGTTTTGGCAGCTGATAATTTTATTGTAAAAGTATATCGTATCTACATTAAAAACGCATTAAAATGGTAAATATATTTAAGGTAGAATCAGTTTTATTTGTACATACTTTTATGGGCAATGCAACATATCCATATGTTGTAAATGAAAAAATCAGTTAAAACTCAAATTGCAGTGTAAAATAATTCAAAAACAATAAAGCAAAAAATAGTCGTAAAATAAGCTTTACATCCCTCCATTGTAGTTTGTAGTTTTGCTATTGCCCAGCAAGCCGTCGCAAATCCCCTTAAAAGACAATTTTCAATTCCACTTAGCGCCTCAAATTTTTTTTCATTTCGAAGTAGCTGTCTGATCTGGGCTCCCACAAAAATATCTTCTCTTACCTTAGCAGAGGAAACCACAATACTCATATGTCGAGCCAAAGGGCAACAACTTTCAAATCGCCACAAATATTCCACTTAAAGTCATTATACTTAATTCTTTTCCAAAGGAAGCTTTCATGTTGTCTAATCCCATTACGTATTCCAATGTTAATAATTACGCAAGTGTGATTATTGTGAACGAATCCCAATTAACACAATTTGTAAACCTATACCGAACATGGCAGCTCCTTTAGCAGGGCGAAAGGGGACTACAGAATCCCTGAACACTGTCGGATATAGTAAACTCCTAGTAGCTGTCGGTTTTACTAAAGCGTTTGATCGATCTGCTTAGGGTCAATTTTCGTTTACAGGCAGTACGTTTAGGGTCAAATCGCTTTTATGTTCTACATAAATGTCTCAACGCAGTACCTAAACGGGCAGTCTAGCCTTCGAGTTTTCGTTGTAAAATCTGTTGTTTACGCTTGCAATATTTACGATTGGCGCGTGCACTCACTTTCGGACGTGACTCTATATATAAGTGACGCTTATAAAACGAATTCAGCCGACTTAATCGGTTAACTAGTTTGTGCTGCCCGCAATGCTTTCTGTACCGATGCATATATTATTAGTTGTAGCCGCGAACTCATGCTGGTTAAATGTTATTCACATACGTCAATGCCATGCCCCGCATAATGTTAAGAGTTGTGATATATTTTAGAACGACATGTAGATCGTATATATCGCCTGAACTTTTTATCTCGAAAGTTAACGCGTGATGAAACAAGGAAATTGGGAAAATAGAAGTCTTATACCCCCTTCAGAAGCTACATATTTAAAAGCACGTAATCCAGTGAACCAAATTCAAATTTCCCGCAATCATTTTTAGTAACTTCAACTTAGAGGTATTCAAATAACTATTAATCTAATACAAATCCTAGGTAATTTTATGCTGCTTTAATGTTGAAGTTACTAAAAATAATTGCGGGAAATTTGAATTTGGTTCACTGGGAATGTAGTAACACCTAAAATATATATTTTTTTACTTTTTAAACTGCACAAATCAGCTGATTCACTCAGACCCATCGTTTCTTGCATACTACAAGCTTTCCAATTTTTTAGCTGTCTCTATTTCCAAAATAATTAACCAAAATAACTAAACCAAAAACCCCCACTCTTGCAGATTGTGTGTGTATATATACAGTGAAATTCCCCTTCGCGACACCCCTCTTACACGGACACCTCCCTTAAACGGACAGTTTCTCATGGTCCCGACCGGCTCTCATATAATTTCCATTGTATTAACTCTTTCTTGGACGGACATTTTCTTGAACGGACGCGGACACGAGAAAATGTTCTCTTAACTGGACAAAAAATAAAATAAAAAGAAACGCCTTATCTTATTTTTTTATCGAGAGTATTGCTGTTGCATTTCTCAATCGCGCCGCGCGCCAATTTCGCTGGGACTTCCCCGAGTAAACCGGAGATTTACCGACTTTAATCTTTCGGTACAAACGCAGCCTATGTCGCGCATTTCTGTCTGGCGTGAATTAGGGACTTCCCCAAGTTGGTCGGGGATTTACCGTTCTTATTCTTTGGGTGCACGCTTTCGATTGAATCTGCATTCAATATTAGTCTGACGTCTATGCGGAAAAGACATAGTGGGCGACACATTCATTGTTGAAATGGCTCCAAATAGAAAAATTCTCACGCTTAAACAAAAAATTGAGATTGTTGAAGTTTACAATAAAGAGAAATTAAGTGTAAGGAACTTATCCAAGCGTTTTAATATTGGAAAAAACACTAGCTGCAGATATAATTAAACATAAAGAAATCCTTCTAAACAAATGGATGTCGAACAGTAATTTGAATAAAAAAAGAAGCTTTTTGACGGGTGATGGTACTAAAATTGACAAATTGTGTTATGATTGGTTTACAGCAGCTCGCCATAAGGGGATTCCTTTAACAGGTATGCATATTATTTTTTTAGATAAGGTTTTCTTGTATTAATGCGTTGATTTTCTTTTCATATTAAATTCTAAAATAGGTATGTAGATAAAAAGAGTGAGATTACCAATAGGTTTGTCGTGACAAAAACGCAAAAAACCTATTTTTTTTAGGTCGCTAATACGATGTAAGAAGAGAAATAGCCGCTTCTTTGGGACATTCTACATTCAGTGCTTCTTCTGGTTGGCTCAATAAATTTAGAATCCGTCAGAATATAAGTTTTAAAGCGATTTCGGGAGAAGGAGCTTCGGTTAATGCTGAAGATGTTTCATCGTTTTTAAAAAAATTTCCTTTGATTAAGGGATATTCACCGAGAGACATCTATAATGCGACGAGACAGGCCTGTATTTTAGGGCTCTACCGACAAAAGCTCACATTAAAGAAGGAAAATGTATTGGGGGTAAGTATCCAAAGAGAGGTTTACAATTTTGCATTGTGCAAACATGGCGGTGAAAAAAGAAAACTCCTAATCATTGGTAAGGCAGCTAACCCAGAGCTTTTAAAAACATTAACATAAATAACCTGCCTGTAACTTGGAAATACAATAAGAAAGCTTGGATGACAGGACAAATTATGACAGAGTGGTTGCAAGACCTAGATTGGAAAATGGCTAAAGAAAAAAGAAACATTTTGTTATTTTTAGACAATGCGGGATCTCATCGAAGACGTTCGCTTAAATAATATAAAAATATTATTTTTACCCCTAATTGTACATCAGCTTGTCGACCACTTGACAGGGGATTATAAAGAATTTTAAAACTTATTACCGAAGTCTAATACTCAAACATCTGCTAGTAAACATTGAAACTGCTGGTACAGCTTTTGAGTTAATAAAGAAAATTACACCACTAGATGCAGTTTATTTGGCAAAAACGCTTGGGACAAGTAACAAAGAGACAGTTCAAATTGCTTCCGCAAAGCAGGATTTAATCATGCAATATGCAAAGTGAAGACAGTTAACTGAGGCTGATATATCTGGCCAGAAGATGATTTGCCTTTTAGTGTACTTTCAGATATCTCAAAATAAGAATTTATTGAAATTGACGGATAATGAAAACTTAATGATTTTTTGAACGTAGATGAGATTTGTATGTTGAAGATCCAGATTCAGAACAAGAAATTACAAATCCAGTTGAAATACAAGACTTTCGGAAGATTCTGATGTCGATGAGGTTCAGTGCCAACAGAAGCTATCCCAAATTAAGATAAAGCTATTACCCTGACCAAGCAGCTCAAAAGTTTTGTCGAAAATCACGGAGATACAGAGTCTTTGGAGCTTCTTTCTAAATTAGAAATGCGATTTCAAGACGCCATTTTAAAGAAAAAGAGAAGACAAACAACAATATATGAATTTTTGCGTCCTTAAAGTGACTATTCATTTCACTGTTTTGTATTACATACTACATCTATGTATCTATGTACATATTATAATTATACTTTGTATATATCTAAAGGAAATAAACTTTTTTTTCTTAAGTTTAAAGTTTCTTATTTATTTTAAAACATTTATATACATATACGATTTAAATGTACCAGTTTCTTTAATATATTCATTTTTCGCTAGGACACGATTTTTGTTGTATCTACTACATATTTCTTTTCTGCGGACACCCCTACTGAACGGACATCTTCAGTTGGTCCCGTTAGTGTCCGTTCAAGGGAGATTTCACTGTATATATATATATATATACTTTGAATTAATGCGGCGCGATGTGCTTTTCAAATTTAAACTTGACGGACTCCTAATTTACGTCGTCAGGAAAAAAATAATGGAAGAATTCCATTGGAGCATTAGGGTGAGATAAATTTTGTTTGAGTTGACGTCCGAAGTATTGAACATCAAACAGAAGACTGACGACATTAACATAACAAATGACGTCGCCCTCCGAATCGTTTTCCTCTGTTGTGCGTTCTTTAAAAGTACGGTAACATAGCGGTTTAAAGTAAAATCGATAATCGCTTCGCTCTAAAGTCGGAGCCCCATTCCTTTACGTCCAAATATTTTCGGTCTGATTCCTGGCTGCCATTCCGTCAATATTTTAAGAAGCATTGACATTATTTGGTATATTTCCTCCTGCGTGAAAGGAATCAAAACGATTAGCTGATCGCGACTTGGTGCCATCCTTTAAGTGTTAAGATTTGGATGAATAACCACTTATTATTATTGAACCAATAACTTAATTTTGAAATAAAATCGGGTGACATTTGACTTAATTTCAATTTAATCCTAAAACATTGAAATTTGGAAAATTAATATTAAAAATGCGCATCCAGATAATGATGACTAGAGACCGGATTATATACAAAGTGCATATATTTTATTTTTTGCATATCTTTAATTATAGTCTATATGTATACGTATTACACTAATTGCAGTTAATTAGCGCTAATTAATGATTGCATATATTGCATATTTAGGCATTTCTATGCATATCTTTACAAAAGTTGCATATATTGCATATTTAAGCTTTTTCTTATCCTTTCTATTAGTAAAAATTCCTAGTAATTCCTAATGTGGATCGACAATTGACAATTCTCAGAACGATAAATCTTTTACATTGGTTTCTCTAATACTTTTTTCTGAGAACTGCACGTGTTTAAATTTAAATTTTGTTCGTTATACTCATTGTACGTACGCACAGTAGTTAGAAACGTAACACAATTACATGCTGTTTCGTTCAAAGACATTCAATGAATGAATAGTTTATTTGGGAATTAATAATAATAATAGTATATTAAAAGACAAGTTTCATTTTGACGTTTCAAAGTACGAATTCAGAGTTTAAGAAACGAGTGGCGTAGCCACGAGTTTCTTAACTGAATGAGTGCTTTAATGTCAAATGAAACGTGTCTTTTATGCTATTTTTTGCAATTAGTTTTAAAATTTCTCTTTTTGTAAAAGCAAAACGTGAAAAATTTGATAATCTAGGGAGATTTTGTGGCGGTTGTCACAGTTGTCACTTGGTTTGGCACAAGATTAAATTGACAATTAATTTAAAATTGACACATTTTTGAAATTTGTTATATAATTATATTACTAAAGTAACTATATTATAATATTTAATATGAGTTCTACAATTTTTCATGGCACTCCGCCTGAAATACGGCCAAATTGCTGAAAAACCATTAATAATTTACTTCCGGAGAAATCGTACACTATGTATCAAAAGCGATACAAAAAATTTTGAAAAATGGTCCAAAGAAAGAAATTCTTCATATTTCTGAGAACGTCTTACTTGCTTATTTTGAAATGCTACGTAAGAATTATAATCGTCATCATTATGGTCGATTTATTCGATGTTAAGATCGTGTTTAAATGTACATAGAAATGTGGATATATCAAAATATATGAAATTCAAGCATTATTAAACGGCTATCTAAAGGTTATCAAACAAAAATCTAAAATTTTAGAAGAAGAAGATATTCATAGATTTTTGAAATAAGCCGTTGATAAAATATACTTAGCTATAAGATTAGTGTTGATTTTATTTCGTTACTTTTTTTGTAAATTCTTTATATTCTAGGTTTTTTGATAATAGGATATAATGGAGCTTGTAGGCGAGAAGAATTAATTAATATATGTGTGGAAGATCTTCAATACAATTCCGATTCATTATAGTCAACATACCTAAAACAAAAAACAATGTACCCAGAATGTTCGCAGTGACTGATAGTAACTGCATCGAACTTATAAAAAATATAATAATCTGCGGCTTAAAACAGTTATCACAAACGTTTTTTTCTAACTTATCGTCATGGCTGCTTAATTATAGCCTATCGGTATTAACACCATGGGAAATGTTCAAACAAATTGCCAGTTTTCTTCATTTACCAGATCCTCATCTTTATACAGGACATTATTTTTGAAGAATCCAGTGCGACAATATAGCAAATACTGGAGTGATATTTTAACTATAAAACGATTAGTGGCTGAAAAGCAGGCTGTTGCTGAAGGTTAGTTGCCTCTTCTATGAAAAATAAATTGATGTTGGAAATATGTTTGCACAGGAAAATAATGTGAATCTACCTGGAACTTCTGGAATGGTTCACAGTTTGATACTCCAACAGAAGCAATATACTATCGCCAGAACGATAATTTTCAACAGAATGTTTCTACTGCACACGTATCTATCATCTTCGAAAGATAATTCAAACGTTAATATAAATGTTTATAATAGTTGTACTATTTCAAAGATTAATTAAAAATATCAAATCTACAATGAATTTTAATATAATACCTCAAACTTGCTTACAAAATGTTATTGACACTCCATTTTCTGTTGCAATGTGACCAACATAAATAAATCTGCTAAATGTTCATTTTATTACGCAACTAGTGTGTAATAGACCTATTACGCATAGTGGAATAAATGGTATGGTTACGCCTAATGCAAATAATAAAGGTCTTATATCAATTAGTGTACACAATAAATAAAAATTTTATACAATGAGTTCTTTGATGATGAGAATTAAAACCGAATTCAAAATAAAATCAAAAAGTAAGGACAAAATGCAGCTACAATATAAATTACATGTACTCACACGCATTCGTCAAAAAGCTGAGCCTCTGGGTAAACACGGTCGCATATATAAAAAATTTACAATGCGAGCCAAAGCAGCCATGAATCGCAAAAAAATTGCTTAATAGAAAACAAAATATAATACTGAAGAACGCAATTGACAATGAAGAAAACTAAATACACACTGACAATTACATTACTTAACAAAAATCTATTAACAAAATTTTCAAAATAAATATTAAAATTGTGGAAACTCTATCATTACATTGATAAAGGTAATCCGGTATGAATAAAAATACAAATTTGAATTTTCGAAACCCGGGGTGCCAAACCACAGCAGTACGTTCTCATTCGTATATAAAAATATAAATAAGTGTTAATGATACAGTTAATTGTTCCTAGTATTTTTTTTCTCTCTTTCTTATTCACTCTTCATCATAGTGTTTAAAATGTTTTCAATTGTTTTGGGAAGTTTTAATTTTAATACCCTTTGTGTTGTAGGTAAGTTAATTATCCATATTTGATTTGGAGGGATGTCAGCCGAGATAATTGATTATTAATTAATCATAGTGCTTTCAACCGACATATGCCCATGTGCCGGAAATTAATGCAGGAATCTGTAAATGTACCGAGATCGGGGAGATGCAACGGTTCTTTGGGGTTGGGGCCAATTTAATAATGCCGCAGGCTCAAACCGATTTCTGAATTTAATATATTATCAAAGGAGATTGCCGTACTCAAATCAGCTTGAGACCCGTATATCCGCCTATCCAGATTACGTTTGTATAATCACATTAGGCTTTCAGATGGTTATGTGATTATATATATAAATATAATATTTTATATATAGATATACTGTATATATATCATACCAGTTGATTAGATCTATTCTTTAGGTGGTCTATATCGCTATGATTCCGATCCATAATACAGAAAGCCTCGTTGTCCGAAGGTAATGCTATCGAGTTGGGCTTTGCAGCTTATTAAGAGTAATCCAATTTTGATTTTAACCGAAAAATGACAAGATTCTTTTTCTTGTAACGCAGCCTTTGAAAAGATATGTTTATCGCTAAAGAACATTGCGAATTTTATTTGTAGCGATAAAGTACAGAATTGCCGCACAACATAAACAAAACATTACTTAATATGAAACACTAGCACAATAATCGAATATTGATAATGTGCGGTATGGGATCGCTTTAATTGCTATAGTGAATGATCGAGAGGTCTGTTAAGGGTATCTATTGCGCTGTAGTTTGTGCGAAGATATTCAACCGAACAGATACTTGTTACATAATTTAACGATCCAGAGTGAAAAACATTCAAATTAGATCAGCGTCGAATGATGGGAACATCGAAAAAATATTTTACGAGGAAACGAAAAGGATTGTAGAGCGGTGCGCTAAATTATGTTTTCTGTCCAGTCGGATGGACGTAAAAAAGAAAGTTTCGAGTCCTTTAACGTCTGAATAAATGTAAACGAAAATTCTTCCCATTCCCCCGGTCTCAAAAAAAAAAAAGAATAAGCATGGGCGTAATTAACGAATTTTCTAAACGATTAAATGTATTACGACTAAGAGAGAGAAAAAAAAAGTTCTAAGGTAGAGGTTTCTGTGAATCTCAAAATTTTTACCTGGAAAGCTGCGCAATTACAAACCAATTTCGTTCCCCGCCCCCTCGCTGAAATGACCTTAAGAACTTTTTTAAATACTTTAATTAATGGGCAACTTTCGGTATCGTTTTAATTTAAGATTTTCTAAAGGAATAATATTGTAATTCGCAGATTCTTTAATTAATTTGGAGTCAGAATGGAGAATCAAGATTTAAAACAAAAAAAAAATTATTTATTAGTGTGAAAAATCAATTAGCATTTGTTAATATTAAATTATATGATGCACATGTTCCAACTATAGGTTGATTACAGATATGATACTTATGTGCATGTTTAAGATAATTTAACGCATATTGCAAAGGTAAGAACAGTCAAGAAAAAGTGATTAGTACACATCAAGAGCGGTGAAAAAAAGGACCAGGTTGGGCCTGGAAATCCTGAGCTGGGAGAAATCAGTTCACCTAGCAGAAGAGTGGTAATCGTTTTTGCATTAGTGCGTCCATAACATTTATTCACTAGTGCGTAATAGGTCTATTACAGAAAGTTGCGTAATAGAATGGATATTTAAGCGATTTATTAGTGGTCATTGCAACGAAATGGAATGTCATATGACATTTGTAAGCAAGGTTGAGGTATTATATTAAAATTCATTGTAGATTGATATTTTTAATTATTTTGAAAGTACAATATTAAACATTTATATTAATATTTGATTTTTTCGAAGTGATAGTGATACTGCAGTAGAACTTCTGTGAAAATTATCGTCCTCGATAGTAATATGCTTCTGTGGGATACCAAAACGTAACCATTCCCAGAGCCGGGAGATTCACATTATTTCCTTGCAAACACATTCCAACTCAATTTTTATTTTCATAGAAGAGGCAACGTAACCTCAGCAACACCGTGACTGTCCCAGCCACTAATGTTTTTAGTTAAAATATCACCTCCAGTATTTGCTATATGCCTGTTGAAAATTTAACACTTTTTGACTAATTTAATAGTCGGAGAGTCCACACTTTTGTGTTATTTTGTGAGAACTATAGAAGTTAAATTGACGAAAGATAGCAGTATGTCTATGCTAAGGTTATTTTTCAACGAAGTGGAATTATAAAATATTTAGTCACTTTTTTGATCTAGACTAGCCAATTTACTAGCTGTTTAACTAAATGAAGCGATCTATTGGGCCTGTTTTAACATTTTCTAAACACACGTCTTTTTTATGCAATCCTTTTTTAGTGTATAAATTTCTCTTTAGACGTTTTCTCAATTTAAATTGCAAAAGCCTCATTCAAAGTTGTTTGGTTAAAACTAAACGTACGATTTTTAAAATGATTTTTTTGAGAACCCAATTATAAAAATAGTGATTTTGTTTATGTTTGTTTGATTCAGTCTAACTATTGCGTAAATAGATGTTCCAATACATTTAAGATGTTTTTTGACATTTTTATGCCACTGAATTAAGTTACTAACGAGGTTACACTTTGCAAGTCGTCAATTTGTGCTTTGTTGGATATGTTTCATACGGAGAATCAGACCGATTAACAGTCACGTGCACTGCGGTGGTGCGTATAATGCATACTGTATTCGAATAGGTGGGGTTTCTTATATTTATATCCGAGGGAGAAATTCTTGATTGGTTGACGCTTCTGATGTAGAAAATAGTCCAATCTCATTCTGACAGAATTCCCGAAATACTACGTAATTTCTGTTCTATTAAATACGCGTAGGTCCACTCCGTCTGGCAAGTTTTAAAAGTCACACTAAAATATTTAACTAGCGCAAAATTAACGCCAAACCACCGTAATATTTCAACAGTGTTACTACCAACGTGAATCTGTTCGGTCCGTTCGTACGCCTAATTCTGGACAGTTCCAGATTGTTGATAAATATTTTTTTTTTTTTGAGTAAACGCGTCATCGGGGAAATGTTGCTGCCCGTAGGGCGAACTGAGCGCGCGTATTTCAATCCTTCGAAGAAAATTTCAATTTGGACAAGAAGTAATTTCTGGCGTTGAAAGCCCTGGCGTTAAACTCACCCAATTGAAACAGAATTTGAAACCCTAAGTTCTAAACGTCGGGTGAACGGGAAAAAAAAAAAAATGAGTGGACTGAGGATGTGTTTATAACATAAAGTACCATCAAACCTACTGAAAGTAAATAGAGAATCATCATAATGTTTTAGAGATTGCCGTCGTTTCAATTTAAATGTCAGAAGGCTTTGGCCTGTTTAATTAAAGAAAAAAGAAAAAAAGATGAATACGTTAGTATTTTACGGCTTAAAGGAGTTTCATCATGCGTAACAATTCAAAATCGGCGTGCTTTTGTTTCAGTTATGAATATAGAGATATTGCTATGATATTTAGATATGAATAGTATTTTAAAGGCATTCACACGGTTCTAGACTAAGGACAGTAATTCAAAGAGAGGCGGTTCAGTTCCTACTTACAGCGAATTATAAAGTTTTAAAGATAGTTATTTAAAACGAATAAATTGATTAGATGCTAAATATTGCTTTTTGTAGTACTTTATTTTATATGTTAATTCAAATCACCTGGGTATCTTTTATGTGTATCGTCGTGGAGACTTTCAATCCGGGGTGTTCTGAGTTCACGTCATGGCGTATTCCCTCAATATGAATAACGGGTTTAATGACGATTAGCTTTATCTTTCAAAATAGGTTGGTCAACCTCTGTGATCAATCGAGGCTGTTGACCGTTGATATGATGTGATTTGATTCTGTGTGGTACAACACGACGGTTGTCTTAATCTTCCTTAAGGTTTTTTGCACAAATGTAAAAAAAATTATCAGTGCCAGAAGTTACTTAAAAAAAAAGTATCGATACAAATCCCGTTTATTAATCCATATCGAATACCTGAATTTGCCAAGAAAATTCCTACAAATATCCTCCAAAGACTTCCCGACCAGATAGCCTGTCCAAGCCATTGACGAGCCGGGGCGTTCCTTTAGACCCATTCAGCACCAGAGTTTGCAGAGCGTGTCCTTTCCAAGTTATATTTTCAAGTTAGATCAACTACTAAACAGACGAATTGTTAGTTCCTTTAATTATAAAAACTATATATATTTGGTAATTTTTTTCCCACGATAATTTGGGGGTAGTTTATAAGAACGCCATTGTTAGTTATTTTAGTATTTTATATGTAAGGGTTGTATAAATATACGAATTTTGATATTTGATAATAGCTATTTAACAAACAGCAAATAATAGATAACGTTTGACTATAAATTTAGTATTGCGTTTACAATAGATGGCGCGTTATTTTTTGATATTAATTTATTATATGACGTCTCATAACCATTAGTTTAAAAATGCCAGGGAGATTGAAGACGTTTTTTGTATTAAAGATTTGCTGTCCTTTCCAATTTAGTATTTTAACGTTAGATCCTCACAAAAAACAGAACGAATTAATCAGTGTCCTTTTCAATTTTAATCAAAAACTTATATTTTGTGTAATTTATTTCACCATTACATAATTGGTTCATTTAAAGAAACGCCATTTTGTTAGTTTTTTATAATTTTATATGTAAGGGTTGTATAAAAATATCACCGAACTTTGATACTGATAAAATAGCTATCTTTAACAAAAAGTAATAATAGATAATCGTTTGCTATAAAATTTAGTATTTGCGTTACAGATAGATGGCGCCGTTATTATTGTATTTAATTTGATTATATGACGTTCCATAACCTCAGTAGTTTAAATGCCAGGAGCAGTTTGAAGACGTGTTTTGTGTATTAAAGATTGCCTTGCCTTCCAAGTTAGTATTTTCAAGTTAGAATCACCTCACCTAAAACAGAACGGATGTTCGTTCCCTTCAATTTAATCAGAAACTCTATATTTTTGTGTAATTATTTTCACCTACGATAAATTGGGGGTTAGTTTATTAAGAAACGTATCTAGTTTAGTTTTTTAGTAATTTTATATGTAAGAGTTGTACATAAAAATATCACCGAATTTGATATTTGATAAAAAGCTATCTTAAAAACACTTAATAATAGATAATCGTTGCTATAAAAATTAGTATTTGCCGTTTACAGATAGATGGCGCCGTTATTATTCATATTTAATTTATTATATGACGTTTCCATAACCTCATTAGTTTAAAAATGCCAGAGAATTTGAAGATGTTTTTGTATTAAGATTTGCCTATATAGTATTTCTGATTCCTTTTACGTACCATGTGATCATTAGAGTCTCAATTGAGAGGAACTGCATTGGGTAAATAATAAGATTTAAGCTTGTTTTGGTTTGAGTTGTTTTATTGTGACAGTAAGTGTTTCTGATTTTCCATAATTATTATATCAAATTTAATAAACGAGAAAGGGCTTTGAAGGGTGCGCCTGTTAGGTGAGCCTATTCGTTAACAAGCGTCCGGAGTACGTCTGAAGACGATTGGTCCCCTTTGAAAGCGTCCCGTGCCACATAGCAGTAGGAAGTCACTTCCACGTTTTCTTGCACTTACTTAGAGAGTGCTGGGTGTATGAAACACTAATTTAATTATTTGATTTAATTGAAAAAAAAGAAAAAAAATAAATGTAAAAGGACAAGCAAATAAAAATAATTGAGATAATTAAATTATATTGAACGTAAAAATAGAATTTTAAATCCCGGGATTGTGTTCTGTAAAAAGAGATATATATATTAATATATATAATATATTATATATATAAGTATATCAGTTAATTTATTTATAGAGCTATGGTTCCGGCTGAAAGGAAAACGTTAGAAGGTTGATATCTACTTGGCATAAAAAATTAAACGTTTGAATACGGGATTCGCAAAAATAAATTTTAGCCTGTTTTAGATCGAAAAAAAAAAAGCTTTTAATGGATACGCTCAAAAACCTCTCTTTTTTTTTTGAAGGAAGAAACACGCAAGGATACCTAATCCGCATTATACTACAACGTGTATTCTGTATTACGCGAAAACACACCGTAATCCCGGATGATAAATTTGAAGACCCGCAAGCAAACATTGCAAAATCAATAAATGCCGAGATACAAACAGAGGGCTAGTAAAGCAACGGCAAAGATAAACTGGCGAAATCATTATCGCATTCCATGGATAATGCCAAACTACTGATTGATTCTATTTTGTTTTCAATTTCTGTATATACCGTGGCAGCGGGAAAATAGCACTTGAGATAAATCACTGTTCGGATTCAAATTAAATCAGAATCTAATTATCACCATCGATCCTGATATGGGCTATTGTCAAATAGCAATACAGGCTGTCAGTCATCAGACCGAAGACTGATGACCTCTAACTATAAACTAACAGCTTCTTGCGGGTTTCGCTCGACGTTTCGCTGTTCATACTGACAGCTTCTTCAGGACAACTGAACTGATTTCATGGTCCGATGCATGGTGCATCCACCGTGTAGTTCGCTCCATTGACCGTGACGGTTCGTAGTAGGCTCTTCCACGTGTTGCTAAGGTGGTACCTTCTTCTCTATTAACGGTTTATTCTTCTCTATTTCTATGGCTTCCCTGATGAGTCTTTTTCCGTAGCTCTGGTGGTAGTTATTACTTTAACATTTATGAAATCCATTTTTGTGTCCGGTGTCGTGCATGTGTTTGCCACCGCTGATTGCTCGTCCTTCTTATCTTGCGTCCCTCTCGTGTTCTTTATTCTTATGTCGATGGCTCTTCCTGTTTGTCCGACGTAGTACTGTCCGCATTGGCATGTTATTTGTAGATACCTTCTGTGCGCCCTTGGATATCTTATCTTTGCGGTCCGGTAAGTACTGCTGGATTGACGTTGCAGTCCCGAAGCGTACTTGTACGTTACGTTTCTTAAAATCGGCCTATTTTCGGTGACTCCTGCTATGTAAGGTAAACACGCCATCCCTCTTCGTGGTTCTGTAGTTGTCGCCAGTTGTCGTCTTCTTCTTAGTGGCTCTCCTTATGTCGATGTCGTGTTAACCATTCTCTTTAGTGCTTTCTCCAAATGTATTTTTTCACTGGTAAGATGTTGTTCGTCACTGATGGTTTCGGCAATGTTTGTATTAATGTCTTCTTCTGCATCGGATGATGGTGGGATCTGCTGCAGATATCTATCGGTGTGCGTCTTCTTTCTAAATACTGCGTGCTGCAGCATTCCCTCTTTTGTTTTTTTAACTATAACATCCAAGAAAAGGGAGATTTCATTTTGTTCTTCTCCATGGTAACTTGATGGCTCGATGCTGTGAGTTTATGTGTTCTAAGAACGTTGTAGTTTTCTTCTCCGTGTTGCATATTAAAAGTATCGTCGACATATGCAGCAACACTTGGGTTTCATATCGCTGGAACTTAGGGCTTCTTCTTCAAATGCTTCCATAACCAGTTGGCTATACTGGTGATAAAGGGCTTCCATTGCTGGTTCCGTTCTCCTGCTCGTAGTATTTTCCTTATACAAAAGTATGTGTGGATAAGCACAGTTCATTAATTCAATGATGTCTTCTTGTAGTCCAAGTTCTGGAGTAAGGCCAGTGCGTCCTCGTGGATATGTTAAGTGAATAGCATATAATGTCGAAACTTACTAATAGTCTGTAGGTTCAGTCTTTAGCGTAGACAGAATATCCACGAAGTGTTTCGAATTCTTCACATACGTTGCAGTTTGTCCGGTATAAGCTTTAGTAAGTTAGCTAAATATTTCGAAAATCGTAGGTCGGTGTCCAATGTTGATTACAATCGGTCTTAATGGCATCTCCTTCTATGTATTTTCGGTATTCCATAAGCCTGGGTGGTCTAGCGGCTGTGGTAAATCTGTTCTGCATCTCTTAGGTATCGATGAAATCTCAATGCTCTCCCTTACTGTTTTTGTGATCTTCTCCGTTGGATCTTTTCTTATTTCTTGTAAGTGTTCTCGTCAAGTAGTTCATTCACCTTTTTCGGTAATCTTCTTTATTTAGTAGTATGTTGCATTCCCTTTGTCTGCTATGGACAGCGAATGAGTATGTGAACAGCGAAACGTCGAGCGAAAGTTTTGACACAGGCGATAAACCGCAGAAGCTGTTAGTTATAGTTTACACGGCCGTGAAAGCCTACGCAGTGTGACCGATGACCTCGTTCGTGGGCTGAACACATCTGGCTTTTACACAATTGCATATGCATAACGGTCCTCATTGATGGAAGATTTGCGAGCGTTACTTGCGATTTTGATGCAGACTGCGCTAAGATCTCTCGAAAACTGGTGTAAAGAACGTTGCCTCTTATGTAACCTAGATACATCAGAGATGGTACATTACTAACAAAAGAAAGGTGGGAAAACTTCCCCACCACAACTGTTTGTAACTGCTTCGGTTCCGAAGAAGTCAAGTATCTGGGTATCATCTTTGACAGAAAATGAGCTGGAGCAAATATGTCAAACAAAAGCGAGAAAGCAGCCACGTGAGCATCATCCACGAGGGTGTAAAATTTTGGCAAGGGACTTAAAGGAAGACGTATTGTCCTTTACAGTGATAGCCAGCTGTTCTCAAAGCCCTTAGCAGTTTAAAGATCGCTTCAAGCCTAGTATTCAGGTCACATGTCTTGGAAGCGACGTTATTGATCAATGATCTGATACTCAAATGGGTTGGCGATCGGGTTCGTGTAATCCTTAATGGGACCGGAGCTGTTCTTTCTATTTTCTTCGGCTACACTCCAATACCCTAATAAACATTGGACAACTATTCACGAGGAGAGATGACATCCATACCATCTGCTGTCAGGCACGCAAAGCCATACCAGGCTCTCGTCTAGCACAGCGAGATACTGTCTGCAGCTTTCTCGCAGTAAACTACGTCAAGTTGTTGGCTATTGACTGGTCACTGCAAACTTAATAAACACATGCACCTCGAAGGACTGACTAGCAGCCCACTCTGCGTGATGTTACTAGAGGGACGAGACCCCGGAGTTTGTCCCGGCGCTTGCCCCAACTTAGAGGTTCATCTGGGGAGTTCTGGCCCAGTATGGCCAGCTTTGGGCACTGCTCGAGTTCATTCTTCGCTTGGATTGGCTTGAGTAGGCTGCGGATGAGTGATCACACCACGGAAGGTAACACAATGGGCCCGGTTAGAGTGGCCTAATCCAACAATCAGAATCTAGGATATCCACCGAAGTCTGGGTTCGATTACAATTAAATTTCGATTTATAGAAAAAAGTCTTTTATTAAAAAGTTTCACAGAATTCAATTCAACAATAACCTGAAAGCATCTCTGACTATACAAGGCGTTCCAAAAGTAGGAAAAACGCTTACTTACACCGTCATTTTAAATGGAACATTTATGTATTATCCATTTCTAATTAATGACTATGAAATTGATGACACACATTTATTTAGGTTTTATATTGGTCGGGGTTTTAGAAAATGAAATGGAAATATATAGGAATACATCTGAAAAGTGATCCTCAATATTGGCGTTGAAAGAGGACTTGATGATGATATAGGAAAAGAATGAATGGAATTGAATGTTGTATCAATTCATACGTGTATACTTCTGGCCAAACTATGGACATTTTAGCTGAGGCTGTAGTGATTTTGGCATATATATGTTCATAATATGAATTAGTTAATAGAAATGTCAAACGTTCAAATGACTAGTAATAACAGGTTCCTACTTCGTCAGCACTTATTAAACTGCAACATCTCTCCTCTAACGCCACAAATATTTACAGCATCCAACAGATCGTAATTAATAGTATCAAATGCCTTTGACAGGTCAAAGAAAGATATGTACTTGACTCCTTAATATTAAATAACTTTCATATTATATAATATATTTAATAATAAAATATACAGTTTCGCCTTTGTTGTACCAAATCAACAAGAACGTTTAAGCGTTCATAAATTTGACAGTTCTGTTTGCAATTAACTGATTAATTAATAATCACTGAAAGCAATTAACAGATAAGTTCTAGGTGAATTCTTGACTGGAATATATAACTCAGGATTTCTCCACTAGAAAATCGCTCATGCGTAAAGTGTAGATAAATTATTGCAATTAGAAGTTTGAACTAATTACGAGTGACTTGAGTTTTCCACTGCCGTATGCGTGTATATATATATACAGCGAAATAACGGCTTCATGACTTGCACACGTTGAGGAATGACGGATTATAATAATTAATTAAGTCTATTTCAGAGTAAATTGTAAACTCGAAAACACACTGACAATACGTCCAAAGTTAGCGACGGGCGCAGGATGGGGGAAGATACGAGCACATCAGCATTTGACGTCATAATATGTTATATATAAGCACTTGCGGACTTTCAAATTTATTAAAATATAAATGGGTATTAAGCTTAGTATGTATGAAAAGGCAGCCAGCTTTCTACGCCATTATGCAAATTGTGTATACGACGGGTCTCGAACGGATGTTGAGAACTTTGAATTTTTAAAATTAAGGGCTAAGTGAACGTCGAAACCGCTTCTAATTAAACTTACCTTTTGACTGACAAATGTATTCTCGCACGCAATAAATATGTGAGGCGCCGGTAATGGAATAGAGCAACAGTTTGCGAGTAATATAGAAATATAAAAATTGAAGAAAAACAAAGGATATTCGACGGCGATTTTTTTTAACAGTAGAGAAAGATTCGTCCGAGAAAATATTTAAAGAGGCATCGCGAGGAAGAACGAAGCAAAGGAACAAGGTAAAGTTTTGATAACAAAATAGTAGTTACCCAGTAACACAATTATATCTCAGACACGTAACAAATCGTATCCTCTGATCTACCTATTTTCTCAGACACATAATGTAAGGCACAGGTAAGTTCATTGGGTGCGTAATGTCCATCAAGCATCTCTCTTTGATGTGTCCTGGAGACATCACATAGTATGATTCTGAATATATGAACACTGTTATATTTTCAGAGCGGTTTCAGCATGTTCTCTGTATGATACTATTTAAGGCCGTTTTACACCTAGCTATTTATTGCACAAGTATTGGCTGTATTTTAAATTGTTACGTATATTACTACGATATTAAATCGTGTTACACACGTTCACAATTATAAATTGGCCAATAAATTGCGATTAAATAGGTTAGGTGTAAAATGGCCTTTAGGAATAAGTAACGGCATTTTCGAAACTACATTAAGTTATAGTATTTATCCATTAGTAATACATATAAATATTATGGATTTACAAGAATTTTAAAGATTTTACGTAACACACGCCATTTGCACAGTACGCTCAGAAATTTCAAACTGCGGGAAACACAAAGAATGTCACGAATAGTTCTTGAATAGCACCAGATCAAGGATATGTGATTGTATTATTAGGTACATCTCAGATACATCACTATCAATGTGTCTAGCCCACGTATCGCAGTTCCAGTTCAGATAACATTTAGGAACATACTGCTGTGAACTGATTGTCCAAACATATAAGTTTAAGAAAATTAAAAATGACAATATTAATTTAGCTAGCTTAGCAAGATGACGTTAAAAGGGCGCAGAGATTCTTATATCTCAGAGTAACTTTCATAAAAAAGTAATAGTGGGCGTTTGCAAATTGACTTTCTTTAAAATCCCAAAAATTGAAATGGTGATTAAAAATAAAAGAATCTATTAGATGATATTTTAAATCAATTAATTTTATTGTAAAAGAAAAAAAAAAATTTAATACAAATACAAGAAAAATTAAAACCATGAATATAAGATTCTGGCAAAAAAACACCTGCATAAGACTCTACATTTAAAAAGGACAATGCAATCCTTTAGCAAAAAATGGTGGATTCGTTCTAGAAGAATTTTCTTATACCACAAAATCCACGGTGGTTTCAAAATTCCAAAGCAAACTAAAATTCATTAAATAAACGTGGAGAACCAGTAAATCAATGAAATCAAATACAAGCAAAGCTTCTCTTCACCTACCCGAGGTGATTAAAATAAAATTATTTGAAAACTACAAAAAAAAACGGAAAATTAAACTCTAAACGCGATACTTCTAAAACGAAAATTATTAAAGAGCCTTACATGTAAATTGTGCACAACGATATAACACTTAATAAAAGTGAGTTGCTAGATGGACGATTAAAAATTTAAAACAAGAACTACATCTTAAAATTAAAATGAAATACAGAAACGGTACCAGAGACTAAACAGACAAATACTCGCGCTCGTCTATCTGGTAACTGCGGGCTCAAGGTAAAATTCTCATATATATGAAATTTACATCTGCGTGCGATGAAGGCGCAACGCACGCAAAGAAAAACAGCATATAAAATATATCAATACTGGAGTACACAAATGTACAAATAATGAAATTTATTTACACAATGAACAATAAATACTCAAACAAACTATTAAACATTTCTTACAATTAAATCTAATGAGAATTTGCGCGCGGCAAAGCCAAAACTTGATCTTGGAAATTAACAGCATAGAGTTTCAAAAACGGGGAGCCATCTACAACAGCAATACGCGTTTATGTAGCATTTACGTAGCTAAGTTAGAAGAGATGAGTAGATGCAGTGACAGTAGATTTAAGAATTTGGGAATGTTTGGACTGGAAAGTGTGTCGCAGATAAAATAATTGAAAACCTATTCGACCAGCACTAATAGATGGTTGCAAGAAAAAAATTCAACTTGCTTCAAAATTAAAAAAAAAAATTGAATGAATTAATGTAAGAACATTAATTAATGTGAAATGTCAAGCAATAAATGACTAGTATAATGATTGCCTACCTCGCCAGTCACCAATTGTATTGACATTTCCTTTTTGCACTGCAACATCTTGTAACGCCACAAAATTTACAGCATTCAACTCTAATTGATAGTATCAAATGCTTTGAAAAAAAAAATCCAAAAGTTGAGCATGATATGGTAAATAGATCAATTTGAAGCTTACAATTCCTTTGTATAATAAACGGACAAAATAAAGAATACCCAAGTAGCACAAAAATATTATTAAATATAAAAATTAAATATTTTTTTTCATATCAATAAACGACAGGTTTTATAAATATTTTATGCATATTACTATGTATATGGGTTAATATGATATTCTAATTATTTCTCTTACATGTATTTTTTAATATTTATTTTATATGATTTTCTAATATTTCTGTTATATGTTTTTCAAATTTTGTTATATTAGTATGGGTATAATTTCAAACCAGAGAGGAAAGTGATCTATTGCAGCGTGGGCATATTAAGAACTAGAGGTTTGTATTGCCCAAGGCTTGCAATAGCTGTGTTCGCAGAGGAATTACAAACTAGTCAAGACGCGATTCGATTGGCTCACAGAAATCCGAAACAGTTTTCTGACTGATTTCACGGTATATGATTGGCTTCTGACTAGTTTGGGTGATTCCTCATGCGAACACAGCTAATAGCCTTCCTTCCTTGGTTCGAAATATACTATACTAATATAACAAATATTTGAAAAACATATAACAGAAATATTAGAAAATTGGTTTGAATACTACTTTTTTCCCCAGCCAGTCCAATTTTAACTAATTAAAGCCTAAAAATAATAAAGACATACCTGTTTATACCATATTTTTTGAAAACTGTGAAGTCAGCGCCGTTTTTTCAAAAAGTGTTCACAACTAAATTAATCTAATTGAATTAATATATATATATTAAACATTTTGAAATATATAAATGATATAATATATATTCTAATATAAAATATTTTTTAATGTAAAATACATATTAAAGTAATATTTTACTTTTGAAAGAAACCATTGCAGCAGGTCAAGAATGCCAATAAGAACAAAACTGAATAGGTACTTAATACAGATTATTGGGGTGTATTAGAATAAATCAAGGAAAAAATAAGTACTACAGTGACATATCGAAATTTGTAATATGATATGAATATGAATAAATATTCCAAAACAAATATTAGATTTATAATTATATAATATTATTTTCCTATATGTAATATTAAAAAAAAAACATTGTAATATTAGTTTCATATTAGGCGATATTGGTTATATATTATGTGCTACATCATTATGGAGTTTAAATTCACATTCTGCATCGTGGCTGTTCTGTTGAGCCGAAAGCTAACTAATTTATGTAAATCTAAACTTTAGATTGTAGTTTAGTATTGCATATGTTCTGGTTATAAATTATTTTAAAATGAAGCTTTTCTTTTACCTTAATGATGGGGGAGTGCCCGCAGGGTGGGTTCTTTCTCCTTGCTGTGGGCTACCTGGTAGATGACCTACCGGAAGCTGACCGCAAGATTCCATTGCCTTGGATATGCTGACGACCTTACAATAGTCGTCAGAGGGCGGTTTCCAAAGTTCTGGTGGAGCGTATGCAAACCGCACTCAACACGGTTGACAAATGTGTACACAAGGAGCTTATATCAGTCAAATGCTCAAAAAACACAGGGCCTGTCACGTTTACAAGAAAAGAACGCTAGAAGGCTTACAGCCACTAGTGATAGGAGGTGAGCGAATTCCATACGTCAAAGAGGGAAATACCTGGAGATGGTTGATCAAAGGCACACATGGAATCACCATATCCAAAAATGACTAGCAAAGCCACCATCGCCCTCGGCAGGTTGCAGGAGGCTCTGTGGAAAGAATTGGGGTCTTAGCCCCAAAGTATTGATCGTCTGTGGTTGTACACAAGGATAATCAACCCATGTTAACGTATGGAGCAGTTAGCATGGGTGGCCAAAGGCGCGGCAGGCGGGGGCGGCCAAGGCGTTGGGTGGCGTGCAGAGGTTAGCGTGCCTGTGCGCCACGGGGCGTTGAGATCGACCCCTACCGCCGCGATAGAAAGTAATTCTGAACTGCCACCAATACATATTTTGTACAAGGAGCCGCAAGTTCACAGTACATAGACTCTTACATCTTTACAAAAAAAACAAACCTGCATAAACTCTACAATTTAAAAGGACAATGCAAATCTTAGCAAACAAAATGGTGATTCGTTCTAAAGGAATTCTTTATACCACAAAAAAATCCACGTCGTTTCAAAAATCCAAAGCAAACTAAAATTCAATTAAATAAACTGGAGACCAAGTAAAATCAAAATGAAATCAAAATACAAGCCAAAGCTCTCTTTCACCTCCCCGAGGTGATTAAAATAAAATTAATTGAAAACTACAAAAAAAAACGGAAAATTTAAACTCTACACGCGATCACTTCTAAAACGAAATTATTAAAGAGCCTACATGTAAATTGTGCACAACGATATAACACTATTAATAACAAGTGAGTTGCTAGATGGACGATTTAAAAATTTCAAACAAGAAACTCATCTTAAAATTAAATGAAATACCAGAAACGTAACCAGAGACCTAAACAAGACAATACTCGCGCTCGTCGTATCGGTAACTGCCGGGCCTTTTAGTTATGCCTAATGATGGGGGATGCCCGTGCAGGGTGGAGTTCTTTCTCCCTTGCTGTGGGCTACTCCTGGTAGATGACCTAACCGGAGCTGACCGGCAAGGGATTCCATTGCCTTGGATTGCTGACGACCTTACAATAGTCGTCAGAGGGCGGTTTCAAAGGTTCTGGTGGGCGTATGCAAACCGCTCTCAACACGGTTGACAAATGTGTACACAAGAGCGACTATCAGTCAATGCTCAAAAAACAGGCTGTCACGTTTACAAGAAAAGAACGCTAGAAGGCTTACAGCCCTAGTGATAGGAGGTGAGCGAATTCCATACGTCAAAGAGGCGAATACCTGGGAGTATGGTTTGATAAAGGCACATGGAATTCACATATCAAAAATTGACTAGCAAAGCACCATCGCCCTGGGGCAGGTGCAGGAGGCTCTGTGGAAAGAATTGGGGTCTTAGCCCAAGATGACTCTGTGGTTGTCACCAAGGATAATCAGACCCATGTTAACGTATGGAGCAGTAGCATGGTGGCAAAGGCGCGGCAGGCGGGGGCGGCCAAGGCGTTGGGTGGCGTGCAGAGGTTAGCGTGCCTGTGCGCCACGGGGGCGTTGAGATCGACCCTACGCCGCGATAGAAGTATTCTGAACCTGCCACAGAATACATATTTTTGTACAAGGAGCGCAAGGTTCACAGTACATAGACTCTTACATATCAAGTACCGATAAGTAAATCGCACGGGGTGACTATAAAAAACTGCTAGACGAACTCAAGGAGGCACTCTTTCTAGGAATGCCTGTGATGCCATGGTTCGAACCCCTAACCTAGATAAGAAATATCAGGTTATAATAATAAAATGGGGCAGGTGCCCCGGTAAGAGCGGACTCAAAACTGGCTTACTGACGGCTCTAAAACGGATTACGGCGTTGGAGAGGGAATATACACTAAGAAACCTAAAAAGGCTCTTTCGGTAAGCTTCAGCAAGACACGACTGTGTTCCAAGCTGAGTTGCTGCAATTCACCACTGTGTCAGAGAGATAGAAAGATGTACCGCACCGGGTAAAAGCGTCGCTATCTTCTCCGACACCAGTCCACACTTAAGCATTAGCTCCTCAAGCGTGGACTCTAAGCTGATTTGGGATTGTGTAAGGCCCTAAATGAGGTGGGCACCAAAGGAAAGTAACCTTGGCCTGGGTCCTAGCCACTCGGGCGTGAGAGGAAATGAGGCGGCGGACGACTGGCCAGGCGAGGTTCGTCAAGGCAATTCGTTGGAGCGACCCTTCTTTCGGCACTACCAAATCGCAAATCAAAAATCCATCATGAATGGATATACAATCAGTCCAGAGAGTGGTGGCAAAATACCGGGACAATGGCAGGCAAAGAGTTCCTAAAGGAGCAGAGGCCTGATTACGTGAGATCTACTGAATAAAGACAGAATGATTGTAGGTTGCTGACTGGTCACTGTAGACTGAATAGGCATATGTATAACATAGGCCCGGCAGATGATGCAACTGCAGATACTGCCAAGAGGAGGAAGAAACACCAGTTCATGTGCTGTGCCAATGTGAAGGCCTGGCGAGGACAGGATTCTATAATGGGGTAGGAGAACCCACAGCTAGTACTACATAAAGAGCCGCTCTCAAGATGATAGGCCTAATCAAGAGGGCAAAATTAGAGAGCGCCTCTAGGAAAAGGGGATCACAATAGATCTGAAAAGGTCGCGGTGAAACAGGTCGATAGGCCACCCATCCTAATCTAATCTAATCTAATCTAATCTACTTAATGAAATGTTTTATTGCATTTATTTACAAACGAAGATTATAATTACATGTGTCTGCTTATTAATTCACGCGGTGAACAGTGGTGGTTGTATTGAAGTTACCCGAAGCACTAGAATGGAACGGCGTGCCTTTAATTCAGCTTTTCCATATTAACACTTAAATACTTGAACAGGCAGTATTATCAAGATAAAGCACCTGTTGTTCTGTGAACTTTTTCCTTTCCACCCCGTTTATTTTCGATGAGCACTTTTCGTGACCTTGCACCGTTACAAAACTTTCCTTGCGCGAAAAAAAAGAATATATAATAAGGCCGATAGCAATCAATTGGGTAAAGACATGCTGGCTTTAATAAAATACTTGTTTGTCGGCGTATTACATACATCTATGTTTCTGGTCGTGCTTGTTTTAAATCTGGAAATTATTGCGTGGCAATTTTAATGACGTTTACAAGTTATGTTGTGTAAATCTGTAATTAGTTTAATTGTTGACGCCACTAGCCGCCTGGTCACGTTAACGTTTTCGGTGATCTCATTAATTCCGAATTACATTACGCGTATTCCAGATGTAATCCAATTTATTAAATTTATGCCTGTTTTGTCGTTATAAAGCCCGTCGAGTATTTATTGTCTCTGACATAATAGGGCCTGGAATAAAAGTTACGATAACCACCACTTTCATTAGTCACCAATTTGAGTTGAGTTAGAATAGAATCTGTCCGAAGATTTAAAAAAAAAAAAACAATAGAAGGAATAATTTGTTCAACTTATATATCTGGAGGAAAACAAAAATACCATGTGATTCAAAATGATTGTCGTAAGAAAAAAAAACTGTTTTCCGGAAAAATTTATCTATACTTATTACCAAATTAATGAGCGAAGTTGCTACATATAAATTTCATACATTAAATGAATTTTCTTGACATTTGCGACATGGGCGTGCGTGTTGTAGTATCTTT
Organism: Protaetia brevitarsis; assembly: GCA_004143645.1. Taxonomy (NCBI): domain Eukaryota; kingdom Metazoa; phylum Arthropoda; class Insecta; order Coleoptera; family Scarabaeidae; genus Protaetia; species Protaetia brevitarsis. The sequence goes on from RXPK01000271.1 coordinate 782,587, forward strand.
CGATTATTTATTTACATTTTTTTTTTTCAAATCGTTTATATTTACATCTAATATCACAACAATAGTATTTCTGAATACCGTAAGAAAATAAGGGAATTTATCTGTGGTAATAGCTTAACAAACAGGTACAAAATCAATATTAACATTAAGTGAAATAGTTTATTACATTTTATAATTTTATAGGCTTATCATACACTTCAGCGCAATGAGCTGTCAGAAGAAAGTACATTTTCATCCCTATAAAGTTTCTACGGTACAGGAATTATTACCATTAGATCACGATAAGGCGTATTGGAATATTGTCATTGGTTTAATAACAATTTAAGGGACGATGACTTGCTAAACAAATCATTTTTCTCGGATGAAGCTGGTCTATCAACAAGCTATATCAATTCACAAAACTATCGTATTGGTCTGCAGAAAATCCACATGATTTCGAGAAACGCAATTGCATCCCGTAAAAGTTGGAGTTTGTTGTAAGCTATGTCCAGGCAACGAATATAGGGCCAATTTTCTTCGAGGAACTGTAACAGCCCAACGTTACAACAGATGTTGGAATTGTTTATTGCAGAGTTACAAGAAAATGAGCTTGAAGCAGGTTTTTTCAGCACAATAATGCTCCAGCATAAACTGCCAATATCTTCAACAGTTTTTTGCTGACAGTTCGTTAGAGCACAAAGATGGCCACCAAGATCGCCTGATCTAACCCCATTAGATTACTTCATGTTCGGCTATCTAAAAAATAGGATCTATAGAAACCGCATGCATACCATAGAAGAACTGAGAGATGCAGTTTTGTCACTTAATAATTATACTAATTGTATGTTATAATTTAAGTAATAAATAAATTTAGTTAAACATCAGTTAGTACTGAATTGTAAAATCATAATTTAGTAAAGTTAAATTAATTACATTTCATTTTTACAAACAGAAACACCAATCCATAGTCGTTTATATAATGCGAGTTCAAATATAGGTTACGTTTTCCTTATTTATCCAGATCCGTTTACTTTCTTATGTTCCAACAGTGACTTCATTACAAACACGCGGCATATACCTACACCCTGTTACTATCTATAGAGGCGATTTGACAATCATTTTGAATCTCTGGTGTTGTCCTGCCTTCAAGTCTGGATCAAGAAATATGGTTGACAACTATCGACCTATAGCACTCTTGAGTAATTTTTCCAAAATCTTTGAGATAATTTTGTGCAATTTAGTTTAAAGTGGCATGTACTTCCGCTCATACATCGGAAAGGGACGCTCTACATTAACCAATTTGTTTAATTTTACTCGATATATTGCTGACACATGGAATATTTAAAAAAATAAATTAATGTAGTCTATACCGATATTCGGAAAGCGTTTGATCGTGTGCAACATAACGTTATCGTCTCTAAATTAGCAAATTTTGTTCTACATCCGGAAGTAATTATTTTATTGCAAGATTATTTAGCGAACCGTCAGTTATGTGTTGAATACAAGGGCGTATCATCCAATATTTACACAGCTTATAGTGGAGTGCCCCGAGGTTCGAATCTTGGACCGATTTTATTCATTATGTTTATTAATGACATTATGATTTAATACCGGATGCTTGGTTTATGCTGATGATCTTAAGATTTTTGCGGCCATCAGCGGTTTGGAGGATTGTGCAACTCTGTAACACGATTTGGATATACTTAATGATTAGTTGTGGCTCAGTACTGAGGAACGTCAAGTAATGACATATACTTGCAAATCCAACGTATTAGTTCACCAGTATTGACGACATCAGCATTGATAGGGTTCACTCTATTAGGGATCTTGGGTAGACATAACTTCTATGAAACAAACAGAATTTGAAGTAACCAAACAGGCCAAAAGAGCTCTGATGGTGTTGTAGGAAACTTTGCAGGGAAAAATTGGGGATGCAACCCAAAAATACTGCTTTGGATGTATACAGCGATAGTGAGACCGATCATCACCTATGCATCATAGCATGGAGCAAAGAACTAATCTGGCCACGCGAGAATTACCTCTCGAAATGCAAAGATTAGCATGTGTGTGCATAACGGGGGCTATGAGAACCTGCCCAACAGCAGCTATTGAAGTAGTATTGGATCTTGCCCCCTCCACGTTGTAGTAGAGGGCGTGGCGAAAAGAATGGTCAAGGAAGAATGATTAGGCATAGGCTCAATCTCCTGACGGTGATCAAACCTGGATATGTCCCGGATGATGTGTTAAAAAAATTTAGCTTTGTGAAAGAATTCACCATAAAGCTAAGTAACAGGAGCGAGTGGGATCATAACACCATCTTGAACTTGAATAGAAATGGCCATCAGATGCTACACTGATGGCTCCAAAACGCAGAAGGAACTGGAATAGGATATATGGCCTAGAACTACATATTCGAAAGCTTGGGAAAATACCCAAGTATATTTCAGCGGAAATACACGCTATTGGAAGATGTGTTCGGTTCATTATGGATAGGAACTATCGTAAACAGGAGATTATCATCGTGTCTGATAGTCAAGCAGCCATCAAGGCGCTGAACTCATATGAAATCAGCTCCAAGATGGTCTGGGAATGCCTAGGGAAACTAAATGAGCTAGGCAAAAAAATAAAGTAACCCTTCCTGTGGGTTCCGTGTCACACAGGAGTGGAAGGAAACGAAATAACGGAAAAACTCGCAAAAAAAGGGCTGGAATGTCTTTCGTAGGGCCTGAACCCTTTTGCGGTTAAGTAGCAGTACAATACTGAAGAAACTAAAAATGGAAATGGAGCAGAGAAAATCCAGTTACTGGGAAAATCTCCAGGAATGAGGCAAAGTAAAATTCTTCCGGAACTTATAACCAGAAGAGGTTTAACAGAATGCATCAACCTGAGTAAGAACAATGTTCGCATATTAACAGGAATACTTTCAGGCCATTGTAGACTGAAAGGACACCTGAGTAAGCTTGGATTGAAAAGGATCCTGAATGCAGATTTTGTGGGAACAGGATGAAACATCCATCCACCTCCTCTCAAACTGCGTAGCACTGTGCAACCTGGATGCATGTGAAATCGAAGAGGAGACTACCTAGACTGGGCCCTCTGACATCCACACTTTCTAAAAGGAATAGGATTGGAAGGCCAGCTGTAAAGCAGCAAGAATAGGTGACACAATAAATCTTTTAGGTCGCAGTGTAACACCACCCTTCTATTTACATACATACAAGCTGGAATATTGTTGTGTTATATGGCCGCTTTTATACCAGAAACATATTGCCTCGTTACTAATTGTAAGTAACAGGCAGTGGGGCGTAATTGACGTCAGGCTTCGCGCGAGCTTTTAGTGACGACATGTACCATTTAGAAATAACCCTATATGCGGATCTGCTAGGTTAATAAATATATTATTATTATTATTATTAAATATACGCACGTCTATACCCATCTCATTACATTAATTGTTTTATACTTTTGGACGCAACTATAGCTTTTAACATCACCGGACACCGAGACCAATGAAGTGTAAACAAAAAAAGTTATTTACGTAGATTGTTTGATACAGTTGTAACGCACTCAATCATTCGTTTTAAAATGTTTTAACAATCAAGTTATATCACCTTGAATTTTTAATTACATTCCTTTTTTTTTTGTAAAAATAATCTACACTTATTGGCGGGATGTTATCATGTGTTTGTGTGATTTAAATTCGCATATATATATGATGTTAAAATTAGCCGTCTTTATTGTTTAAGAAAAAGATGTTGACTTTGTGATTATCTGAAAAACACTTCATTGAGTTCTTTGCCAATTTATCCGAAGTTTACAGCATTGGTGGGATGAAATCCTTGAACAGGCTGTGTATTAACATTATCGTAATCTGGGTGTCTACGTCAGTAATTAGCTGTTTTCTTTTTACTGCGATAATTAACATGAATCACACCAAAATAAAATAGAAGCCTGACGTATGCGAATTGAAATAACAAAAGCCGGGAATATTGATATAAAACAAGTAACAATTGCGGATTTGGAAATAAAATTGGCTTCCCCAGTGACCAACTATATTTTTCATATTTATAATATATTAAAAAATATTAAATCTTTCTGAAATATTAGTTATATTAATATAATATGCAATAAATATATTATAGAAAATATATTAGGAAAACATTTAAAAATATATATGTTATGTAGCATTAATAATATTTTATTGCAAATGTTTCTCAATAGTTTTTCATAACTCGCAAGAATATTTTGCTTTGTATTTCTGTAAATATTTATTTCATATAAAAAAAAAACATTGAATTTTTGCTTTTGTACATTCTGCGTAGGACGAATAATATAAAATGGGTAAAATATGCATACATTAAGTAGGTATGTACCTATTAAAATGATAGTTTAAAGATTAAACTAGATAATATATATCTAATATGATTTAATTAGTATCTAAGTTGGCGCTGTAACTTTTCTTATTAATATATCTGCGTTTTGTATTATATAATTGTAATATTTGTAAGTTGCGAACGTCAACACAACACCTCTATTCATTACGGTGCCGCGTGTTATATGATTTAGTATGTTTATGCGTTTGTGGATTAGGTACATAGAATGCATACGCGCACGTGCGTATCATCAACGTTTTCATTCGTTTGTCCGTTACATGTTATAGTTTATAATAGTATACGATTAGGGCAGATTAGGTTAACGTGTAATTAATTGTTGCGGGTGTGTTTTAGTTTTTGTGGTGACTAGAGTTACGCAAACTTTGAACATGTCATGGCATTTTATAAGATAATTGGAATACTCAAAATCGCTATGTACAGAAATCGTTTAATAATATAATTGTAGAATTTTGCATCATATATTACTGCATCTACCAGATAAATTGCTAGTTGATTTGCTTAAGAGATTCATCTCGGGTAGAAAGCTCATAACCTCAAATAGAGGTTAGAATACTTGTGTTGTTTTATTGTTGTACGTAGAATGTTTTCAAATATTATGAAGAATAAAGTAAATAATAGTAATCGTAATGTATAGAATGTAGCTACCACTCAATTATTGTAAATGCTCCAAATGTATTAGTAGTGTTGATAATGTTGTACATGTGTTTATTCATGGTATGATCTAATACAATTGGCATTGTTTTAGAGGCCACAAGGAAACGCCATGAGAGCGTCACTACCGAAGATATGAAAAAAAGCCATAGGGTTGTACCTGGCACCAGCCATAGGCTAGACATTAAAAATGAGTATTTTCATTTTTATTGCTTTATTCAAATAAAAATGATAATAAATACGTTTGTTATTTAGACACTTTCAATTAAAAAAATAGTGATTAATTTGAAAAACCTTCAGTATGCCTTTAAAAAAGCCAGAATTATTGATTATTAACTTGTTGTGAGTTAAAAAAAACAAGTTCTTGCCTTTTTAGACAACTCTATGTATTTTCAATCTTCGTTTATCGACGTTATACATTCTAAATACAAGCCAAGAACAATGTTAGTTAATTTTGCCAAATTAAATTAGATTGCATAAAAAATCTCAATTTCATATAAATTTTTTTACAAATAGTTTAGAAAAAATATAGCGCTTACATTATTTTAAAATATGGATAATATGTTTTATTGAATATTTATCTATATTAGAAGAAAAATATGAGCAAATATATTCAAAAACCTCTCACGAAAAATATTTATAAAATATATTTTTAAAAATATCTATGTAATATTTCTGGCTTTAGGTTTATTTATACAACTTTAGTACTTTCCGAAGTAAAATTAGATATCCGTTAGATATTTATTCTTATTATTATTTTTTTTTTAGAAACGATAAGATACATAAATGTAATGGGATTACAGTTTATCGTTTGGCTTCTAATAACGAAATTACAAATGCGCCGTTCAGTTTCGTTAATTTCCCAATTTAATTTGGGTAACTTAATATTTCTGCCGCCCATGTGGACGAGAGCGGCACTGGAGAGGAAAAAAAAAAAAAACGAGACTAATGCTGTACGAAATCGAATTTAAACCGGAAAATCCATCCCACATTTTACTCATTTGTTTCTGTCAGCGGCCTAACGAAATTTTAACTGCCTATAAAATCGAAATTCGCATTTTGATCGACCTTTCCGCACAATACGGTTCTTCTTCTAGCGTCGGCAACGGTAATTGCCGGTATTGTCTCGAATGTTACGAAATTAAATGGAAGGGTCGTCATTATATGTACCGCCATACCTACGTAATAGTTAACAAATCTTCTTTCTTTTCTCTGCTTTACGTTTTCCATTAAAAAAAAAACAAATAGTTTTTTGTTGCTGTGTTTTATATATGTACGAGATAATCACTCCACTCTGCACCAGATTAATTTATACGCCCCAAATTGGTTTGAGCAATTCTTATTTTCAAGCGAAAATCGGTCGAAGAATTGCGAAAAAATCTACACTATCGGCCATTGAAGTTAGGACAACTATTTAACAATAAAGTAAGCATTACAACAAAGTATTTTAGGGCAGAAATCATCATTAGAATAAGCCGATTAAAGTGAAAATTTAATTTAATCTAATAGGCAATAAAAACGGATATTTAAGGAAGGCCAGACAAGCATGGTTTACAATAGGAAGTAGGTCGATAGGTTGTAAAATTTTACGTGTTGTGTCTTACACTATAGCAGAGAATAATTGATATCGTACTTGCTGTGAATTATTCTATTAATAAACCAGTTACGACACGGTTGTTCAATTACAATATTTGTGAAAATAGTATAGACAATAGTACAGTCCATTTACACTATTCGTCGCTACCCACACACCGGAACATTCGTAAGATCGACTACCTCGTATGTCGATGTCATCCTTCTGGCAGCTGAAATAAATTTTATATAACATTGACATTGTTTATCAGCAAATATTCATACCAACAGACCGCCCTCAAGACATCTGCAACACGTCAACTTTCGTATAAAGCATTCTTACTACTCATATATTGTACAACGTATATTAGAAACTGGGTGCTGGTAAACTTAGACCGCTGATACCTAAAATCGAAATATTCACGTAATATATATTTTTGCAGTATTTAAAACCTTCTTGGAGTTTTTATGCAACTATTGTATTAAGGAATACAAAATTTAAATAAAACAATACAAAACATGTATATAAATATTGTACTACTTTTTAAAAAGCTTGCCTACCCGTATCATCGCTGTTATATAGTACAGTCCATTACACTATTCGTCGCTACCACACACCGGAACATTCGGAAGATCGACGTACCCTCGTATGTTCGATCTCATCCTTGTGCAGCTGAAATAAATTTTATATAACAATTGGACATTGTTTATCAGCAAATATTCTATACCAACAACCGCCTCAAGACATCTGCAACACGTCAACTTTTGTATAAAAACATCTTATTACTCATATACTGTACAACTTACTATTTGAACTGGGTGCTGAATAAACTTAGACCGCTGATACTAAAATCGAAATATTCACGTAATATATATTTTTGCAGTATTTAAAACCTCTTTGGAGTTTTTATGCAACTATTGTATTAAGGAAACAAAATTTAAATAAAACAATACAAAACATGTATATAATTATTGACTACTTTTAAAAAGCCTGCCTACCCGTATCATCGCTGTTATAAATAGTTACAGTCCATTACACTATTCGTCCGTACCCACACACCGGAACATCGGAAGATCGACGTAACCCTCGTTATGTCGATCTCATCCTTGTGGCAGCTGAAATAAATTATATAAACATTTGACATTGTTTATCAGCAAATATCTATACCAACAACCGCCTCAAGACATCTGCAACACGTCAACTTTTGTATAAAACATCTTATTACTCATATACTGTACAACTTACTATAGAACTGGGTGCTGATAGAACTTAGACCGCTGATACCTAAATCGAAATATTCACGTAATATATATTTTTGCATATTTAAAACTTTTGGAGTTTTATGCAACTTGTTATTAAGAGAACAAAATTTAAATAAACATACAAAACGTGTATATAATATTGTACTACTTTATAAAAGCCTGCTACGCCTATCATCCTGTTATAATATTACAGTCCATTACACTATTCGTCGCTACCACACACGGAACATCGGAAGATCGACGTACCCTCGTATGTCGATCTCATCTTGTGGCAGCTGAAATAAATTATGATATACAATGGACATTGTTTATCAGCAAATATTCATACCAACAACCGCCTCAAAGACATCTGCAACACGTCTAACTTTGTATAAAAACATCTTATTACTCATATACTGTACAACTTACTACTAGAACTGGGTGCTGGCTAGAACTTAGACCGCTGATAGTTAAAATCGAAATATTCGCGTAATATATATTTTTGCAGTATTTAAAACCTTTTGGGATTTTTATGTCAACTATTATATTAAGGAAACAAAATTAAATAAAACAATACAAAACATGTATAATAATTATTGTACTACTTTTAAAAAGCCTTGCCTACCCGTATCATCGCTGTCATAATAGCATTCGTCTCATTCTCGTTGTTTCATCCTTCTCTCATCTTTACTGCAAAAAAATTCTTGTTAATGTACTGCATCGTGTAACCATTCCTCTTACCATCAAATATCTCCAGTATTTTTCACACATATTTGATATTTATTATGCATATCTCATTTTGTAAGCTGCTAATTTCATATTTTAAAGTGTGTGTTTGACTAAATGATACTTATGACAATTTCAAGTTAGACACATGCCTCTACCTACAATATTATTTTGTAAACATGCAGTAACACTGCATTGTAACAGTTCTTAACCTGGTCATTTATAATTACGACACTTAACAGTTGCCGATTATAACCAGCGCAATGTTTTTCACAACGATTTCTTTTCTTATAACCCACAATCGTGAACCACAAAAACAGTGCAAAACCACACAAACCTTTTGAATTTCAACATTCCTTCGTTTTTTTTTTCACGCTTCTCATTTACCACGCCATCACTCCGTCACGTGATGCGCGCGTGCTTTCGCTTGTTTACGATACGAATAATGCACTAACTCACGTGACTCAAAACGGCAAGTAGGATTGGACAACCGCAGATGAAAAAATTTGTAAAGCTAAAGCCAGTAGTTTAATAGTTCAAATTCAAATTAAAATAATAAGAGAAAGATATTAATTTTGTTAAAATAGAGTATATTTTGTACTACATGCGTTATTCTACTTAAGAATATATTATTAATTCTTTCTTAATATTACGAACGACTAATATATACTAAATGTTTTTATATATATATTTAATTAGCATTTTTTTGTTAATTCAGGATAATATAACACATTTAGATATGTTTAAGATATTCGATTAAAATGTTGTTTTTAGAAGCCGTGAATTTACATTTCAATAGAATATGTACCGAATTTATGACCAACCGCAATATGTGCTTTGTTTTCACATGAATATCCTAAAGTGTAACAAAACAAAACTTTTGTTGGTTTAGTAAAACCTGATAATAGATAATAATAATAATAATAATTTATCATAGAGCCAACATTAATTGGATGATGCGTCAATTTTACATCTAATTGATATAATATTTGTACGTTCCAATACATTGATAAAAAAAAAAAAACAGACAGGACAGAATACATGAAAACATACTAATTATCATAAAAACTACATACTAAGATAGTCGTTAACACTGTAAAAAAGCATTCAATGACAAGTAGTCCCTAACTTTTTTCTTAACATAACATAAACTTTTTCTTAAACATAATATTTCTCATGTATGTGTGTAGATATAGTAGTTTGTTAAATTATTAATTTATGTTGTATACCATATTGTGTGCTATTATGGCAATATTTCCCTATTATTCGTGTAACAATTATTTCCTTCAAATTAATTAATATTGTGGTATAATCATTTATACTAAAACTATATATTGATAACTTGATATGTGCTTTAGACTCTATATAAAATATACATTTAATATAAATATAGTTAGACTCATATATAATAATAATCTTTTCGTAAAAATAAATAATCAAAAAAATGATTTGCAATCAATATTAAAAGCATATATTTATAATATTGCTTATATGTTGAATGTTAGATTTTTGGGTTTGGAATTGTGTGATATAAATATTGTTTTCTATGTATAATAAATATGATTTAAATATATATGCACAGTTAAAAACAAATATATATAAATGTGTTGTTTATGTTGGAAATATTTCTCATACATATAATATTGTAAAATGAAAATACATATTTATTTAAATATATTTATCGACTGAAATCTATAACCTGCATTATCGAAAAACACATGATACTTTGCAATGGAGATTGGTCGATATTTGATCTCTGCTACTGCAATAATAAGGACACCGCTATTTAGATCACACCAACCAGCAAAATCACACAATCTAGCATATATAAACGAAGCATTTCAATAATTTAATTGAAATTAAACCGAACTGAATCTCTTCAATTGGATAATACCTCATTTTCGGTTAATTCAACAATTTCCCTCTCAAAAACATGTTCAATTAACCTTTTTTTTATATTTATACAAATTAGAAAGAAGTGAGTGCTAATGGAACAATGAATGTCGATTTTTTTTTTTGAACCATTCGTAAAAATATGCAGTATGCATATATGCAGCAGTGTTACCGTAATTACCTTGACCCATACCATGTTGACAACAAGAACAAGACCTTAACGTGTAGAATATAAAAGATCTATTTGCGGTTGGCGGAGTATAGTGAGACTCCCACATTATTTATTAATATTCCGATATTACGGCCACTTCACTTATGGGGGACAGTATTCTCAACTTCATGTCGCATTTACTGTTCGTAGATATATACAACCGCTTATTACGGACCTGCACGCGGTCGTTTAATTATGGCCGTCCGAAATATAATTAGAAGTTTTCGCGGCAAAATATACTGGATTGTTGTCTTTAAGAATTAATCGTAAAAACAACATATTTATACGTTTACTGAATTAACAATTGAAGGGTTTCATGCAAGAAGTCCTAAGTTGTTTTCAGCTGTTTTAAGATAATGAAGTTTTTCATTATATTGTAGCCTGAAATATTATTAATGTTGTCTTTAACGGATAATATAAAAAAGACGTTGCATTTATTTAAAAAAAATAATAATAATGGTCTTAACTTAGGACTTCGTAACAAAATTAAACAATATACTACTATATTTATTTTAATAAAGTAACTAAGTAAACAACATAATAATATATTTGCAGCAGCTAAATAACGAAATAAGGAGTTATTACCCTAAATGTCTATTCGTTAATGAAATTCTTTCATATAAACAAACATGAATTATTTTACTAACTTTGTAGAACTAATAAGAACTTATTCGTACTGTCAGTATCAGAGTCTTGTTTCTCCTTCTTGATTCTTCTTCTTTGACACTCTTCATCAAGTACCTTGTAAAACTCTCTGTTTTTTTTCCGTTTCAATGTGAGCAACTAGAAACTTAACCATTTTCCAACTTATCTGGCTTTAGCTTCAGAATTTTGGTATGCTGGATTTATGTATATTTGCAGTTAATCTTTGATGTCCTGCCCTGTACAAATGAAAAGGAGTATAGTACCTCGTCATACTATCTCTTATTTGAGGTTTTCGGTGGTAGAAAACGATGACAGATCGGCATTTGTGATATCCAGGCAATGATGGTTTATTTTATCTGTATAGAATCCTTTATAGAGCACACTTTAAGGCCTCCAATTCTATCAGGAATCTTGCTATATTTTGTTGTATGTTATGTATGTATGTAGTAAGGAGGGTGTGGTTATACTGCGACCCTAAAGATTTATTGTGTCCCTTATTCTTGTGCTTTACAGCTGGCCTTCCAGTCCTAATTCCTTTTAGAAAGTGTAGGATGTCAGAGGCCCCATCTAGGTAGTCTCCCTCTTCGATTTCACATGCTCCCAGGTGAAATGCCCTCGATTGCATAGTGCTGCGCAGTTTGAGAGGAGGTGATGGGTGTTTCACCTTTTCCCACAGAATCTGCATTCAGGATCTTTTCAATCCAAGCTTAGTCAGGTGTCCTTTCAGTCTACAATGGCTGAAAGTATTCCTGTTTAAATGCGAACTTTGTTCTTACTCAGGTTGATGCATTCTGTAACCTCTCCTGGTTATAATTCCCAGAAGAATTTACTTTGCCTCATTCCTGCAGATTTCCCAATAATGTGATTTTCTCTGCTCCATTTCTATTTATTAGTTCTTCAGTTTGTACTGCTACTTAACCCGCAGAAGGTTTCAGCCCTACAAAAGGCATTCCAGCCCCTTTCTTTCGAGGTTATCCGTTATTTCTTTCCGTCCACTCCTGTGTGACCGGAACCCACAGGGTTACTTTATTCTTTTGCCTAGCTCATTAGTTCCCTAGGCATTCCCAGACCATCTTGGAGCTGATTTCATATGAGCTCAGCGCCTTGATGGCTGCTTGACTATCAGACATGATGATAATCTCCTGCTTCCGATAGTTCCTTATGCATATTGAACTGAACACATCTTCCATAGCGTGTATTTTCCGCCTGAAATATACTTGGTATTTCCCAAGCTTCGAAATATGTACGTTCTAGGCCCATATATTCCTATTCCAGTTCCTTCTGCCTTTTGGAGCCATCAGTATACCATTGATGCATTTCTATTCAAGTTCAAGATGTGTTATGATCCCACTCGCTCCTGTTACTTAGCTTTGTGGTGAATTCCTTCATAAAGCTAAATTTTTTAACATATCATCCCGGGCATATCCCAGTTTGATCACCGTCGGGAGATTGAGGCCTATGCCTAATCATTCCTTCCTTGACCATTCTTAGTGCGGTTCTTTTCGCCACGCCCTCTATTACAATGTGGAGGGGGCAAGATCCAATAATCTTCGATGGCTGCTGCTGGCAGGTCTCATAGCCCCCGGTATGCATACACATGCTAATCTTTCACTTTCGAGAGATTAATTCTCGCGGTGGCCAGATTAGTTTTTTCTCCATGCTACTGATGCATAGGTGATTATTGGTCTCACTATCGCTGTATACATCCAAAGCAGTATTTTGGGTTGCATCCCCAATTTTTCCCTGCAAGTTTCTGCAGACCATCAGAGCTCTTTTGGCCTTGTTGGTTACTTCAATTCATGTTGTTCCATAGAAGTTTATTGTCTAGGGTAAGGCCTAGATATTTAACTTCCGCTCTCCAGTCTATATTTTGCCCATCCAGTTTTATGGTTCTAAGATTGGATTTCTTTTCCTGGTAAATGCTACTAGGGTTGTCTTAGTGTGGTTAACATTGGTCCCATCGATTGACACCATCTTCTCGTGAAGTTCAATCCTCTTGAACTATGTCACAGAGGTATTCTCAAATTGCCTCTTGCGTATAGGACAAATATCATCAGCATACCCTTGACAAGATATGCTAGATTCGTCAGTCCCATAAAAGTTCATCTACTATTAGGCTCCACATAAGTGGGGATGTAAACTTTTTTCCCCCCCCTGGGCATCCTCCTGGTCGTACTACGGCATTCTGATATGCCAGGTATGATGTTTTATTTTATCTGTATAGAATCCTTTATAGTTCAACACATTTAAGGACCTCAAAATTCTATCGAATCTTGCTATATTTTTGTAGTAGGTATGGTTCTAGCATCACAATTTCAAAAGGATCTTTGGAACGAGTTATGGCGTATAAGATTTAAATAATAATCAGGATTATCGGCTTTTTCACTTTTCAGCCTTCTCTTCTCAATGAGCGCAAAATAGCGATCAATGCGGCATCATTGAATGTCCGGTATTGGTTAATATATAAGCAATAATTTTGAATATTCCAGAAGAACAGAGAGATCCAAATAAGTACAACAAGTATCTGTTTTATTTGGGAAAAGGCAGTTGTCACCAAAAATTGTTAGCTTATTCTGTCTTTCCTCTTTAATGTTTTTTTTAAATAATAGTCTACGAGGATGTTATTACTGTCGTTGGGTCCTTTTGTCGCAAAATTTTCAGTAAAAACAAACATGGTTGCTTGATTTGTAACAACATTATTATCCCAAAATTGTGTAAGCCATAGCTACCTTTTGTAGTATTCGTCGCCAATATTGGGTTACAGGTAAAGGCAGATCCTTTTGGAAGTCAAAACATATTCACTAACTCCGTGTATTAGCATGTTCCTTTTTTCTCTTTAAGTAGATCAAAGAATATCTGAGAGCGGCGGAAGGTGTAACTCCTTTGATATAGTGAGAGATTGTACTTCATTATCGTCTTTTTGTGTGTTTTGCAGAATTAATGTCAGCTAGAAATTTATGCATACAGCACATATGTCTTTTCTTGATTGGCGAATGAATAGTTATAGATCTTCAGTAAACACCTTGTAGAACATTCCATACTTTACTGCTGTGTCAGGAAACATTCGGCAGTAATCCTTTATGCAGTTGGGATACTGTAAGATGGGATGGATGGCAGATATTTTTTACACATTTTTGTGAACGACTTAGTGTGACTCCACAGCTGGCAAATTTCATTAACTTCATAAGTTTTATTTGTCTCACTGTGGTTAGTTTTTGAAAGGTAGAATATATTTTCTTAGCAGAAGCATCAGAAACTTATTTTACATTTACAACGGCATTGCGGCATCTCCCCTTGCATTCGTTTTTTTTTTGAATTCGCTTTCTTCTGTTCTCTTGCCCATTGACTTGGATCTGATCTCCGTTTCTTATATTGCTTAGCTTTTTCAGTTCTCAGATCTTCTTCTGCCACTTTGGTAATGTTTCCACACCGCTAACCTCATTTTCGGAGGGAAACCATTCATCACTATCACTCCGCTGAAAACGTTCTACGAAAATATTACCCATTGTTACTAGGTATAGTACACATAAATTTTGCTTTATAAGTTACCAGGTACCACTATTTTCTTCGCTGTCGCTCATCTTTAGTCCAAAAACGAAAACTGCAATAAACACACAAATAAACAGGTGTTTATGCTCCGACGATTCGGTCACATGGGACTGTTCTTAACATAGGGACGCGAAATGTGTAGATTGTATATCAAACACGATACCAAATTCTACTATTCGGGATTTCTTAAACAAATGTCAATTGTATATAGATAGGTTATGCTATTCTTTACCAGATGGCGTACACAACACAAACTTGTCAAAATGTCACTTAGGGACTTCTTGCATGAAACCTTCAATTTGTTTTTTGTTTGTCCCTGCTCATACCCGGTTTGAGGAGGAACTCTGATAACTAGTATTATATTTATTATACATTGTATATAATGTATCAAATCATTATGATTACTATATAACTTTACTTTCAATGTAAATATCTGTATCTCATGTCATTTTGATGACTATCCATAACTGGCAAATGGGCAAGCTTTTTTTTTTTACTGTACAACTGCTCTCTCGAGGCCAAACTTCCGGCTGTGACTGTCAACCGAACGTATGATTAGTTGTATTGACAGTGCGTATAATTTAATTCTTATTGACATTCATACGGCCTTTGGTGGGCTAATATAATTTAGACATTCAGTTTAATGGTGATTCCTACGAGTTCAAAATCTATTAAATCATATCCCATTTATACGTGATGCGTTACAATCGTCGGGAAAAAAAAAATTAATATGACAACAGTACCGGCATCAACAGCGAGGTTGCAATGTCAAAAGAATATACTCTAAAATTAACACGCTACACACAACAGGGAAGTTACATAACAGACCCTCCGTGAAAATCGTGCAAAACTGGAATTCGAGAATTTAAAATTAGAAGGTGGCATATTGTTTATGCCAACGTGAAAGTGAGTGGGGTGACAGCTCCTTTTACACAGGTTGAAAATTAATAAAAAAAAAAAAAAGTGTCGGAAAATGAACCTGAAAAGTCATCGCTAAAGTTTGATAAGTAAATTTTTTTCCATTTTCTGATTCTTTTTTAACTCCGAAAGTTTAAGCGTCAGGAGCATCCGTCTTTTAAATTTTTTAAAAACGGGTGGCGTATTCTTCGTGTTTACATGCTATAGAGTAAAATTAAAAAAGAAAAAAAAAAATCCAGCCTTAAAGATAATCTGGGAGATAGAATTACCTCGGTTAACAATTTCTAGTGAAATATGCGTTTAAAAAGAAATTCATTTTCTTTGACGGAGTAATTTTATTTACGATTTTGAAATAAGTAATAAATTAGCAAGAATAAATTATCCAATGCTTTGAAGATCCGAATGACTGAAACTGTTTCATTTGAATGTCTTGTACAACATTCCAAAGTTTTCGAAGTTAAATTGAAATCAATTTAATTTTTCTTGAATATCTTTGTAAATATTTAGTTTAGCAGAATTACAAACTGTAGTAAAGCTAAATATGAATGCAAATGTTTTTTTTTTACCCCAATGAATCTATAAATATTATCATTAATGTTTGATAATCGTAAAGTTTTTTTTTTACTTTAATACCATGTCCAGCGTCATTTATGTTTATACAATATTCGATGATTCAAATCTTCTTCGCTAATAAAATGTTTTTTTATTTAGGATTATGTCATAGCCTTCATAAAGTTAGTGGTAATTAAAGGAAAACGCTATAGGGCGTTTACAATAAAAATAATTTAATAATAAAGTTAAATGTAATTAAAAAGCAAAATTTTAATTTAATTTCTAACATCTTTTTTCTATAGCATTTATAATATTTATTACATAAAGCCGTGTTAATTTATGAAAAGCGTTAGCCATATTTTCACGCAGTAAATCTTAATTTTAAAAAAAAATCCAATAACTTTAAATGTGCAGGTCTTAGCGCCCATCTTATATATAAGTGACAGTCCATTACATTGGGAAACTAGATTTCAAATAATTTCTGGTATCTAGGGTACAGGTGCACCATCTAATTGAAAATAAATTTGGATCAATTCACTATTAGCCACATCTAAAAACTCCATCAAATGAGCATTTAACAGTTAAACGTATCACTTAGCTGTCATATTACTATCATATATAAAATATAAATAAAGTGCAATATTAAAACTAAATCGTCATTGCCTCCGGATGGGTTTACTTATATGGAGATTTGTGCCACCCCACAGTGGTAATTATTCCTATTAAATATGCCATAACGTGAGCTTAATCACTCTATATTAGACAGGCTTTTTAAAATTAGGATTTTGTTGCACATTCTTGTAAACCGTCAACAAAAATTGATTCTTCTTTCATAATCGTTGGGTTAGAGAAAATAATTAAATATAATAATATATAATTAAAAATAATTTGATTTCTTTAATCGTTTGTTGTGATTTACACGGGAAATTACATTGCGTTTCAAAATATTGAAGAATATACACTCCATTATAAATTTATAATTACCTCAAAAATTTGCCATTTAATAGTCCCTTTCTTAATTACATTTTAATCGGGCCAAAGAAAGCACTGAATCTCTGTTATTTAACCGAATTTGTAGCTGTACAAATTCCGCGAAAGTCTTTTGATGTCTTTCGCGTTGAATTTAGCATCTTGCTGTGGAAGTTATTGGCGATTCCCATTGATATTGCATCCGATTTTCTTCCGCTGGGCTTTGCGCTAGTCGTTCTTGCAAGGAAATCTATTTTTTATATCGGACTTTCATTTTAAATAGATGTTGCGATTAGTTGCAGCTAATCGTCAATAAAATATTTACAGTATCCTTGCTACTATTACAAATCTGTGTAGTGAACTGGCATTAAGATTTTGCGTACAGATTAACTAGGCTGTTGCCATAATTAATATTGTGTATAGTTGTGAATAATTATGTTATTCATTAATGTGTATTTGTTGCACAAGTTGACATAACCTACACTGTAAAAAAAATTACCAGTAATTTTGCCATGGTAAATCAGGAATATTACATGTAATAACGTTGTGAATTTATGACAATAAATCATGTAATGATCATGATATTTAACATGGAAAAAGATATTTCGGTAAAATTGATAGCTTTTCATGTAAGTTAAGATGTAACAAAATTCAAAAGGAAAACAGGAAAAAAAAAACATGTACAATTTGTTTACTCTCAAAATTTACTTAAAAGTGTAAAATTGACATTTTTTGGGTATTTAGTGCACTTTAAAGTAATTTTCTAGTGAACTATTAAATTTTGCTGATAAAATATGAGGATCTTTATATTTATTTGTTTTTTACTTGAATTTCGGGTCAACTATAGATACATGGAAAATACGAAATTCATTACGCCGCAATGTATTGGTAATTGGATTATTTATCTGTGCGCGTAGGTAATTCTATTTCGTTTGTCGAACTTATTATTTGGGTCAATATATCATTACTTTCACAAACAATGTAGTTTCGCGTAAGCGTGTTCATTTCGATCCTGGTTGAGCGATTCAGTATGACCTATAGTGCTATAAAAGAATTAGGTAAGTTGCTTGCTCTCTTTATAAAAATACATATGAAAATTACTTCAGTGTTCGGTAAATATAGAGTTCATATAAATTTTACATACGAATTTGACGTACAATTTTGAAAACATCTAGCAGCATGTGAAATTTATAGTGGTGGTAGAAATTTTACCTTCTAAGCAAATTACCTGTAAAATTGAGGCAACTTTGTTACCAACGATTTTGCATGTAATTTTACTACTTAGCTATAAAGGTTAGTGTTGATTGTTTATTTAGTTACTTTTTGTAAATTCTTTATATTCTAGGTTATTTTGATAATAGGATATAATGGAGCCTGTAGGCGAGAAAGAATTAATTATATATGTGTGGAAGATCTCAATACAATTCCGATTCCTTATAGTCAACATACCTAAAAACAAAAACAATGTACCCAGAATGTTCGCAGTGACTGATGTAAACTGCATCGAACTTATAAAAATATAATAATCTGCGCCTAAAACAGTTACTCACAAACGTTTTTTTTAACTTATCGTCATGGCTGCTTAATTAATAGCCCTACGGTATTAACACCATGGGAAATGTTCCTAAACAAATTGCCAGTTTTCTTCATTACCAGATCCTCATCTTTATACAGGACATTGTTTTAGAAGATCCAGTGCGACACATATAGCAAATACTGGAGGTGATATTTTAACTATAAAACGAATAGGTGGCTGGAAAAGCCACGGCTGTTGCTGAAGGTTACGTTGCCTCTTCTATGAAAAATAAAATTGATGTTGGAAATATGTTTGCACAGAAAATAATGTGAATCTACCTGGAACTTCTGGGAATGGTTCACAGTTTGAGTACTCCAACAGAAGCAATATCACTATCGCAGGAGAACGATAATTTTCACAGAAGTTTCTACTGCCACACGGTATCACTATCACTTCGAAAGATAATTCAAACGTTAATATAAATGTTTATAATAGTTGTACTATTTCAAAAGATTAATTAAAATATCAAATCTTACAATGAATTTTAATATAATAACCTCAAACTTGCTTATAAAATGCGCATATTGACATCTCCATTTCTGTTGCAATATGACCAACTTAAAATAAATCTGCTTAAATGTTTCATTTCTATTACGCAACTAGTGCTGTAATAGACCCTATTACGGCACTAGTGGAATAAATGGTATGGTTACGGCACTAATTGCAAAAAATATTGTAAGACATTTCACAATATTTTCTAGAAGATTGCGCTGCAATATTTTCTAACAATTTTATTGTTTTTTTTTTTTTATAACTGTTGTATACGGAACTGCATTCAGCGATGTTATAAAATATAAAATAGTGAAAATTCTTTTTTCGTCAGTGAGGTATTTTAAAACATTATGCTGGACGGCTAGGTTTTTTGAAACGAAGCCACGGATATCGATGGGTGAGTGGCGATTACAACTTATTCTTGTTCATAATACGCTGATTTAATCCCCCATTGATTCACGACATTGCGACTAGGTTTAATAAATCAAAACGCGCAAAAGAATGAACGCGGACGAGGCGACGTCTGGCACAATTAAAAATGCGGGTCCTTGAGGAAAAAAAATTCTTTTTTCAGCTTTTTCCCAAAAATAAACAAAGGTAGGTGTACGGAAAAGTCGCCCCATGGACACTTGTGGACTCGAACCGACGCTCGGCCTCTATTACGCTAATAAAACATATTCGTTATAAAATAGGGAAAATGCCATCCGCCTCTGGTAATTAGTCGGTTATAAGCGCTTAAAAATCGCCCGTAATAATTATAGGTTTCTTTTTTCAGTTAAAAGCGAACCGTTCGTACGGAGGAATCGTCCTTATAATATACTCTAATACAAATATTAATATAGTGGTATTATGCTTTAGGCTGACGTTATTTGTAAAATCGGAAGCTGTATGGCGGGTTTCGTACACCGATGTCTCATATTAATCGATATTTAAATTATGAATTTAAAATCAACAGAACGCCGTGCTTGCTTGCGACTATCCCGAGAGAATACTTTTATATTCGCTGGAAGTTTAGATAAGTCGGTAGATTCTAGAGAGCAGAAGGAGGGGAGTTAGATAAAAATCCACTGTAGCGACCTATCTTTCCACTACAAATTAAATGCCTACACGGATTCTATTTTAACGGATAACAGGTTACAACAACATCGCCTTCCCAGTTAAGAAAAATAACTATACCTAACATATTTTTATTTCGATTTTGGCATATACATATATCCGCTGCCCATTGATTGTGGCTTGGCTATCCCTGCATAGTTCTTTGTCTTGTACTACAAGGCTTATTAAATTTGGATCTGATCCAGATTAAAGATTTACTTCCTGTTCAAATTACTATGTGATTCAAAATGATTGTCGTAAGAAAAAAACTGTTTTCCGGAAAAATTTATCTAATACTTATTACCAATTTAATAAGCGAAGTTAGCTACTACAAATTTCATACATTAAATGAATTTTCTTGACATTTAGCGACATTGGCGTGCGTTGTTGTAGTATCTTTCGATTATTTATCTTATAATTTTTTTCAAAATCGTTTATATTTACATCTAATATCACAACAATAGTATTTCAGAATACTTTAAGAAAATAAGGGAATCTATCTGTGGTGATAGCTCAACAAATAAGGTAAAAAATCAATATTAAACATTAAGTGAAATCAGTTTATTAACATTTTCATCCCTATAGTAGTTTCTACGGTACATGAATTATTACCATTTAAATCGATAGGCGATTGGAATATTGTCATTGGTTTAATAACAATTTAAGGGACGATGACTGGTTTTATCTAACAGACTATACACTGTTGAAAATTTTAAACACTTTTTTGACTAATTTAATAGTCAGGAGAGGTCGGCACACTCTTTTCGTGTTTTTTTGTCGAGAACTATAGAAGTTTAAATTTGACCGAGCAAAGATAGTCAAGTATTGTCTATTGCTAAGGGGTTATTTTGTCCAACTGACACGTGGAATTATAAAATACTTCCTAGTCACATTTTTATTTGATCTAGACTAGACAAATTTACTAGCTGTTTTAACTAAATGAATGCGATCTATTGGGTTTTTAACACCATTTTCTAAACACAACGTCTTTTTAATATGCAACTCCTATTTCTTAGTGCTATAATATTCTCTCTTTAAGACGTTTCTCAATTAAAATATGCAAAACCACTCATTCCACACGGTTTCAACTAAACGTACCAATTTTAAAATGATTTTTTGAGCAACCATTATAAAATTAAGTGAATGTTTATGCTATATTGATTCAAGTCTAAACTAATTGCGTTAATAATGTTCCCAATACATCTTTAAGATGTTGAAAAGTTTTTTTGCCCACTGGAATTAAACGTTTAATAACACGGAGGTTACACTTTGCAAGTCAGTCACATTTGGCTTGTTTGTTGTTGGTTATGTTAATACGGAGAATCAAAACACGAAAACAGATACACGTGTAATCGCAGGTGGTGCGTATAATGCAATACTGTATTGAATAGTGGGGTTTCTATATTTCTATCCGAGGGAAAAACATATCTGATTGTTGACGCTTCTGAATGTCTAGAGAAAAAGTCAATCCTCATATCTGAACAAAATAATTCACACGAAATTCTAGTAATTTCTGTTCTATTAAATACTCGTAGTCCAACTCGTCTGGCAAAGTTTGGAAAAATCAACACATAAAATATTGACTACGCGCAAAATTAACGCCAACACCGTAATTTTTCAACAGTGTATGTGCTTATTTGTACAATATGACTGCTTTTGCGAATGGCACTTATTGTTAGATTTATTACTAAAATAATTTAAAACAAAAAAAAGTTAGTAATACTAAAATAATATACACACCATGAATTAAATCCTATCTAGACATCTCAGACTCCTTGTTCAATAATTGTTAGTTTAAAACAATATTCATAATTCATAGTTCAATCCAAAACTTACTCTTTTATAATTATCTAAGATTGTGCAAAGTTTAGTTTCTTATTTATTGTTTGTTTTCTTTTTCTTTATATGACTGATTTTATAATCATTTTTGATTTTATAAATCAAGAAATTACTATTACTAAAAAAAGACAGGAGTTCAAAATATAATATTAAACTATCGCACCCGTAATAAAAATCTTTTGAACAAATTTGTAATAATAAATATATACAACAGCTAATCAAGAAGAGCTGACGAATAGAATGTCTTTTAAAGGGACGTCTCTGTTTGAAATTAACTTATTTATCGTTTTGCGCTGACATCTCGAAGACAATAGATATGGTCTCAGGTAGATGTCTTGTCTAAAGACCTTGTAGGAGTAGATCATGATATTCTGCTTTCCAAAACTCAATCGCTTGGTTTTCTACAAAATTATTATTTCTACTAATTTTATGCTTACGTAAAAGAAGGCAGTGTGGTTTTTCCTATGCGTTCCTAGCTAATTTCGGTGTCCCTTAGGGAAGTAATTTGAGGACCATTTTATTATGTTTTTCTTTTATTAATGATTTACCCCACTGTGATGCATGCTGCAGTTGTCTGCTATTTGGCCGATGACTGTATGTTTGTGCGAAAAAAAGACAACCAGTATAGTTTATTTACAAAAATAATGTTAGATAATAATAAGAGTTATTATTATAATTATATTTCAAAGAATTAAACGAGAATAGGAATGGGATGAAATCGGAAGGGTTGTAATTAACAGTACATTTATTATATATAAATTATATTCTGTTATCGCATTTATCTGTAATTAATTGCAATTGATAAAACGATTTTCATGCATTTTGTAGCACGAGATTTGTATTGTCTAAGCTCCTTAGATGAATGAAGAATAGTCTTTTTCACTTTTTTCATCCTTATTATGTCTTGAGACCTTCAAAGCTTCGACACGGAGAGAAAATATGTATGATTTCTCTGTTGCTGAAAATAATATAAATAAAAAATAAATAAAATGGGGCTTAGCGTATTTGAACCAAATGCTCTCTCTTTTATCTTTTAATTTGACTTATAGTGTGGCGTCAAAAGGGTTCAATAAAAAAATAATGGTTAGAATCTGCTGGTGATTAATACAGTGTATCTTTCATATGCTCGTTTTGCTTATGTCATTATTTTTTGAAGTTGAGTGTACATACACAAAATTATCAACTAAGTGTTTTTATTTTAAAATTATTATTTATAAAATATATATATATCAACTATAATCATTTTCAACACGCGCGTATTTTATTTCCTATCAACGAATGAACGCAACAAATTTGTCGATAAGGATCATGCTGTGTGCTGCAATTACTTTACGTAAACTTCCCGTGATAATAATGATCCTCATCGACTAAAAACCACTTCTACCCAGACACATTTTTAAATAAATATGTCACACGATAGTACACCTCATTCGCTTATCTTATCACATCTATATAAAACGCACGCACTGCTTATCAATAAAAGAAGAAGGATACAACAACACGTAGTACCTTATCTCGCCGCGGAAAACGTTCATATTTTTTGACGCACGGCATATTGTCTGCATTAAACAAAAAAAAATTAAACGCGGTCTCTGACACGAAATTTCGTCGCCCCCGCCCTAACCTAATTTCCACTTAATTAGATCTCGTAATTTAATTAGGGGATAATTACCCGTTTACGATAGTATAGAAGAGAACGCTATCGATGTATCCATTTGCTTTATCTGAAGTATACTATGTACGTTTAAAAAAGAAATGGCGCTATACCGTTTGCTTTTTATTTTATCTCCTTTTTTTCCTCTCTGTCCGTACGACGAATGAATAATAAGTACGATTACGCAATTGTTCTACGTCAAAGCAGACGTAATACAAAAATAAAATTTTAAAACTAGCGAAAGCATGCGTAATCACCGTTTCGCCTTATATTAGTAATATTAACACCCGTCAGTTGCTAATACGAGGATTTTTTTAGCATTATCTTTTAATTCGCAAATATTTAAACCAACAATTAAAGTAGAACACTTTAACTATTTACTAATGTCGTGAATCACCGCCAAACAGCAGACACTACTTGGTCGTTATATCCCACTTAAATGTTGATTCAGCTTTTCGCGGTAAATTATTTTCGAATTCTATATATTCGTAGGTGAAACATCCACGTCCACCCGTACTTCCTAAAATCAATACCTGGTCATACATATATATCATATCATTGTTATCATTCTGCAAATATAAATCTTTAATAAAAATAATTTACTTAATAGACCTCACTTTGTACGCCGGTTAATTAAAATGGTGTGCTCGCAGTGATTTCTTTTTTTTTTTTTTGGATAAATAATATAATCAATATTTGACATTTTGGGGAATTCTTAAAATCAGACAGTATTTATTTATGATTTCCATATTTGATTCCGATAGCTGCATTTGTTTAACTAACTAATCATGACAGTAGTAATATCTAAAATTCCTCGAAATAGGGTTAGGTGCAATCGACTAAATTAAATCATGAGCGCTAAGTATTAATGTAGAACTAAAACTAAGAATATTCTAACACAATCTATTTTAAATGCAATGGCCATCGATAATCAACGATGCAGCGGATTCGTATGGAAAGATAATACCCTTTACGATGCGCCACAAAGATGCCACAACCTTTTCGGATTATGTGGCGATTTATTTCCGCAGAACCTTTGTATTTTCCGCCAAAGGATTTAATATAATAATAACTGTTTTCAAATCATTATCGCGCGAAATTTTATATCAATCAACTGTTAGGATTTTTTTTCCTAATATTTCAGTTATCATTGATGTTTTTGTATGCTTTTTTTCTCAAATAATCATGCGAGAACACCACCTTATTTACGGATTAGATTAGATTCAGATGTAGATTAGGATTGGGGTGGCCTATCACCTGTTTCACCGCGACCTTTTCAGATCTATTGTGATCCCCTTTTTCCTAAAGGACGCTCTCTAATTTTGCCTTCTT
This sequence comes from Protaetia brevitarsis, assembly GCA_004143645.1. Taxonomy (NCBI): domain Eukaryota; kingdom Metazoa; phylum Arthropoda; class Insecta; order Coleoptera; family Scarabaeidae; genus Protaetia; species Protaetia brevitarsis. The sequence continues at coordinate 807,876 of RXPK01000271.1, forward strand.
GATTAGGCCTATCATCTTTCAGAGCGCTTCTTTATGTAAGCTACTAGCTGTGGGGGTTCTCCTCCCCCATTATTAGAATCCTTGTCCTCGCCAGGCCTTCACATTGGCACAGCACATGAACTGTGTTTTCTTCCTCCTCTTGGCAGTATCTGCAGGTTGCATCATCTGCCAGGCCTATGTTAATACATATGCCTATTCAGTTCTTACCAGTGACAGTCAGCAGACCCTACAATCATTCTGTCTTTATTCAGTAGATCTCACGTGAATTCAGGCCTCTGCTCCTCTAGGAACTCTTTTGCCTGCCATTGTCCCGGTGATTTTTGCCACACACTCTTTGGACTGATTGTGATATCCATTCATTGATGGATTTTTTTGATTTGCGAATTTGGTAGTGCCGAAAGAAGGGTCGGCTCCCAACGAATTGGCCCTTGACGAAACCTCGCCTGGCCAGCTCGTCCGCCGCCTCATTTCCTCTTACGCCCGAGTGGTTAGGGACCCAGGCTAAGGTTACTTTCCTTTGGTGCCCCACCTTCATTTAGGGCGCTTTACACAATCCCCAAATCAGCTTAGAGTCCACGCTTGAGGGAGCTATAATCGCTTAAGTGTGGACTGGCTCAGAGAAGATAGCGACGCTTTTACCCGGTGCGGTACATCTTTCTATCTCTCTGACACAGTGGTGGAATTGCAGCAACCTCAGCTTGGAACACAGTCGTTCTTTGCTGAAAGCTTACCGAAAGAGCCTTTTTAGGTTTCTTAGTGTATATTCCCGCTCCAAGCCGTAATCCGTTTTAGAGCCGTCAGTAAACCAGTTGAGTCCGCTCTTACCGGGGCACCTGCCTCCCAGTCCTTCTTATCTGGTATTATAACCTGATATTTCTATCTAGGTTAGGGGTTCGAACCATGGCATCACATGGCATTCCTAAAAGAGGTTCCTCCTTGAGTTCGTCTAGCAGTTTTTTATAGTCTCCCCGTGCGATTTACTTATCGTACTTGACTATGTAAGAGTCTATGTACTGTGGACCTTGCGGCTCCTTGTACAAAAATATGTATTGGTGGCAGATTTCAGAATTACTTCTATCGCGGCTTGTAGGGTCGATCTCAACGCCTCCGTGGCGCACAGGCACCCTAACCTCTGCACGCCACCCAACGCCTTGGCCGCCCCCGGCTTGCCGCGCCTTTGGCCACCATGCTACTGCTCCATACGTTAACATGGGTCTGATTACCCTTGTGTACAACCACAGAGTCATCTTGGGGCTAAGGCCCAATTCTTTCCACAGAGCCTCTGCACCTGCCCAGGGCGATGGTGGCTTTGCTAGTCAATTTTGGATTTGTGAATTCCATGTGTGCCTTTGATCAAACCATACTCCCAGGTATTTCGCCTCTTTGACGTATGGAATTCGCCTCACCTCCTATCACTAGTGGCTGTAAGCCTTCTAGCGTTCTTTTTCTTGTAAACTGTGTTTTTTGAGCATGTGACTGATAGTCGCTCTTGTGTACACCATTTGTCAACCGTGTTGAGAGCGGTTTGCATACGCTCCACCAGAACCTTTGACGACTATTGTAAGGTCGTCAGCATATCCAAGCAATGGAATCCCTTGCCGGTCAGCTTCCGGATAATTAGGTCATCTACCAGGGTAGCCCACAGCAAGGGAGAAAGAACTCCACCCTGCGGCATCCCCCTCCCGCCTCTGCCTCAATGGTAGCCTCACCAATTGTGGATGTGATTATCCTTCTTTCCAGGCTGGCTCTTACCCACTGTAGAAGTTTGGCGCGATGCCCCTTCTCCGTAGCGCCCCGATGAGTGAATTAGTGTATCATTGTTAAATGCTCCTCGATGTCCAGGAAAGTCGTCATGGCTATCTCTTTTGTCTTCTATAGACTTAGTAATTAGCCTGTTGAGGTCATCTAAGCGACTCTGTAGATTTCCCGGTTGGTATGCGTATTGTCTGTCACTGAGTGGCTGTTCCTCTCAGTGCGGTATCTCTTATGTACCTATCCACCAACCTTTCAAGAGTTTTTAGTAAAAAGGAGGATAGGCTTATTGGTCTGTATGACTTCGGCGTTTGATCGGATACTTTACCTACCTTAGGTAGGTATACCACCTTCACCTTTTGCCATGCAGTTGGGACGTATCCCCAGGCTATACATGCTCGGAAGATTTTCACGAGATGTGGCATCAGTACCTCCATCCCATTCTGAAGTAGGGCAGGGAATATTCCATCCGTTCCTGCAGATTTGAAAGGCAGAAATCTGCTTAGCGCCCACTTGACTCTCGTGGGTCTCGTGACTTATTTACGGAACTATATATAATTAAATGCAGGCCACATTTTACCATCTGAACATTCGTGTATATATGCTACAATCGGGCACAAAAACCAATACCTTCTAACCCTGTATGCCGACAAAGATGCCACAATCGAGATTTATATTCACAGAACCTTTATTTCTGCCAAAGAATTCAATGAAAAAAAAAAAAATGATCGATTAAAGTAGATGTATCCTTTCATATGGCTTACAATGTTACATATGTATTTGACCTCAAAAAAAGCTGCTTACATCCCTGACCAGAAAAAAAATATTACAGACGAGCCATTAGTTCAGTCTGAGAAAATTATATTACCACCATTGCGTATTAAGTTGTGGGTAATTAAAAACTTCTTTAAAGCAATGAATTAGCAGGGCCAAACAATTCTTGCCATTGTTGGCCGGTCCTGATATAAAAAATTAATTTAATTAACCGGTATTTGTTTTCACATTTAAACAAAAGATGGGATGATGCCCCAGTGGGACGAAATGCCTTTTTCTCGGACATAACTTGTTTTTTTTTTTTTTTTTCTCAACAATTTGTTCCTACCTTTAGTAAAACTTTGTACGCAGCATTACCTTTATTAAGGCTAATATATAAAGTGGGTGAATTTTTTTTGAAATTATGCCTATGTGATGTGATCTATTCACTATCTTTGCTTGGGATTTATTTTTACAAAAATGTTTATGTAGAAGCTTATTTCAGTGCTTCAATGATTTATTGCACTGTCAACATCGTCTTCTATCGCACACTACTTCTAATTTACGGTAATATTACATTCTTGAATGTTCATCGATGATCCAGGGTCTCTACATGTTTTTATTTGGCAAATTTAAATATCTATATTTTGCGACAATTGTCTTTCATCTATATTTTCTTATTAATAACTTTCTTCTAATATGTTGATATGTAGAAATTAGTTAATTGAGAGAAAAGGGTGATAATATTTACAATGCCATTATACAACATTAATATTTAATTGTTTACTTTAAAATAATGAGATTTAAATTATAACGGCTGGATTATATTAAATGAAACGTAATTATTCTCTACTTGTTCTTCTATTTCTTCGGTTATGTGCCCGCAATATGTTCATTAGTTAAATCGTTATGTCTATGGACAGACTATATTGCTATTTTAGTTTGCCTAATTTCTTGAGATATATATACTATATAGTAATTCCTGCGATTCTTTCTATTTAACAACTAATAATTTCCACATAATATTGTTAAAATGAGTGTTTTCTTATTTTTATGTTTTTATGTTAAATATGCGAAAAGATCTCAGCAACCTAATGTCCCTTTTAATATTTCACCCGCTTAGAGCCGGTTTCCAGGGAGATCCTTTTCTCCTCCGTCCATATGCATTTAACCGCTTAAATTATGGAATTTTCGTTTAGCAATTTCCCTCGATTAACAATTTACCCTCAACGGTTATACATAGAACTTCGTCGGGCTGCTAGGGAAGTCGACGTTTATTTGTCATTCGGCCCACAAATATGACGACCTGCACATCTGAAGACATTCAGCCCTGTCCTGTATTCCCATTGTTCGTACCAATTTTCGCTCTATAATTTCCTATCTCGGTTCCTATTTAGCCGTTTGTGATAATTAGATCGAATATTCACGTATCGAACTATTAGTTAAAAGTTACCCCATCGCTTTGGGGGTAAGTGATATGTAATGATGGGGCGTAAAATACCCCGTCCAGATATGCTTTAATACATTTACCGCAATGAGACAAAAAAAAATTATCACATCAACGACGTTTTTTTTTTTTTAATTAAATTGAATAAAATATAACGTTGGAATAACTGAAAAGAACAATATTTTGTTGGTGTAACAGTTTGTTAACGAGATCACCGACAAAATATTTGCTTAAATGGATGAGAAATATTTTAACTAAATCACAATTTTTAGAAGATCGCTTCAGAGTGGTATATTTTGAAACACAGTTATTTTAATTACTTTAGCAAAACGAGTTCTATTAATCTAAAACTTACAATATAACGAAGACAATCATATTCGTTTTATTAATTTAACAAATAGAACCTCGTCTTTATTTTGAGTGATTCAGTTGACAAATGACGCCACTGCAATACAATCTTTTCCTTAGCACAATTTTATATTTAATCCCTATACTGTAATGATTAAGAAACAAATCGCTTAACCGTGATAGTTAGTAAAAATGGATCATCATTAATTTGCCATAGGTATCGATACGGTTCCTTAATTTTTCCAAAACTGTAACACGATAAGAAAAAAAAAATGTCGCAGAATTAAACGCATTAACAAGATAGATAAGAATATAGGTATGCAATAAAGCAATTTAGTTGCCATAGACACTGCAGATCCTATGAAAGTTAGAGGACAATCAGAACGTTTACAACACACTCGAAATAAATCTTACTGTTGAAGTGTTGTACACTTAATGATACCATATTTACCTAGACTGATTATAAAGAGAATAATTTGAGAGACTTTATAGAATCTATCTCGTTAGTACTCTTCGTATTTATGTTATATATATAAGGACGCGGAGATTACTTCTTTCACTCCATACCGTTCTGTGGCATATATTGGACTATTTATAAGATAAAATTAGTAATCTTCTGAGTACTAACTGTGTATTTATTAGTGGAAATAGTATTTGTTTACCGTTTACTTATTGATAATCGAAATAAGTGAGAGACAAGTGTGATGAGATAATAGCTGTTTACGTGTGTGTAAGGCTTGTCCTGTATACCGCTCTCGAAATGTAAGTGATTTGAATTTACGGCGCCATATGATTTAATTACATGTTCTCATTAATTTAACTCTTATACCACCTTAAGTTTTTTGTGGCATATAATATCAATGCGGTCCACAGTGATCCCAAAAGTAACAGTATTTTATTACGTATAAAATTTGTTAAACATGTTTAAAACATTCAAAGATCACCAAAGAGATAGAAGGCCGCTCGAAGAAGCTTGCCCATGGTGTCTACAACTGATTTTCAACAACTTCGTGATAACAGTTCCTAAGAAATATTTATCTGGCAAGTAATAGATAAATATTTAATAACTATATCTGCCATGTAAAAAACTTATATCGAGTGTGGAAAGTTAGTGTAGTGAAATAGGAGAAACGCCATCTTCACGACAATTCTGTACTTGTAGAATATGTTTAACGTATTTGCTGCTATAGATCAGAAAACTTTGCTATTTTATGGTTAGAACGATATTATGTGATGATTTACAGTTTTGTAATACAATTTTGATATACATCTACTATTACTTTATCCGTAACTGTACCGACTTTGTATAAAATAATTAGTTTCTTTAAGAAAATCCTAAATACTTGATATCATATATGCAAAAAATATTTTTTGTTATTAAGGTAATTTATTTGAATAAAACTGTAATTTTTCCAAATTGTAAGAAATGTTAAGCTTTTCCTGAGGATATTAATTTATTTTTTTTTAATTAAGGAACAGAAAGGCTCTGCTCCGATAAGCCATTGAAAAGTGCCCCTAAAGCTATCGGGCTGAAATTAAAGCAAATGAGTACTACTGTCACACATACTGTAAATACCAAAAATTAGCTCATTCGATGCCACCCCATTCGAGATATTAACATAAGGGTGGAAAAATTCAATATTTTTTTTCTCAGGAATTACTTAAGCTATCACGTTCAAAAAAATTATGTAAGTAAACACTGATTATGGGCATTCTATAAAAAATCAAGAACTAATTCCTCCACTCAGTTCAAAGTTATTATTATTTTCCCCTTTTTAGGGGTGGTTTTTTGAGTTTGGTTCAAGGTGCCAACTTGTTTTTTGTTATATTAGACCGTATGCATTTAGGTTTATTATATATTTTTTTTAGTTTTTCTGTGTGGTAGAACATGTAAATAAAAAAAAAAATCTCTGAATGATTTTAGTAGGAGCAATTTGTTATTGGTTATTTTAGGGTTAAAATAATTATTCATCGATTAATTTCAGGATTATTTGTATAAATGTTTCAGCCCTATTAGTTATAAAAGCACCGAAATATACAAAAGCATATTGTAACAATAAAATAATATTTAATTCCATACACGCAGTTCAAACCTATTATTATTTTCCCTTTCTAAGGAGTGATTTTTTTTGAGTTGGGTTTAGGGTCACAATTTAACTTTTTATTATACATGAGTCTATATTTATATTTGGGTTTATTATATATTTCGTCAAGTTCTTTCAATGAAGTAATACAAATAAAAGATAAAACCTCTTTGATCTTAGCAGCAGCATTGGGTTATCGATTATTTTAAGGATAAAATTCAAATTATTCATTGATCGGATTCAGGATTATTTATATGTACATTTCAGCCCTAATATCTATAAAAGCATCGACATATAAAAAAGAATATTGTAACAATAAAATAATATTTAATTCCGCACACGCTGTTCGAAGTTATTTTCTCCTTTTGGGGGATGTTTTTTCAAGTTGGATTTAACAATTCGACTTGATTTTTTATTACCTATAAATCTATACGTTTTGGTACAATATATATGTTTTTATATGATATAACATATTGACATAAATCAATCAAATCTCTGTTAGATATTTATTGTTCTAGTAACAACATAATTCTATCCACATTTGTTATTGCAACAAACTATGTATTTATAGTTGTTATAATTTTCTTAATGTTGAACAGAACCGCTATTCGTATTTTACTTTTGTTCTTACTGCCAAATAGATATATACATTTATTATACATATTTCTTCAATCAATGTTCTGAGACGTGCATAATTTGTTTTAATATGACAATTATTTGATTGTGAGAGTTTGGAGACTGTTGTTTAATGTAATTTCTTTATGTAGAATAAACAGCAGTGCTGTAGAAAGTAAGTTAAAATATGTGCTCACATAAGTGTATTAATCGCGGTGGTTTGCTAATAAAAATATCTGGAAGAATAAAACTTAAACAAATAAATAAACGATGAAGATGATAGAAATACTTATTTGGAGCTATTCATTCTTCCCAGAAGAATCAGTGAAAGTTGCAAATCAAGAGCATACTTCTCAGTTCATATGACATCACTTGTAAAGAATTTATTAGGAAAAAAGTAAATAGTAAACCCAAATGCAGGCATTACTATACAGTAAAAAGTCAAGTTGGAACCTTAAATTCAAAAAACCTCCCTCCAAAGGGAACTTTGAACTTCGTGTACGGAGCTAAATATTATTTTATATTGATTATGAATACATATGTCTTAATAATAAATGTAACAACAGATAATATATAATATAACAATATATTACTTATTATCATTTATTCTTACAGAATTATTTTTTATAGCTCAGTGCTTTCATAACTACTAGGGCTGAAATGTACAACATATAAATAATCCTGAAACCGCTCGATGATTTTCCTTTTTTATTTGCATGTTCTACCACACAGAAAGAGAACTTAAAAAAATATATAATGAACCCAAATACATACATTACTATATAACCGAAAATCGGATTGACACATTAAACTCAACTAAAAAAAACCGCCCTTCAAAAAGGAAAAATAACAATAACTTTCAACTACGTGTACGGAAATAAATATTATTTTGTTGTTATAATTTTCATTTTTATATTTCGATACTTTTATAAACACTAGGGCTGAAACATACACACAGATAATCCTGAAATTGATGGATGAACAATTGTTTTAACCCTAAAATAAACAATAACGAATTGTCCTTACTAAGATCATTCAAAGAGATTTTATTTTTTATTTACATGTTCTACCACACAGAAAAAACTAAAAAAATATATATAATAAACCTAAATGCATACGGTCTAATATAACAAAAAACCAAGTTGGCACCTTGAACCAAACTCAAAAAAAGCACCCCTAAAAAGGGGAAGATAATAATAACTTTGAACTGAGTGGAGGGAATTAGTTCTTGATTTTTTATAGAATGCCCTAATCAGTGTTTACTTACATATTTTTTTTGAACGTGATAGCTTAAGTAATTCCTGAGAAAAAAAAAAGCTAATAGCTCGAATGGGGTTGCATCGATTGAGCTAATTTTTGGTATTTACAGTATGTGTGACAGTAGTAGTAGTGTTGCGGATATTCCATGCTGAAATTGATTTTACAGATTTTAAAATATTTTTAAAATAAAACAGATTTTCTGAACTAACTAATAATCAGTAATAATAGTTCTTAAAATAACAAGAAAACAGAACGAGGTGTGGCCGAACACCGTGTTATTTCTGCCTACGTCTGACTTGAACCAGAACAACAAAGTTAACGCACGCTATCAAGAAAAATATCTAATTTTTTTTTTAGTGTGCATGGTGGTGGGAGGGTTAATTAAAAAATAGGGCAGGAACGAATGCGCGGTCATTTATGTTACGAATTGTAATCGAGAACGGAAAGTACATTTCATTCGATTTATAATCGTAAATAATAAGATCGCTTAATAACGCATTAATTTGTTTATTTTTAACATCGAGTCGATACGGATTACGCTACTAAATATACATACAGCAGAATTATTTTAAATAATACACAGAGAAGGTCACGTAAAATAATAATAGGCGGTTTATTTTTAGAGTGTAAATCCACTCAAATAATTTCCCAACTTATATACTTCCAGCATCACTGGCAATTATTAATTTAATATGTACTAAATGTTTTCGTCAATGTGTATGGCCGTGTCAAGGTTGGACCGTATCGATTATGTTTTCTTTCACAAATCTGGCTTCAATTCTCTATATTGCGCCCTGTTTTTTTTCGACGGTGCCATACCTATGTAGGGGATTGCGGAGGTGTGGAATTGATTGAATTCCACGGTGTACATAATTTGTGTGAATAACTTCAATCCAGCATCGAAGGTCAGGGCGTATTGGATTTTCCATTCCACAAATGAATATCGCCGGGGAAGGAATGAAAAAAAAAAGAAAAAAAAAAAACAGGGTCTGGGGTATGGTGAATATGTTGTACTGCCCGTTGTATTCGGGAGTTTATTGCCAAGTTTCCACCATTCCAGGAACATATACGCGTATTGATTTTCATGCGCTTTTCTTTGACCGCTCTTCCTAGTGCGTTATATAACTTATTATCAATGTTTCTCAATTTCCGCTTCGCCAAATTCCCTTTCCTCATATTAACACTTCATCCTTGCTTTATTTGCTATCGCGATGCGCATTTAAGCTCGGCCTTTTGGAAATCCAAGAGAAGCCTGATTTATTAATCCGTTTATTACTGAGCGATCTCAACATGTCTATTTTATTATTAATTTTGCCTCTTTTACAGTAACTATTAAATACCAATTTTAAGATTCTGAAAGCCTGTGAAATGCTTTCGTAAACACCGCCAGACATACTTTACTTATATATACGATACAATAATGCCTGAAACAGAAAAAAAAAAGTTAGCAGTATAACAAAAAGTTAATAAAAGATATCCACGGGATATCTGTGCTAACAATAAAACAAGTTAGTCAAACTTTAGTACATTCCTTTTTAATAGACGTTTAGGAGAAGGTCATTTTCCCAAAGAACTAAATACCACAAGACTATTCTTGTTCCGTTTTTAAACATGGGAAACAAGAAGATATGGGTAACAACTACAGACCCATCTCAATATTGCCAGCAAAATCAAAAATACTAAAAACAATCATTAAATCAAGATTATTACAATTTATTGAAAAACATAAAATCTTGGAACAAGCTCACACAGCTTCCAAAAAAGCAAATCCACAGCAACAGCCATCGTTGATTTGTCGAAGTATATTGGTGATGTTTTCGATGAGGGAGAAGGAAGTTATTATATCATATTGCGATCTAGCAAAGGCCTTCTGTCACTGTATAGAGCATAAAATATTGCTTGATAAACTAGTATCAGAGGACCCGGTTATAATGCCATCAAAATAGATGGCAGGTGGTATGCCAGTACACCCACAGGGAGTCCCTGAGGGATCTATACTTGGACCGTTGCTATTTTTAATCTACATAAATGACATACGCTTCAACATCTCAGACGGCAGAGTAATCATGTATGCTGACGACATATTCTTTCTGGGACGTGGGAGAGCTTGAGACAAGTTGGAGACAATCCTAGAAGCGCAGGAGTGCTTTAGCAGCAATGCGCTTAAAATTCATACCAATTAAAACATCAATCTCCAAAGAGGGTGGATAAGCTGCCGGCTTAAAAGGAAAACAATTAACAGAAGCATCATGGGGCGAAATATTGGTGAGGCAAATCGAAAGGGAGGTCAGCGTAAGGGGTCATTTCCTTTGCTCTGAAATCTAATGGGGTACACAGATGACGACTGTTATTTCGATCCAGGATAAATACAACAACATAATGCTGGACAAAATGCAGAACACTCTACAAGTTTTGGTGTAGTGTCTGATATTGGTCTCACTAAACGATCACAATAGCATTCACGAGAGTGAGGAAGTCATATGGTCTTGCACAGGTATCTGGGTGGTCGATAGAAGTAATCCTCTGGATTCATTTTTGTCTGACTTTTCGCATTCGCACAGAATGTGATAAGCAATTTTTGTCATCCTGTTACTTCAGCCTGCACTTTCTTGCAGGTATTCTTCGACAATGCGTTAATAAAAATGAATTCAATGCCTGAGCTTGTTTTGGAAGTAATTAGAGATAAGTTACTTTGCAGGAGGGGTGATTGAGTTGTTTGAGAACGAGAGAGGTCTTCGGATGTTTTGTAAGAGATTAGGGTTATTGGATTTGTATGGATTACGGGATGGGATTTGCACAGAGATGAATTATATTTGCTGGTCCGTCTCCAGGCTATGCTCAGCAAATGCAGAACTAGTTACGCGCAGCGCCCGGGTATCAGAGCTGTTTTACCAATATAAACATTGCCGCACGAACATGAAATTCGGTAAACATCAGGAATGGATTACGGGTCTTTGACGCGAAAGGAATCCGGTTTAAAAACGGTTTTGATGTTGTGTTTGAACAGGATTTTCGCTATATTCACGGTAATACCTTGGATATAGGGTGGATAGGTATACACCGGTCTTGATTATATATTAGGGTTCACTGGAGCCGTCAATATCCCCTGGCTGTCTGTTGCAATATACAGATCCGCTTAGTTTTAAAAACGCTCTGATTGATTTCCGTTGCGTAGCAGAATATTGGGTTTATAAATACTGTTTTAAAGACCGTGAGATATTTTCATAGTGGAAAGGTGATCATTGCATCTCTCACCTCACTGTAGATGCCGGCTGTAGTTATAGTTTTCGGATTTTTATATACCAAGATTTGATTATGGAAGTCGTCTGTCATGAACACTTCAGCTTCTCGATTTTAACCTTGCGAGAAATCGAATAAATCTGCAGAATGCCCTGGCAAACTTTAGTGTTATGTACTGCGCATGGAGGCTTGAAGATAAACGAGCAGAAACCAAATATATGACAAACAGCAGAATAAAAACGAACATGCGGCAAGTCAAAATAGGGAGAGAACTTTTGAAAAGTGAATAGTTTTAAATAGTGTGTAAAAGTGAGGAAATTTAGAGAGATGATGTAAGCGGGGAATAGAGCCTATTGGAACCATCAATGTCCCTGTACACATTGTGGAAGAGAACGGGAAAGAGAACCACACTCAGAATGATCATGGAAGGAAGATCCAATACTACCTCGATAGCTGCTCGATACTGCCTCGATAGTTATGCTACGCATGCTAATCTTTGCACTTTCGAGAGGTTAATTCTCGCAGTGGCCAGATTAGTTCTTTTGCGTCAAGCTACTGATGCGTAAGTGATGATCGGTCTCACTATTACAGCGATATAAATCCAGAGCAGTATTTTTGGGTCACATCCACACCATCAGGGCTTTTTTTGGTCTTTGTTTGTTTACTTCAAGTTCGTGTTCCATAGAAGTTTATTGTTCAGGGACTAAGACCTAAGTATTTAATTCTGGTCTCTAATCAATGTCCTGCCCATCCATTTTCATGGAGCTTGGATTTTTTCTTTTTTATAGTTAATAATACTAAAGTAGTGCTAGTGGAGTTAACATTGTCTATCCATTTTTATGGCTTTGAGATTGGGTTCTCTTTCCTAATAGTGAATGCTAGCAAGATGGTCTTAGTGCAGTTAACGTTGCTCATCCATTTTTACAGTTTTGAGTTTGGATTTTTTTCTTCTTTATAGTTAATAATACTAAAGTAGTGCTTCGTGGAGTTAACATTGTTTATCCATTTTTATAGTTTTGAGAATATTGGTTTCTTTTTCTAATAGTAAATGCTAGCAAGATGGTCTTAGTGGAGTTAACATTGCCCATTCATTTTTATAGTTTTGAGTTTGGATTTTTTCTTCTTTATAGTTAATAACACTAAAGTAGTGCTAGTGGCGTTAACATTGTTTATTCACTTTTATGGTTTTGAGTTTGGATTTTTTCTTCTTTATAGTTAATAATACTAAAGTAGTGCTAGTGGAGTTAGACATTGTCTATCCATTTTTATGTTTGAGTTTTGGATTTTTTCTTCTTTATAGTTAATAATACTAAAGTAGTGCTAGTGGCGTTAACATTGTTTATTCATTTTTATGGTTTTGAGTTTGGATTTTTTCTTCTTTATAGTTAATAATACTAAAGTAGTGCTAGTGGAGTTAACATTGTCTATCCATTTTTATGGCTTTGAGATTGGGTTTCTTTTTCCTAATAGTGAATGCTAGCAAGATGGTCTTAGTGGAGTTAACATTGCCCATCCATTTTTATGGTTTTGAGTTTGGATTGTTTCTTCTTTATAGTTAATAACACTAAAGTAGTGCTAGTGGAGTTAACATTGTCTACCCATTTTTATGGCTTTGAGATTGGGTTTCTTTTTCCTAATAGTGAATGCTAGCAAGATGGTCTTAGTGGAGTTAACATTGCCCATTCATTTTTATGGTTTTGAGTTTGGACTTTTTCTTCTTTATAGTTAATAATATTAAAGTAGTGCTAGTTGCTATCCATTTTTATGGTTTTGAGTTTGGATTTTTTCTTCTTTATAGTTAATAATACTAAAGTGGTGCTAGTTGCTATCCATTTTTATGGTTTTGAGATTGGGTTTCTTTTTCCTAATAGTGAATGCTGGTAAGATGGTCTTAGTGGAGTTAACATTGCCCATCCATTTTTATGGTTTTGAGATTGGGTTTCTTTTTCCTAATAGTGAATGCTAGCAAGATGGTCTTAGTGGAGTTAATATTGCCCATCCATTTTTATGGTTTTGAGTTTGGATTGTTTCTTCTTTATAGTTAATAACATAAGTAGTGCTAGTGGAGTTAACATTGTCTATCCATTTTTATGGCTTTGAGTTTGGATTTTTTCTTCTTTATAGTTAATAATACTAAAGTAGTGCTAGTTGCTATCCATTTTTATGGTTTTGAAATTGGATTTTTTCTTTCTTATAGTTAATGTTACTAAAGTAGTGTTAGTCTGACATATTGATGTTTTAGTAGATTTTCGGGTTTAACAATGAAATATCTTCCTATTAAAATGGCAAAGGGAAAACACCATGTGTCTGGTGAATCATTATTAAGTTTTCATCGATTTAATATTCGCATTCTGTTGGAATAAAAGGGGTTGCTGCACGTGGAACTGGGATTGATATCGGATCCGGTTGATTCTGACAATTTTTAGTTAGGATTTATCGGATAACCTTGCCCCCCTTTAATCGCAGGAGGCCGTTACAGAACGTGCATGGAGTCGGTCCTGGGTGTCTGCGATCGCGGACGGCCGCCAGTGCATATCCAGTGTCGGTAGCGCATAGTTGCGTGTGCGGAGCAAACGTTAGCACGTAATAGATTATATACATAGATTTTTTTTTCCCTTCTGACTTCTCGGTCGAATCTGTGACTCGATTCAATTGCTAGTGGAACGCACGTGCACATCCGATACGCTTTCTCGTTTTCGGCGCGTGCATCAGAGGCAAACCGGCACCATCATACACCAGATCGGGCCGACGTACTGATGTACGTCCACGGCGGCCGCGTAGTCGGCCAATAGAGGTCGCGGTGCGCGCGCATCACGGCGAGTAATAGAAGGATCATATGAAAATACGGCATTGAATAGCGACACCAGCGCTCCCGCACAGTCCGCACAGTCGGGAAACATCAACTTCACGGTGTCTTCATGACCACTGGCCAGGACGGGTCGGTTAGGTGCGAACGAGTTGTGCATTGTGCGTTGTAGTGGCCTGGGTGCGAGCGGTAACGGGGCCCAGAGCTCCCAGCTGAATACAGTTTCTACGGTACCCCAAATGTTAACTTGACCCACGGAATCACCGGAACACCTAGTCAGGCTGGACTGTGACAAGGTCTGGGGGCTATCGCTTCCGCAGCCAGCACATATTGGACCGGGGCAAAAAGTAAGACAAAAACCCAAATTAGGATTCAACCCTCTTCGATAACTAACTATACCTCCCCTCCGTTCGAAAGTTAGCGCAGACTTTCCTCTCATATTTTTCCTCCCAGTTGAACGTGCATACATCCGAATATAGGTCATATAGCTTTTATATTCTGCGTTTCGGTGGGATGGTACTTCATATTTTTTTTTGAAAAATAACCGCGACGCGTGACGTCACATGCCCATCGGACATACAGGCGCGTAAGACGAGAGTCCATACAGAACGGGGGGGCACCGCTCCACACCCCCACAGATAACCCCACACCGTCGCCATCAAGACTGATTTCGCGATTATCAGTTCAAAAGCGGGGTAGTAGTAGTAGGAATCGATCGTAACCCAGCGTCGCTGGTTGTATATAGAACCGCCTGTATGACGTCACCTTTCCATGAGATTCCTCACTGGCATGCATTATAAATAACCTCAATACGAGCGCCGCGTCCGTTATGCCGCCTTAAAAAAAAATATCGGGCATTATTACCGTCATATATTATTAACTCCTTAAGGTTAATCGAGGGGGGTATTTTAGAAAGCGTTAAATGTTATTTACTCCTGTATTACCCCGCTAGCCGTGCCGTTTCGAGCGTGTGTGGCGGCTAGAGTCTTTAAATTTAGATTTTGTAACTGCTGTGTGACCGTGGCCTCAGACGGGAAACTTTTAACTCCACGATGTTCACAATCTCTCTACGAGCAAGTCCCAGATATATACAAAATTAACTAAAGCTGTCAGATGCTACGTCATCCGTCCGTGTATTGTGGCGCGCTTCTCTCTACATCAGGTAAAAAAAAAAAAAACTCTTATATGCCTGCCTAAATCCCATATAAAACAGACCCCCTGCTTGTAAATCAAACCGTTGCAGAACTTATGTCATATTTAATTATTTACTAACGACAGCTATTCTGTAGAGAGGTATGTTGTCATCGCCTCGATGACGTTACCTGCCGCTTTGGTAGACCAACACGGCCCACGCACATAAGATCCCGTCTGCTGCGAATTCTTTTTTTTTTCTAATTTCCCTACCCAACGCGCAGAAATCGAAAATCCGCTCACTAATAACACACGCAAGAGTTTTCCAGCCGGTTGTACGTGTGTGGTTCAAAATTAACCCGGACAATGCCAGACTTTCGTATATTTTAAAATTAACCGCAGACGTCTTATTATGCCACATGTACAACATATATACCAAGCCGGAATTATGCTTTTAGAATTAAAACTGCACAAACGAATATTTACATAACCGGGAGCGGATAGGTATTCGGAACCCTCGAACCAAACGTTGCCCTATGACCCTGTGACATTTAACCTACGGATCGAAGATTTTCTAAACAATTTTAGCCCTTCAGCTGCTATGGGAAGCCACAGAATTTCGTATGGTCTAGAAGTTATAAAATGTTCAGCAATTAATGTATTGTGATTCGTTTAAATACAGCTAATTTACACAGTACTTAGTAAAATATAATTGATTGCTTTAAAAAACAGTTTGAAATCGAAAAATTTCAATAGACAACACCCAGATTGGCATAGATTATAACCATACTTAGTGAAATGATATTAATTGCTTTAAAGACTATTTGAAATCGAAAAATTTCAATAAAATAACTCCCAATTTGGTATAGATTATAACCATACTTATTGTTAGTAAAATGAAATTAATTGCTTTAAAAACTATTTGAAATCGAAAAATTTCAATAAACTAACTCCCAGTTTGGCATAGATTATAACCATACTTAGTAAAATGAAATTAATTGCTTTAAAAACTATTTGAAATCGAAAAATTTCAATAAAATAACCTCCAGTTTGGCATAGATTATAACCATTCTACTTCATACTAAATTTCAATAAACTAACTCCCAGTTTGGCATAGATTATAACCATTACTTAGTAAAATGAAATTAATTGCTTTAAAAACTATTTGAAATCGAAAAATTTCAATAAAATAACTCCCAGTTTGGCATAGATTATAATCATACTTAGTAAAATGAAATTAATTGCTTTCAAAACTATTTGAAATCAAAAAAATTTAATAGACTAACTCCCAGTTTGCCATAGATTATAATCATACTTAGTAAAATGAAATTAATTGCTTTAAAAACTATTTGAAATCGAAAAATTTCAATAAATTAACTCCCAGTTTGGCATAGATTATTATAACCATACTTAGTGAAATGAAATTAATTGCTTTAAAAACTATTTGAAATCGAAAAATTTCAATAAATTAACTCCCAGTTTGGCATATATTATTATAACCATACTTAGTGAAATGAAATTAATTGCTTTAAAAGCTGTTTGAAATCGAAAAATTTCAATAAATTAAATCCAAGTTTTTCATAGATTATTATAACCATACTTAGTAAAATGAAATTAATTATTTTAAAAACTATTTGAAATTTAAAAATTTCAATAAAATAACTCCCAGTTTGGCATAGATTATAATCATACTTAGTAAAATGAAATTAATTGCTTTCAAAACTATTTGAAATCAAAAAAATTTAATAGACTAACTCCCAGTTTGCCATAGATTATAATCATACTTAGTAAAATGAAATTAATTGCTTTAAAAACTATTTGAAATCGAAAAATTTCAATAAATTAACTCCCAGTTTGGCATAGATTATTATAACCATACTTAGTGAAATGAAATTAATTGCTTTAAAAGCTGTTTGAAATCGAAAAATTTCAATAAATTAAATCCAAGTTTTTCATAGATTATTATAACCATACTTAGTAAAATGAAATTAATTATTTTAAAAACTATTTGAAATTTAAAAATTTCAATAAAATAACTCCCAGTTGGCATAGATTATAATCATACTTAGTAAAATGAAATTAATGCTTTCAAAACATATTGAAATCAAAAAATTTAATAGACTAACTCCCAGTTTGCCATAGATTATAATCATACTTAGTAAAATGAAATTAATTGCTTTAAAAACTATTTGAAATCGAAAAATTTCAATAAATTAACTCCCAGTTTGGCATAGATTATTATAACCATACTTAGTGAAATGAAATTAATTGCTTTAAAAACTATTTGAAATCGAAAAATTTCAATAAATTAACTCCCAGTTTGGCATAGATTATTATAACCATACTTAGTGAAATGAAATTAATTGCTTTAAAAACTATTTGAAATCGAAAAATTTCAATAAATTAACTCCCAGTTTGGCATAGATTATTATAACCATACTTAGTGAAATGAAATTAATTGCTTTAAAAGCTGTTTGAAATCGAAAAATTTCAATAAATTAAATCCAAGTTTTTCATAGATTATTATAACCATACTTAGTAAAATGAAATTAATTATTTTAAAAACTATTTGAAATTCAAAAATTTCAATAAAATAACTCCCAGTTTGGCATAGATTATAATCATACTTAGTAAAATGAAATTAATTGCTTTCAAAACTATTTGAAATCAAAAAAATTTAATAGACTAACTCCCAGTTTGCCATAGATTATAATCATACTTAGTAAATGAAATTAATTGCTTTAAAAACTATTTGAAATCGAAAAATTTCAATAAACTAACTCCCAGTTTGGCATAGATTATAATCATACTTAGTAAAATGAAATTAATTGCTTTAAAAACTATTTGAAATCGAAAAATTTCAATAAACTAACTCCCAGTTTGGCATAGATTATAACCATACTAAGTAAAATGAATTAATTGCTTTAAAAACTATTTGAAATCGAAAAATTTCAATAAACTAACTCCCAGTTTGGCATAGATTATAACCATACTAAGTGAAATGAAATTAATTGCTTTAAAAACTATTTGAAATCGAAAAATTTCAATAAAATAACTCCCAGTTTGGCATAGATTATAACCATACTTAGTAAAATGAAATTAATTGCTTTAAAAACTATTTGAAATTTAAAAATTTCAATAAACTAACCCCCAATTTAGCAGAGGGTATTACAATTAGTAAAATAAAATTGATTGATTAAGAAAAATAAAACCATTTGAAAATGAAAAATTTCAATAGACTAATCCCCAGTTTGGCATACGTTATAACCACACACTTAAAGGATTTTAGTAAAACTCCTGTACGAATTTTGTGCCACTAAAACCGTACAGGTGTTTTACCTTTAGAGATAATACTTCTACCTTTTCATGTAGCTTGGAATATTCACAGTGAAATTTCGAAATGTGGGTAACTTTTCCAAGATCTTTTCAAATAGTCTGGAATACTCACAAGTAAAATTTCTGAGGTAGTGATAATTTCCAATGTATGTATGTATGTATATATGTAATAGAAGGGTGGTGTTACACTGCGACCTAAAAGATCTATTGTGTCCCCTATTCTTGCTGTTTTACAGCTGGCCTTCCAATCCTATTCCTTTCAGAAAGTGTAGAATGTCAGGGGGCCCCAGTCTAGGTAAGTCTTCCTGTTTGATTTCACATGCTCCCAGGTGCAACGCCCTCGAGTTGCACAGTGCTACACAGTTTGAGAGGAGGTGGATGGATGTTTCATCCTGTTCCCCACAAAATCTGCATTCAGGATCTTTTTCCAATCCAAGCTTACTCAGGTGTCCTTTCAGTTTACAATGGCCTGAAAGTATTCCTGTTAATATGCGAACATTGTTCTTACTCAGGTTGATGCATTCTGTAAACCTCTTCTGGTTATAAGTTCCCAGAAGAATTTTACTTTGCCTCATTCCCTGGAGATTTTCCAAGTAACTGGATTTTCTCTGCTCCATTTCCATTTTTAGTTTCTTCAGTATTGTACTGCTACTTAACCCGCAAAAGGGTTCAAGCCCTACGAAAGGCATTCCAGCCCCTTTTGTTGCGAGGTTATCCGTTATTTCGTTTCCTTCCACTCCTATGTGACCCGGAACCCACAGGAGGGTTACTTTATTTCTTTTGCCTAGCTTATTTAGTTTCCCTAGCATTCCCAGACCATCTTGGAGCTGATTTCATATGAGTTCAGCGCATTGATGGCTGCTTGACTATCAGACACGATGATAATCTCCTGCTTCCGATAGTTCCTATCCATAATGAACTGAACACATCTTCCAATAGCGTGTATTTCCGCCTGAAATATACTTGGGTATTTTCCCAAGCTTTCGAAATATGTAGTTCTAGGCCCATATATTCCTATTCCAGTTCCTTCTGCCGTTTTGGAGCCATCAGTGTACCATTTGATGGCATTTCTATTCAAATTCAAGATGGTGTTATGATCCCACTCGCTCCTGTTACTTAGCTTTATGGTGAATTCTTTCACAAAGCTAAATTTTTTTTAACATATCATCCCGGGGCATATCCCAGGTTTGATCACCGTCGGGAGATTGGAACCTATGCTTAATCATTCCTTCTTTGACCATTCTTAGTGCGGTTCTTTTCGCCACGCCCTTATTACAATTGGGAGGAGGGCAGATCCAATACTACTTCAATAGCTGCTGTTGGCAGGTCTCACAGCCCCCGTTATGCATACACATGCTAATCTTTGCACTTTCGAGAGGTTATTCTCGCGGCGCCAGATTAGTTCTTTTGCTCCATGCTACTGATGCATAGGTGATGATCGGTCTCACTATCGCTGTATACATCCAAAGCAGTATTTTTGGGTTGCATCCCAATTTTTCCCTGCAAAGTGTCTGCACACCATCAGAGCTCTTTTGGCCTTGTTGGTTACTTCAAATTCATGTTTGTTCCATAGAAGTTTATTGTCTAGGGTAAGGCCTAGATATTTAACTTCTGCTCTCCATTCTATATTTTGCCCATCCAGTTTTATGGTTCTAAGATTGGATTTTCTTTTCCTGGTAAATGCTACTAGGGTTGTCTTAGTGGGGTTGACATTGAGTCCCATCGATTGACACCATCTTCTCGTGAAGTTCAAGCCTCTTTGAACTATGTCACAGAGGGTATTTTCAAATTTGCCTCTTGCGTATATGACAATATCATCAGCATACCCTTGGCAAGATATGCCTAGATCCGTCAGCCCGCATAAGAGTTCGTCTACTATTAGGCTCCACATAAGTGGGGATGTAACTCCCCCCTGTGGGCATCCTCTGGTCGTATTAACCGAGATGGTCGGTCGATAATTTCCAATGAAATTCTACTTGTTTAAAAGTAAAATTACAAAGACACACTCAGATTTTTTTATCCTTACAAAAAAGAATATCTCGTCGAAATGGAAGTCTTTTGCTAGAGAGTATTTAATTGAGTGTGTGCCATTTTTAAATCTGAAATATCTTATAAATCCTTTTTATATCCTTATTGGTTCTTTTATTACTTTACTCTAATAGAAAACAGTTTCTGCCATTAGGCCATCTTCAGCTAAGATCGCCTCTCAGTGTACCTTAAACTGGCAAAATGTCATTCTTAGGTTATGTCTAGTAAATCGAAATTTTTAAATTAAAATGGAAAAACTGTTCATTCTCCAACCGCAGGCGTTACACCTGTTTTTCGTTTCGTTTTAATAATTTTCATACATTTCATATTAACCTCCTTCGTCTCCTTAATAAAAATGTGTGCCATTTTGACAACTCCAACAAATTCAAGTTATTGAAAGGTTGAGCTTTATTATGTAGTTTTTTTTTATTAATTATTATTTTGGATGTTGTATTGCATGTTTAAACCCATTCTTAAGCTACTATTTTTGACCATGCTGGTTACAAACGCACAAGCTGAAAGGGATTTTTCTAATTGATATTTATTGAGAATTAAATTAAAGAACACAATTTCTATTGGGCATGAATTATTAATAAAATCCTTTAAAATGACGATATTAAACTAGATTTAACTGGAGACGTCATGTTAAATTTCTTTCACATAGAGAAAATCAAAAATATATGACAAAATGTCTCCCAAAGGAATTTAAAGCAGCGCCCATGCAGGGCTAACTGAGCTACTAGAATCAATAAAAATTGGCATCGTTTGCACCAAGGCACAGAAATGCGCTAATTGCTAAAATGTTTCAAATACTTTTCGCCAATATATCGTTTAACCACAATGGTGATAAATATAGTATATGTAAGTTAAAATACACTTTATTTATTTATTCCTTCTAACAACATTTCGCAATTATCTCACTGTAACTCATAATTTGTAGAAAAAACAAAAAAAAAAAATGTGCCATTTTCGATGATATCATCAACTCCAATTTGTAGTTCCAATTGCCGTGTGAGGATGTCATTTATTTAGATAACTACATTGATTGTAAATATGATTGGACTTATGTGACCTTGGAATATTTTATCATAGGGAAATTGTTGGAACAAATCCTTGCCAATCCTGGATTAACCGTACAGACAATATTTAACCCAAACATAATAAATTAAACTAATAGTGCGAATCCATATTTGCCCGCCAGTAATATTAAATACTTTTACAACAAATTAACTGCCGTCATTGTAAATTTAATTGGAGTTATGTGTGATAATTTATTTAGTCGGAGATAGACGTTAGTTAAACGAAAGTTAAAAATGGAGATTTATGTATAACAATCGCTAATATTATTTGATTGCTACAAACTAACTAATTACATCATTTTAATTGCATGTATGCGTGTTTGATGGTTTAGTAAATCATACGAAACCGCCACTATTATGAGTTGTATTATTGCAAATTTGGCAAATTGATAGTAGTAGTATTAAAGGGGTTATAATGTTAAAATGTTCCTACAATTAATTGACTAGTCAAACTCATCCTACGATAATTAATTAAATATTTGGATCAATTAGATTAATATTGAAAACATGTATTCACGTATTGCATCGACTAATATTAAACTAATTGCACCAACAATTTGTATTACGTGAAACTGATTTTCTCTTTATTTCTTATGCTTTCCTAGATCCGTTTTAGGGAGTGATGCATTAATTAATTCTTAAGCAATAGCGTCCTAGAATGTCTATTGTGAGGATCTACAATTATTCTCATAATGATTCTAGTTGTGAATTGAAATTTTAGAAATATTTACATTTAAATACCGATAATATTAATGATTTAAGCATTATTTTTACTTCGTTTCTAAATGCAACGGCTTTATGCTTCCGATTTTTGTTAAATAACGGTTAATGAAGTAATCCGTTAAGCAGTAGCATAGAATATGTGATTGCAAAGTTTGTACTTGTTATGGCAATGTTTATAAAATTTAAATCAAACAGCTTCTATATTCAGTTTGATTAGATTTAGGAATATTTTTCCATCTACCAATAATCCTAACTAAGTAGAAGTTATTTCCATTTGTTTTAAATGTGATAATCTTATTACACCTTCGGTGATAATTTTAATGATTGATGGTATCCAGTGGCGTAGAATACCTGCATTTTATATAATTATTCTCAAAAATCTCTTTTATATCTATCAATAATCTGAATGATACAATTAATTAATTTTTATTTTGTTTCTAAATGTAATCACCTTATGTTTTCAATCAAAAAAAAAAAAATAATATGCAGTGGCGTAGAATATATAAATTTTGTACCTTTTACAACGATACACAATTATTCCGTGGAAGTTCCTAATTTGAGTTGAGATTTTGTTAATCTACCGATAATTCTGATATTTTCATTTTATTTCTAAATTGATGGAACGCAGTGGCGTAGAATATGCGACTTTTGTGCCTTTTACAATGATATAGAACTCTCCTCAAGGAATTGCTGGTTTGAGTTGACACTTGAGTAACGCTTTTTTTTATATTTATCAATAGTAATAATTTTAATATTTATTGACGGAATGCAGTGGCGTAGAATATACAAATTTTGCGCCTGTTATGACGATGTGCAACTATCTTTATTAGATATTATAGAAGCGCTTTTGCATCTAAAAATAATGCCATTCACTTTTATTTCGTTTCAAAATTTGACTATCTTGAACTTGTAGATGAAACACAGTGGCGTAGAATATGTAAGACGCGTGCTTAATTATGATGATGGACAATCAGTCTGTCGAATACAGATTTTATTTTAACAATCTTAATTATTATTGGATTATATGTATATATGTAAATTTTGTGCCCAAAATGGCGATCTCCAAAGACGCTTGAATCGAGTTTTTAGAACCACTCTTTATTGATCGCTGTTAATTTATTACACAGCAGTGACGTAGAATTCATGTTAAAATTATTTTCCGTTCTTCTCTTCGACAGATCTAGCTACGGAAAATGGCTACAATAGATGGACGCCCTGCACNCGAGTACTACGTGAGTTAGTTTGTTCTGACGTCACAAACCGTGTTGCAAATTTTCTTTTCGTCAAAACTAAACAAACCGTTAGGTTATTAACTGTCAAACACTTTTGACAGGTTAATAAACAAACTCTTAAAAATAACATTTACCGTTAATTTATGATGATTCTTTTTGAAATCAGGATTTAAAGTATGTTAAATCATGATAGCAGTGGAAAAAATAACAAAAAAATCGCACAAGTGGAGTACAATAAATTTAATGGGACCATTATCGCTTAAAGTATTCACATTAACGATTAGTCTTCAAGTTTCTTCTCTATCCAAACCAGTCTCTCTGATTTACTACTTCTGAATTCGTTTCCAATATGTGTACACCAAGTACGTCAAAATTTCCATACTAATTTAATTCAATCCGCTTTATACAATTGTATGCATCTCCGATCTGCCATATTCATTCCATTTTTCGTAACAAACTCCTTTTCTTGAGAACAATAATATCTACCACAACGATGTGTTTCAACCATATAAAGTCTTTTTCTTAAGAGCACTGTCCAAAATGTTTAATGTATTATGTTTAGTCTGAAAAATGTATGTGAAAGAACCACTTCTGTAAACAATATTTGTATTACTCACTGTTTGTACATGTCATAAATTGTGTTCTAATAGCAAATTGACAATGAGTAGAATAATCAATTTTTATATTTATTTCGTATCATTTTTCGTTTGGGTTAGTGGATTGAATTCCTTGTTTACTCACTTGGATGAAATTTTGCTTATGTTGCAACGTAAATGTTTAGAACACTCGTTGTTCTCTAAAACGAAATACTGTAAAGAATGACACTAAAAATATATGGATTTATTTACTCCTCGCACGAAAGTTAACGGGAGATGATGGCCCGTTTTCTCGCGTTCTGCGTCGAAATACACGATTAACAAATTATAACTCCTTCGATTGTTTACACAATGGTTAGTTGTAATAACTATTATTTTAATTAAATATATACCAAGTATAAACGCAAACTCCCACACTTTACTGCAATGCAGAATATAACCCTTGACAGTTGACAGCTATAACTAATTGGTGGAATACATTGGGAAGATCTGACAAGCATGCAATTTAAAAAGCAGTAGGCACCAACATAGTATGGTATTGCATGGCCCGAATTTGCAAGTAATGACGTACCTCGTCTGTTATAGTAAATGAAGTATATATTCTATTACAACAAAAATCAAACTTCTTTTTAACGTTGCCGACTTATTTCAATAAATTCCAGAAAATTAATGCTGTGTAACCCAGTTTGCACGCAGTTACGCAGCCATTTTGGTCGGCCTAACAGATAAGGACAAGGAGTACAGCTGTTGTAGGGATTACCAACTTAATACGTTACGTAAAACGTTTAAAAAATAAAAATACCAACTTTCGATTGTAGCGCTCCTCTTGTTTGGAGTAGAATGCGGTTTGCAACTCGACTAAGGTTTCTTTATTTTTCAATGCAAAATCGAGCTGGTTTACATGGCATGGCTACCAGTGCAACTGTTGCAAGTATTTTTGTCACCAGTTTTGCTAGTCATATACAGTGAAATTCCCCTTCGTGGACACCCCTCTTACACGGACACTTCCCTTAAACGGACAGTTTCTCATGGTCCCGACCGGCTCTCATATAATTTCCATTGTATTAACTCTTTCTTGGACGGACATTCTCTTGAACGGACGCGGACACGAGAAAATGTTCTCTTAATCGGACAAAAAATAAAATAAAAAGAAACGCCTTATCTTATTTTTTTTTTTATCGAGAGTATTGCTATTGCATTTCTCAATCGCGCCGCGCGCCAATTTCGCTGGGACTTCCCCGAGTAAACCGGAGATTTATCGACTTTAATCTTTCGGTACAAGCGCAGCCTAATGTCGCGCATTTCTGCAGGCGTGAATTAGGGACTTCCCCAAGTTGGTCGGGATTTACCGTTCTTATTCTTTGGGTGCACGCTTTCGATTGAATCTGCATTCAATATTAGTCTGACGTCTATGCGAAAAAGACAGTGGGCGATACATTCATTGTAGAAATGGCTCTAAATAGAAAAATTCTCACGCTTAAACAAAAAATTGAAATTGTTGAAGTTTACAATAAAGAGAAATTAAGTGTAAGGAACTTATCCAAGTGTTTTAATATTGGAAAAACACAAGCTGCAGATATAATTAAACATAAAGAAACAAATGGATGTCGAACAGCAATTGAATGAAAAAAGAAGCTTTTTGACGGGTGATGTACTAAAAATGACAAATTGTGTTATGATTGGTTTACAGCAGCTCGCCATAAGGGATTCTTTACAGGTATGCATTATGATTTTTTATAGATAGGTTTTCTTGTATTAATGAGTTTGATTTTCTTTTCATATTAAATTCTAAAATATGTATGTAGATAAAAAGAGTGAGATTAACAATAGGTTTGTCGTGACAAAAACGCAAAAAACTTATTTTTTTTAGGTCTGCTAATACGGTGTAAAGCAAGAGAAATAACCGCTTTTTTGGGACATTCTACAGTCAGTACTTCTTCTGGTTGGCTCAATAAATTTAGAATCCGTCACAATATAAGTTTTAAAGCGATTTCGGAGAAGGAGCTTCGGTTAATGCTGAAGATGTTTTAACGTTTTTTCTTTGATTAAGGGATATTCACCGAGAGACATCTATAATGCCACGAAGACAGGCCTGTATTTTAGGGCTCTACCCGACGAAACGCTCACATTAAAGAAGGAAAAATGTATTGGGGTAAGTATCCCAAAGAGAGGTTTACTAAATTTGCATTGTGCGAATTATGGCGGGTGAAAAAGAAAAACTCCTAATCATTGGTAAGGCAGCTAAACCCAGAGCTTTTTAAAAACATTAACATAAATAACCTGCCTGTAACTTGGAAATACAATAAGAAAGCTTGGATGACAGGACAAATTATGACAGAGTGGTTGCAAGACCTAGATTGGAAAATGGCTTAAGAAAAAAGAAACATTTTGTTATTTTTAGACAATGCGGGATCTCATCTGAAAGACATTCGCTTAAATAATATAAAAATATTATTTTTACCCCCTTAATTGTACATCAGCTTGTCAACCACTTGACTAGGGATTATAAAGAATTTTAAAACTTATTACCGAAGTCTAATACTCAAAATCCGCTAGTAAACATTGAAAACTGCTGGTACAACTTTGGAGTTAATAAAGAAAATTTACACCCCTGGATGCAGTTTATTTGGCAAAAACCGCTTGGGACCAAGTAACCAAAGAGACAGTTCAGAAATTGCTTCCGCAAAGCAGGATTTAATCATGTAAATATGCAAAGTGAGACCAGTTAACTGAGGCTGATATATCTGGCTAGAAGATGATTTGCCTCTTAGGTGTACTTTCAGATATCCTCAAAATAAGATTTAATGTTAAATTTACGGATAATGAAAACCTTAATGATTTTTTGAACGTAAGATGAAGATTTGTATGTTGAAGATCCAGATTTCAGAACAAGAAATTACAAATCCAGTTAAAATACAAGAACTTCGGAAGATTCTGATGTCGATGAGGTTCCAGTGCCAACAGAAGCTATCCTAACTTATGATAAAGCTATTACCCTGACCATGCAGCTCAAAAGTTTTGTCGAAAATCACGGAGATACAGAGTCTTTGGAGCTTCTTTTCTAAATTAGAAATACGATTTCAAGACGCCATTTTAAAGAAAAAGCAAAGACAAACAACAATATATGAATTTTGCGTCCTTAAGTGGCTATTCATTTCACTGTTTTGTATTACTACTACATCTATGTATCTATGTACATAATATATTATACTTTGTATATATCTAAAGGAAATAAACTTTTTTTTCTTAAGTTTAAAGTTCTTATTTATTTTAAAAACATTTATATACATATACGATTTAAATGTCCAGTTTCTTAATATATTCATTTTTCGTTAAAACACGATTTTTGTTGTTATCTACTACATATTTCTTTCTGCGAGACCCCTCCTGAACGACATCTCAGTTGGTCCCGTTGTCTTCCGTCAGGAGATTCACTGTACTACATAAAAAATATACTTATAGTTGCCAATATTGAAATATAAATTATTTTGTAATTTAGATAAACGCTATAAAATTTAGATCAAACATAGTACCCATCTTAGTTTGACTTTGGTAGGCAATTTAAATTTATGCCCGTTGTCAAAAAGCCCCCGTGGGGGGAAAATCTAATTTGCATAATACATTTTCATGTTATTGCAATTGCGAAAAAGTATTTCCCCGTTGTCTATTAGTGGGTATACGGTATTGGCAACGGCACATCTGGGGATCTCGCGGGAAATCAACACGTGATTAGGATTGGATCGCCAAACTTTAGCCCGACTACCAATTCTTGTTTATCGGTTTCAGATGGCGAGTTATCGTTGTTCTAGGCCGTTGTTCTCTTTTCGGATACGGCGAGAGTGTCGTCGCACGAAAAGGTTCCATTTTATCTCACGGCGGTGTGATTCGGTTTTATGACTCGTTTTCATTGCGTCCGTGGCATTTACATCCATCAGGTAAATTTAGACGAATGCTTTATAGTTGTATTGAATACGCGAAATTGTTTACTATTAGGAGATCTAAGAGGTTGTTTAAACAGCACTACAAAGAAGAATACAGCCGTAATAAATAAATACATACAGATGCCAGCGCAAATTTACTCATAACAAATAATGGTTTTCTGTTTTTTTTTTTTTTGTTAGCTGACCTTGGTAAATAGAATAATGATAATCCTGAAAATCCTAAAAATTATCCTTGGCTTATTCTGAGAATATTTTGTTCTATGACGATTTTTGAGAAACCCCTTTGTTTCGAAGATACAGGGCGAATACAAAATTTGCGACAACCATATTCGATATTCGTTGAAATAATTAATGTAAATAACAATATGGTGTACGCCAATGAGTTTATCAAGTGCAAAAAAATTGTTTACAATGCATTGTTATTTTTTCGATCTCGATCACATGAAACGGCTGTTTTATCTATACTAGTGGATTTCATTCGAGTACGTCTCGATCGGTCCGCATTGTTTAGATTGAGTGACGTTTGACTGTTTGACGTGTTTTAATGTTAGTTAGCAGAGTACACCGAGTAAGGACAAAGAGGGAGTCTGTAGCGGTCCAAATTCTAAACCTAACTTCACACAAACAACAGCTTCCCAAAAGGCCGTTTGTTATTGTTTACATTCGTATCTACAACAAATTAGTTTACTCATCCGTTTAATCTATATGATTTACTTGTTTTATTTATTTATTTTACGTATTTTATTAGTTTTGAATTACCCCTGCAGTTTTAAAAAACATTTAATGAACTATGATATTCTCTGTGTAAAAGGTAAGATCGGTGGCAGTGGCCATAACATTACATACTTTCTTATATATTATATGTTTTTAGTTTAAGTGAAATAACTCAAATAATCGTGAAAGAAGACACCAATGGGTATCATGTAGTAGTGCCAGTCACTCTCGCAAGATAAATTTTGATGCTAACGATGGTCGCAGTTTCTTGGGATTTACGAATGAATCAAATATATATGACAGGACAAGAATTAAGAAAGTACACGAATAAGAAGAACTATTATCGTTGTGCAGAGATTCCTAGGTCACATTAAATCAATTTATTTGTTAGATACACATTTTAAGCTAGCATTATTTATCGCAGTAACTAACCTAATTCATTTTATTGTTCACTTTTTAAAATAATTGTGATTTTGGTTTGAGTTGCATTATACTGGTATAAATTTTAATCGCATTTATTCATATTATAGACAATTCGGTATTATATAGTCTACATCTGAACTCTATCCACTTCTGCACCCCCGGACATTATTGTTGACAAACCAGTGCAGGGCTGGATGTTAGAAATGAAGCAGTCGAATAGAAAGGAACAATCTTTGTATCGCACGGAACGATATAGTCATAACTCTTGAACCATAATTAAAAGTTATTGTGTATTCGTGTCAGAAATTTGAAAGTCCCTTCCACCGATGCTGTTGCATTTCTATTAATTTATTTGAGAAAGGAACCACAACACATATTTATTCCTGGAAGAATCTTTTACACTATAAAAATATAAAACAAAGATTATTCACAAAAAGGAAAAATATGAAACATAATTATCAATTTAAACACTTGGCAAATATATGTATCACTTAATCAACATTATTTTACTGGAATCGTGTTTTCTATTACTATAAACGTTCATAAATATTTGCAACAAAATCAGAATAAAAAACGCATAAATTGTGTATTTTTTTTACCTCTATTTTTCTACTTCCTTTAAAATATAAATTATTCTACACGTTTGAAAATTCCCGGCAACAGCTTTACAAAATGCAGCTGGCTTGAAGTCATTCAAAACGGACCACTCAAGAACAATGGATTTTTGCGAACAGGTCTTACTGTTATATTACTGTTGTAGTTATGAAGTTAGTCCCTATCAACGAGTATACGCGCCGAGATGAGCTGACATGCATTTCATGTATGACTTGCTGATGCAACTCATTAGAGAGCTAGACGATTGTACATTGAACGATTTCCTGCCCGTAATGTCCCCGACTGAAAAATCTTCGAAAATATTCATCGACGTCTTCGTGAAACAGGCTCAATGAAACGAAGTGGAGGGCCAGGAAGATCAATGACAGCAAGAACAGTACAATTGGAACAGAATGTCCTGGAGATGATAGAGGAAGATCCTGGTAGTTCTACGCGAAAAATTGCAAATACTTTGAATGTAAGTCATTGGAAAATTATTAAGGACAATTTGTTGTATCCATACCACATTCAACGTGTTCAAGCACTACTACCTGCTGATTTTCCTCCACGTATTGCATTATGTCAATGGATATTGCAAACATTAGTTCGCATCCCTCTATTCCTGACACAGATTCTTTTTACCGATGAAGCCATTTCTCAAGAAATGTAATAAGGAATTTTCATAATAACCATGTGGGGGCAGATGAAAATGAGGTATTTGAAGGTGGTTTTCAACAACAGCTTCTCGTTGAATGTTTGGGTTGGAATTGTGGGTGACTATCTAATTGGACCGGTATTTCTACCAGGAAGACTTACTGGCGTGGTATAGCGCAACTTTTTGGAAGCAACGCTGCCGGAGTTTCTGGAGGATGTACTATACGCGACAAGAATTGCAATGTGGTTTATGCACGATGGTGCACCACCACATTTCAGTTTGGTTGCTCGTAATTTTTTAACAGCAACATACGGAGATCGCTGGATTGGTCGAGGTGGGCCACACACGCATGGCCTGCTCGATCCCCAGACTTAAACCACCTAGATTATTTCTTCTGGGGATCTCTGAAGTCAATAGTTTATGCTACTCCAGTGGAGAATTTGGACGATTTGCGAAATCGGATAATTGCTGGGTGTAACTCAATTAGAAACGACCCTGGTGTGTTTGAAAGTGTTCGACAGTCAATGACGAGAAGATTGACTGCTTGTATCCAGGTTGGAGGAAGCCATTTCGAACATTTATTGTAGATTGAGCAACTTTACATGTAGTTTTTGATAATTAAATGTTGTTACTGTCGCAAATCTTGTTCGTCCTGTATCTTCGAAACAAAGGGGTTTTTCAAAAATCATCATAGGGCAGAATATTCTTAGAATAGGCCAAGGAATAACCCCTTGAATTTTTGCCGCATGTTCACCTAACATCCTGTATATATCTATACTCAATGAATAATGAATGATTATTCGATTATGCCCACCACTAAATTTTGCATTCATTTTAACGTTGTTTGCGAATAATATTATATGTGTACCATACTTTTATATATTTTAAATATTTAGTCGGTCATTTTGCGTTTTGGAATTGTATTTTGACGTATCAAAATTTGTTAACCAAATTTATGATTCATTAATTGCTTTATGGTAAATATTTTTAGCACTTAAGTGTATATAAAAAATAAAATGTATAATTATCTTATTTCAGATATTTTCCAAGAATTAATCTGTAATAAATTGTAACTTTAACAGCCATGAAGACGTCGTTAAACAACGACAAAACCTCACGATCTATTTTTAATAAATACCAATGATTCATTAGATCCGGATATTTTTTTAGTCGACCTGCTGTAACCCAATTTAATTAAGTTCATCTTTATTATTATCCATAACAAATAACTAGAAATTGATGGTATTATATACTCGACAGAGACACATAGAAGGACATTCTTTGGCGTTGCACGACTATCTCAAAATGAAATCACAATATTTTTAGGCATTCTCAAGCTTAATCAAAATGTGATCAGAAAAGCTGTTTGCAAGAACAGTTTTTTATTTCATGGTCAAGACTGCAATACGTCACAGTGTTTTATGGCCTATCTATTCTATAAACTTCACCTAAACCCCTCACCACAAACTGCACTAAACTGGACGTACGTTTCGATAGCAAAGCTATCATCATCAGCAGAAACACTGAACTGTTCAGGTGAAGTTTACAGCATTACCAGTACCACAGCTTGGAGTATTTTCGCTATCTATTCTAATTTCGAAATTGTCTTTTTGGCGCAGAAATCTAATGCTGGAGCAACAATATCCCAGAATTATGTATATTACTACATACGACCAAAAATCTTATTTGATTTTTTCAAATAGTTAAAGTTTAAGACGAATGTATGCATTTTATGTAGAGCTTAAGTTTATTATCATTAATATGTCATTAGCATGTACCAATTACAGCTAGATTATTATTTCTTTGAATGAGATACTGCTTAGTAAATGTAATATTGCATTTAGGAATCTCATTATTTTTTCTTTTCTAAAAACTTGTTACTTATACCAGTATTCTATTGAGCCTCTCATACATAGTATAGCATCGAGTGATTATAAGACACTCGTTCAAACCGTGTATATGCTTCAAAGAACCAACAATTAGAAATTTGGTTTGAAAATATTTAATAACCGATATTATTGTTCCTCTAAGTTGCCCTAACTAGAAATTTGTATAATGAATAGTTACGAAAACATGGAACTGGGTACTTTGAAGGCGTTTCCTGTGTCAGTTTTGATGACAGGATTGAAGTTTTAGGTTCAATGGAATATCCGTGCGTATGACGCGATTTAATTGTTGTCGTAAATAAATAAAGTTGAATGCCTTGTCGTCCTAAAACAGCATGTTATATTATCATTATTACGTATTGTGAACGTATGATAATATTGTTTATTAATTCTCAATTAGCTTATCTAGTTATATAATAGAACTAATCGACAACTCTATAATTGTGTGTTCCCTGTTGCGTTAAAACAGTGGCAGCTATGACGATTATTAGGATAAACAATTATGACTATCACAAAAGGAGCAATAGACGCACTACCGTATACAGCACACATACATATACAAATATAAATCGTATATCAGTCAACCGGGGAACACATCGCAGAAACGTTTTTACGAATTCTTTCGTAGATAATATATTCCGATATGTTCATGTTTTCTACTTGAATGGATAAATAATCAAATGTAATTAAATAATAATGCTCTTTCCACTCAATTATTAATACCTATAAAGTTACATGTTTCGATCGGAACTCGCATCTCTCTTTCAGGCACTCTACAAGTTTAAAAGCAATTACAAAGGAGTTTGTTTATTTTGCCGTCTGCTATTCCCAAATATTGGTACCTTTGCCTTTAACAGCATAATTAGGGAAAATTGGGGCAGATTGCAACAGGGATAGGTAATTACAGCGGCAACTGTAGCTAAACAGATTACGTTATATTAATATAAGGAAGTGGCAAATAATCGGCCGATGGTGGTGTAATCATTTGCTACTTCCTAACATTAATATAGCGTTCTCTGTTTAGCCATCGATGCCACTTGCAACTACCTACCCCTGCCACAAACACCCCCAGTCTTCCTATCATGACAGAAGCATTATATACCCAATCGCACAAACTTTAGAGAGGATGTTTGGTCAGCAAAAACTCTTGCTTCCTCTCCAAAGTTTGTGCGATTTTTCAATTTTTAGGAATATGTCCGAAATTGTAACAGATATTAAAACATTTCTTTATATTTATGTATGCTAATATCAACCAAGTGGTACACGAGTTTTTTTTTTATTGAATGTAACCTAATTATTATTAATAATAGTGTATAGTGGCTTAAAGTCGTCCTACAATTATTATTATTCTTTATAGATACATATTTTAGTTTCAGATCGACAATTTAGCAAATATCTTTACGTTAATAATGAGATTTCCATCTTAAATTAACATTCAATTATTCTTCCACTTATTAAGCATATATACGAATTTCTCCGTATAATACATTAGGTTGACCAGTAGCACTGAAGATCCGTGGTAAGGTGAAACATATTGCTGTGGTCTGACACCCCGGGTTTCGAAAATTCAATTTGTATTTTATTAATTCCAAATATCTTATCAATGTCGCGAAAGGGTTTCCACAGTTTTAATATTTTATTTTGAAAAGATTTTGTTAATTGAATTGATTTGTTTATTTAAATGTTCAGTTGAAATTGTTTCACTCTTTAATATATTTTTATGTGCTCATGTTGTTCAATGTCCTTCCTTGAGGAGTTCTTCTATGATCTTTCGGCGTTGCGAGCGCACGCAATTGTAAATTTTATATATATACGACCGTGTTTAACCCAGAGGCACTCAGTTACTTGAACGATGTCGTTTAAGTACAGTTAAATTTTATTTTCTTTGCTGCCTTTTTGTAAATTCATTTGATAAAAAAAATGTTGTTCGTTTAATTTGATCATCCTTCAAGGAACTCTTTAAATAATAATTGGTTATTGTAATTTTTGTGTACGCAAGTTAGTTATAAGATCTGTTATTATAATTGTTCTAGAAGGTATTGTTTTTTTAGTTTAAAGAGTTTATTTTTCCGTTCTTTAATTTTCAAATTAGTTTTTTTTTAGTTAATCACCACTGTGTAGGTGAAAAGAGGCATTGTGCTTGTAATTAAATTTCAATTTTATTAATTTACTTGTTTTGTCCACGTTTAAATTAATTTAGTGTGTTGTAATTTTGAAACCACGTGGATTTTTGTTGTAATAAGGATTATCTTCCTGGACAATTTACCTCTTTTGTTTGTTTAAAGGATTTCCATTGTTCTTTAGTAAATTGTAGATTCATGCAGGTTTTGTTTTCGACCAAGACCTTTTGTCTATGGTTTTATTTTTCCTGCGAAGTTGTAATTAAATGTTGTATTGTTGTGTTTTTTTTTTTTTTTAAATAAAAATATTTCTGTTTATTAACGTCATTCAAAGTTTCTATTCTTTTATTTTTGATTCAACCTTTTCAATTTTTGAAGTTTTTAAAGAAAGTCAAATTTTCAAACGCCCACATTTTATTTTTCATGATTAGTTCAATGGTGAAAATAACCTTGAGATTATTAGTACTTTTGCGCCCTTTTATATTTTTATCTGCTGAGCTAGTAAATTTAAATTTTCATTTTTTTTTTTACTTTTCATTTTGCATTTATGCTGGTATCATCAATACACAGCAATATGTATGCTAATATCAACCGAATGTTACACACGATTTTAATGTGACCTAATTATTAATTAGCGTTAGTTACTTAACGCATTGTAAAGTGGCTTAAAGTCGTCCTACAATTATTGTTATCCTTTATAGATACATATTGTAGTTTCGTAGTAAATATCTTTACGTTAATAATGAGATTTCCATCTTGTATTCTCTTTCAATTATTCTTCCACTTATTAAGTATATATACGACTTTCTTCATATAATACAACAGGTTTACCAGTAGCACTGATGATCCTTGGTAAGGTGAAACATATGTATGCTAATATTAATCGAGTGTTACACACGTTTTTAATGTGACCTAATTATTAATTAGCGTTAGTTAATTAACGCATGTATAGTGGCGTAAAGTCGTTCTAGAATTATTGTTATCCTTTATAGACGCATATTATAGTTTCAGATCGACAACTTAGCAAATATCTTCACGTTAATAATGAGATTTCCATTTTAAAATTCTCATTCAATTATTCTTCCACTTATTAAGTATATACAGTCGCGAGCAAATGTTATAGGCACCTTTGACAAAATTAATGGGTTTCATGTTTCTTGCATTTTTTTTGTAACAGTTATTTCAACGTTTACATAATCGTCTTTATGGTTACAATAGTCTTTATAGATACCCTTTGTAAACGTATTATTTTTTTGTATATATTTTCAAGTCTTCGAGATGTCACTTTTCCCCTCCCACCTAAAAAGTAGTATAGCTGTACTAAAAACACTCTAACATGCCACAAATTAATAAGATCCCTTAAAATACTACATATTTATAATGTATTACCTACAAGTTTTTATTTACTCATTTCTTACTGTGATATTCGCCCAAAATTCAGGGTGCCTATAACATTTGCTCGCGACTGTATATACGAATTTCTCCGTATAATACATTAGGTTGACCAGTAGCACTGAAGATCCTTGGTAAGGTGAAACTTATGCATGCTAATATCAACCGAATGTGACACACGTTTTTAATGTGACCTAATCATTAATTAGCGTTAGTTAATTAACGCATGTATAGTGATTTAAAGTGGTCCTAGAATTATTGTAATCCTTTATAGATACATATTGTAGTTTCAGATCGACAGTTTAACAAATATCTTCACGTTAATAATGAGATTTCCATTTTAAAATACTCATTCAATTATTCTTCCACTTATTAAGTATATACGCGAATTTTGACCAGTAGCACTGAAGATCCTTGGTAAAGTGAAACATATGTATGCTAATATCAATCGAATGTTACACACATTTTGAATGTGACCTAATTATTAATTAGCGTTAGTTAAATAACGCATTATAGTGGCGTAAAGGTCGTCTAGAATTACTGTTATCCTTTATAGATACATATTGTAGTTTCAGATCGACAGTTTAACAAATATCTTCACGTTAATAATGAGATTTCCATTTTAAAATACTCATTCAATTATTCTTCCACTTATTAAGTATATACGCGAATTTTGACCAGTAGCACTGAAGATCCTTGGTAAAGTGAAACATATGTATGCTAATATCAATCGAATGTTACACACATTTTGAATGTGACCTAATTATTAATTAGCGTTAGTTAAATAACGCATTATAGTGGCGTAAAGTCGTCCTAGAATTACTGTTATCCTTTATAGATACATATTGTAGTTTCAGATCGACAGTTTAACAAATATCTTCACGTTAATAATGAGATTTCCATTTTAAAATACTCATTCAATTATTCTTCCACTTATTAAGTATATACGCGAATTTTGACCAGTAGCACTGAAGATCCTTGGTAAAGTGAAACATATGTATGCTAATATCAATCGAATGTTACACACATTTTGAATGTGACCTAATTATTAATTAGCGTTAGTTAAATAACGCATTATAGTGGCGTAAAGTCGTCCTAGAATTACTGTTATCCTTTATAGATACATATTGTAGTTTCAGATCGACAGTTTAACAAATATCTTCACGTTAATAATGAGATTTCCATTTTAAAATACTCATTCAATTATTCTTCCACTTATTAAGTATATACGCGAATTTTGACCAGTAGCACTGAAGATCCTTGGTAAAGTGAAACATATGTATGCTAATATCAATCGAATGTTACACACATTTTGAATGTGACCTAATTATTAATTAGCGTTAGTTAAATAACGCATTATAGTGGCGTAAAGTCGTCCTAGAATTACTGTTATCCTTTATAGATACATATTGTAGTTTCAGATCGACAGTTTAACAAATATCTTCACGTTAATAATGAGATTTCCATTTTAAAATACTCATTCAATTATTCTTCCACTTATTAAGTATATACGCGAATTTTGACCAGTAGCACTGAAGATCCTTGGTAAAGTGAAACATATGTATGCTAATATCAATCGAATGTTACACACATTTTGAATG
This sequence comes from Protaetia brevitarsis, assembly GCA_004143645.1. NCBI lineage: Eukaryota > Metazoa > Arthropoda > Insecta > Coleoptera > Scarabaeidae > Protaetia > Protaetia brevitarsis. The sequence goes on from RXPK01000271.1 coordinate 845,632, forward strand.
TGACCTAATTATTAATTAGCGTTAGTTAAATAACGCATTATAGTGGCGTAAAGTCGTCCTAGAATTACTGTTATCCTTTATAGATACATATTGTAGTTTCAGATCGACAGTTTAACAAATATCTTCACGTTAATAATGAGATTTCCATTTTAAAATACTCATTCAATTATTCTTCCACTTATTAAGTATATACGCGAATTTTGACCAGTAGCACTGAAGATCCTTGCTAAAGTGAAACATATGTATGCTAATATCAATCGAATGTTACACACATTTTGAATGTGACCTAATTATTAATTAGCGTTAGTTAAATAACGCATTATAGTGGCGTAAAGTCGTCCTAGAATTACTGTTATCCTTTATAGATACATATTGTAGTTTCAGATCGACAGTTTAACAAATATCTTCACGTTAATAATGAGATTTCCATTTTAAAATACTCATTCAATTATTCTTCCACTTATTAAGTATATACGCGAATTTTGACCAGTAGCACTGAAGATCCTTGGTAAAGTGAAACATATGTATGCTATATCAATCGAATTTACACACATTTTGAATGTGACCTAATTATAATTAGCGTTAGTTAAATAACCATTATAGTGGCGTAAAGTCGTCCTAGAATTACTGTTATCCTTTATAGATACATATTGTAGTTTCAGATCGACAGTTTAACAAAATCTTTCACGTTAATAATGAGATTTCCATTTTAAAATACTCATTCAATTATTCTTCCACTTATTAAGTATATACGCGAATTTTGACCAGTAGCACTGAAATCCTTGGTATGAAGTAACATATGTATGCTAATATCAATCGAATGTTACACACATTTTGAATGTGACCTAATTATTAATTAGCGTTAGTTAAATAACGCATTATAGTGGCGTAAAGTCGTCCTAGAATTACTGTTATCCTTTATAGATACATATTGTAGTTTCAGATCGACAATTTAACAAATATCTTCACGTTAATAATGAGATTTCCATTTCAAAATTCTTATTCAATTATTGTTCCACTGGAAATAGATATATTGTATTCGGAAAAAAAATCTCTATCCAAGGTATCGAAAATAATATATACAGAGCGATTTGAAGATAAAAAAAAGTTGACTATTACAAAAAATTGAAGATAGCTTTCGAAAAGAAGCAAATGTAGCCTCAAACGTAGTATTTGGTGCCAGATTCTTGAAAATCGGAATATATGTAAGTGAGTATATGAGTTACAGCTAGGTACTATTCTTGTATGAAACCCTGTATATGTATATCACATCTCCAAAATATGAAATGGTTATCTGCTATATCTGCACCTTATATAGACTACTCAAAATGCTGCCTAACTAACTAAGAAAACGTTTATTAAGACGATGAAAACGCCAAGACGATTGAAGATCTGGTTTAAACATTCCTCCTGATAATATTTCTTTTGAGTGGCTTTGGTCGCATTGTGTACCCGGCAAATTTACCTGCGCTATCTGATTCTCCGCCATTGGGGTGGCCGCTCGAACACGGCACTCGCACTAAAACTCACAAATACACACGCGATTATCAACTGCGCGACGACAACGCCACAACGATCAGACGGTGACGGGTCAGCGGCATCAGAGCGACCACGCTATCACATCCTAAACGTCTCCTCCCATATCCAAAAAAAAACGTTGGTCGTCGTTAGTAGAAGAAGTAGCGTGGCCGATGGGCGATTCTTCTGTCGTCAAGTTGGGACATGTATGTCGATATCACTAATCCGCCTCTGGTTCTTTGTTTCCTCTTCCGCCGATGACCACTTTTGCTATCATAGAGAGCTTATAAATTATTTCGGTCCTGTGTTTGAATCAGACGACACTTGTGATACGGACGATGATGTGATGATGATGTGCTTTTTTGTGGCTGGTTTTTATCGCGTTGCGTGCGATGATGCACCACGGCGTCGCGGGAAGACGTTCGACCGGCGTCGCGACGTTCGACGGTAGGGAATATGCTGGGGGGCGTCGAGCGCCCCACTGCCCGTCGCGAATCGATCGGTGGGAGCGTCTGCGCGGCCGCGACGTCTCAGTTGTTCATCTCTTTCTGGGACTAGGCGCCCGGCAAGGCTTTTTAATATCGGGAGGGGCATTCGGAACGTTTTTCCAGCGTTTACGGGATACAGAAGTATCAGGCCGTATCCGATATCTACGCGTATACTTATGTATTTTGTATAGCGGGGCGTTCTTTCGCCCTATAACCTCCTCAGTGAAGGTTATTTCGTTCAAGCGATTGTATGTAGTGTGCCTTGTCTTGTAAAGAAATGGAGTCTTTAATGGAGTCAAATAAATGTTTTTTTTTTTTACAAATAACGAAATTCTTTAGTTATATAAGAATAAAATGGCTACACTCCTATAGCAAATTGCACGGGAAAAAAATAGTGTGTATGCTTACTAATTTTGTGTTACTTATTACTTTATAATCTCTTATTCGCGTGACTGTAGCAAAGAACGCTAAAATTTGTAATTTGCTAATAATGCAACTACATTTGCATCAATTTTCATAAATAACACTGACCGAAGAAATATACACAAATATATAAAAAGTAACATTAATTAAATAACACTGCGTGAGAACGATTTTCTACCTGAAAAACTGATTCTATTATGTTTTCAATTAGATTACAATACTATAAGTAGTGAGATGTTTTTTTGTTTCTATCACGTCTTGTGTTTAAGTATACCTGATAGCATGAGATAGGCTATGCCGTTCTGGCACAAATCTTGGATTCAATGGGGTAGAGTTCACATTTTATCCCTCAAATCAATATGCATATTTACATGTCACTTCGTGCTTAGCAACCATTGAAATATTCTACCTAATATACATCCCGGGTACAGCAAAGCAACGGTCCATAGCCCATTCATTTTGCTTTTTGGAAAATTTTCAATAAATGTGGCCGAATCATATTACACATGTTAAAATGATTAGTAATGGCACTCCGTCGTAACGGAAGAATACTTTATTATTTTAAATGGACACCTGTATATACAGTAGTTTGGATTCTGTAAATTTAAATAACAATACGTTAGGCATACATTGGGGCTAAGTTGTACCGTTTCCGAATTACAATGAGTTTTTCGAAAAATGACATTTGCAATGTCTGCGGTGTTTGGGAATATTTCGGAAATACGAAAGTTAGAAGTGGTTTTCAGTTTTCGCTTAATCATGCACAGTACAGCGTCTTTTATTTAAAATTGTGTGCTGTTTACATATCAGAATTATTAATAGGGCTCGTAATTTCCGAACTCTAAAATCATGGTAAATTCGATTTTTTTTTAAATTGAATGGGTATAGCAATTTTTACATAAATGGATGTAAAAATTTGTTTATCTTTCGATTTTATACGATGTCATTGTGTCCATCTCCAAAGGTTTCGGAGATATTCGCAATTTTCAGTTTTTCATGATAGATACTGCTTGTAACTGATGGTCCCAAGCATATAAGTAGAAGAAATTAAAAATGACAAATTCAACCTTAAGCTAGCTCAGCAAATGAATTAAAAGAGCGCCGAAATTCTTAAATCTCAGAGCAAATTTTTTAAAAAATTAATAGTAGGGCTTGTGCAAAAACTTCTTTCTTTAAAATCCAAAAAAATTGAAAGGGTGATTCAGAAATAAAAGAACTATTAGAGATGATATTACAATCATAAATTTATTTAAAAAAAAAAAAAAAAAAAAACAATTTGAAACAATTTACAGGAAAATAAAACCGTGAATATAAGATTCTGGCATAAAACAACCTGCATTAAGATTCTACATTTAGAAAAGGAAATGCAAATCCTTTAGCAAACCAAAATGGAAGAATTTGTTCCAGAAGATAAATCTCAATCCCACAAAAAATATCCACGCGGTCACGAAAATTAAACCAAACTAAATTTTACACGTGAGAACACAAATATAATTTTAAATTGAAATTTAATTTAACAGCACAAAGCTTCACTTCACCTTAACCGTGGTGATTAATAATAATACAAATAGACAAAAAGAAAACACGGAAAATTTAAACTTTTCAAACTAAAAACACGAAATCTTCTAGAACATTTTAACAATAATTACTGATCTAATATTCAAAAATGCGTACACAATTAAACAAAACAGCAATAATTAAATAAAGAGTTTCTTTGATGGATGAAATTAATATAAAATACCGAACAAAGATTTAAAATAAATAGAAATTACCTACATGGTAGCAAACAAAATGAAAAAACATGTACTTACACGGCCGCCATTCTTCAAAGAACTGGGCCTCCAAGGGATAACATCGTACAATATAACAAATTTACAATTTCGTGCGATGAACGCACAGCGCACGCAAAAGGAAAATAGCATATAAACTATATACAGGAGTGCGCAAAAGTACAAATAAATGAGATTTACAATAACAACTGGACCAAATAAAATGATACAAACAAATTATAAGAATGGTGGAAACTCTAACATTGTTTTGACAAGGCTGATTTGGAATAAATAAAATACATATTTAAATTTCGAAACCCGGGTGACAAACCATAGCAATAACGTATGCGAGCGCGGCAGCTTCATCTAGCATTTTACCAGGTTCGGGACTAATTAACAAAACAAAAATAAGTTTTGTCGTAAGGTATTAAATTTTTTGTCGTAATATTTAATCGAATTATTGATAATTAAAATAAAGCAAATGGTATATATTTAAGTTTTTACCAATAATTATTAGTTACTGTACCCAAAAAACAGTACCTGATAGAAAAAAGTACATAGGTGTTCTTATTAAGCGACTTTGTATAAATAAATAAACAGAAAGAGTTGAAGTGGTACCTTAATTTTTTTAATTTGTAACGTAGTGTTATTTTATCAAAAATTGGTCCAACGAACACTTTTATCAACTACAAAGCATGTGCCTTTACTATATAATAAATATATAGGTCCATACTATACAAAAAAAGAATTGCTGATATAATGAATTATTACATATACATTAAAGTGATAAAGAGTTTTTGATACAATAAATAAGTTCATATTATGATATAAACTGAATTATCATAGTGCTAACCGCTGGCCTCATTTGTTATGAAATTCAACTCTCTTATGCGTCTAGATGAAATTTAGACATTTCCGTTAATTGAAAATAGTTTTAGAAATTATCAATTTATATCATCTATGATACCTATTTATACTAAAGTTGCCAAATAATATAAACAGATTTAAGAAAATAGCATTTAGTGTAAGAAGATTTAAGTCTTTTTACACGTAACAACTGCATTTTCGAAATCCGGTTATACTAGATTTAGCAAACCTTTTAGTGATAATTAACTTCGCTTACATAATGACAACCAACTTCAAAAGCGGTGCCTGCTATAGTGCCAATTAAATAAATTCAATATTAGTACTACATTGTAAAAAAGTGAGATAGTTCACCGCAGTTGTGAACGAAACGTACGGATATAATTTCACTAGACCACGGCTCAACAGCCCGGAAAAACTTTTTACAGTAGATTCCGGCCGTGAAAGCCTGCGCAACAATTAATATACATTATTTATTTACAAATCAAATTATTATGTTCATTCTGTTATAGCATTTCTTATGTGATTTAGTGTTTAGTTCGTACAAGCTTGCCAGAAGCTATCTAATTCGCTGGGTAATAAGTTATCAAATTGTACGACCGTATTATAGCTTCTATCCCGTCTTCAAAATTTGAAACACCAAATAGGTAATAAGTGATATTTGAGAAAAGAGTGTACATATACATTTATACATACCAAATTATTTGCAATATTTTTGTTTTGGAATTCTCCTTATCAGTTTTGCATTACCGTAAATTTATTATTTATAAATTTTCCCTTTTTTTACCATCCGAGAAAATTCCTAAAATATGTTAAGAGTTTTATATTAAGGTACCTAGTTGTAGGTATAGTGATCTTAAATTACCAGCTTTTCCGCCAGAAATCTATTAATTATCTGCTTTTCTAACCGTGATGACGTTCCCGACAATAAATGATAATAGTTTTCTATAAAATACTAAAATACTATATTTGTATTTAGGTTATGCACATGCTTGAAATAACTGACTAATGTATCAAGCTCGGCAAAATTAGTGTTACACATAAAATAAAGCATATTACACCTACTTTAACGTTCACACACACGCAAAATGCCAAATATTGGATATCCACTTATTGTTCATTACATGTAAAGCTAGGTTAGGTAATTTGAATATTTAAAAATAATTACGTATTTAACAAGTTTTTAAGTGGGATTAAGAAATAAAAGAAAGGGAGCGTACTAAATACCTTAATTTTGCCTGTAATAACACTAAACACACTACTTTAATGAATGCAAACAGATAAAATACGTTGCAGAAAAGATGCATTTATGCCTGGACAGAAGGGATTATGTAGAATATGAATCTGAAGTTCTGAAGAAACAATTTTAACAATTGCATACGCTATACCTACAGAAAAAGCGTAAAACATAATATGTGTTAGAGTGAAATGATTGGAAACAATCAATACCGTTATAAGTTCATTTATTAATAAAATTAACTCGGTATTAAAAATACATTATACCTCATATAAATAATAAAATATTTAATTAAATTAATAACATACTACTTTATAAATTAACAAACTACTTGATAATTTATTTTTCTAATAATTAATAACCTTTATTTTGTTAATACAATAAACTTACTTTTTCAACGTGACCGTCAATAAACAAAATTATTCAATATAATAAAAAAGTTTATCCATACAATATATCTTTTTCTCATTTTAATAAATTCAACTCCTCAATAAACGATGTTTATCAATTTTGTTTTTTTTCAGTGAAGGCAAAGCTGTTAACAAATTACTTACAAAATTTTGTTACTGTTAGATGGAATACTAAAATAATATTTAACAAAGTATAAAGTTTCTTGGTAACAATTATATTATACATTAACAATTCTTTTGTGGATATTTTGATTGCAAGATTTGTTAAATTTTTGTTAATGTTAATAATTTTTTTATTTCTAATCAAAGTAATGACTGTTTTACAAGTCATTACTTCGATTACGTTCCATTGTCGTTGAAAATAAATGCCCGTCCAGATTAAACTTTTCCAACATGTTACCAACAACTATTTCCAAGTTGGGAGAAAAAGCTGGCGTTTTTCATTATATATTTCAATAATGGTTTTATCTACAAAGACTAGCAGACAATCGTTCCACACAATAAAGAATTCGCAGCCAAGAAATATGTGGGAATACTCGAACTTCAATTGGATCTGCACCCGAGAAAATGACCGGACGCAAAGGATGCGAAGTGGGACGACAGTCGTCTTTTACTGGATCGTAAAATTTCAACTCGCTCACTCCATCTTCATCCGTGTGCTTGCCGTCGTCGAAATAGAAGAAGGAGCGAGCGCCATGCCGTGGTACGACGTGAGAGGTGCAGATTGTCCGTTCTTCCGTTTGGCGCTAATGAAATTACGGTTCGTGGCTTCCTTTTTCCTGATGGCGGAAACCGATTTTAAGTACTCCGCGCGCAGTACCTCGTCGTCGAACTCTCCGGAAGATTTCATTATTGGGCATTGTGTAAACGCGCGGGCCATATATAAAAAGTAAAAACGGAATCAAGCACGGGGAACAATTCAATCGAAATTGGCTATGTAGAATAATAAAAAGAGGAACGATTTTGATATTTGGAAAAATTACTGTTAAAAGCTCTTTTGTTCGTATTTGGCGTGATAAAGTATTTGACCTGTATGTCGGATTGGGTTAAACTACAGGGTGAGTTTTTTTTTATCTCGAGACAACGGAATATCTCTAAAACTGCATCAAATCAAAAAAGATCTTAATAAGATTTGTTATAATGTAGGGTAGGCTCACTGAATGGGGCCAAACTCGATGTAGTTTAGTTTCATTCATTAATTTGTCTAGTGTTCGCTAGTGTTGATTTAATGCGGATTCTATTCAATATTGTCGCTGAATTGTTATACGTCTACGTTGTACGATTTTGAGAGAGGGTTTTTGTAAGAAAAAAAATTGTAGAATTTTGTGCAGGAGTTCCTTGTTCGACTATTAATGTGAGTAGACGTATTTTTGTATATCTTTGTTGCCATTTTGTATTTCATTTTGATATTGTAAATTTCGCATTAATTTTCTTTCATATAGCCAATCAAGGAATTCTTTTTGTGATAATTGCTAATATATTAACGTGTACACGTAGTAGATATAAGATCAATTATTATTATTTTTTTTTGTTTAGAAAGATAGATTTTTAGTTTTTTTTCTCTCATTATATTTTAAAGAGTTAATTTTCCGTTATTCAATTTTGCTGATTCATTTTTATTTATCAATCACCTCGTTTGGGTGAGTAGAAGCATTGTTCTTGCTTTTAGTTTTTTTTTTTTTGTAAATTTCTAGTAATTGTCCACGCTCAGTTTGATTTTAATTTGCGAAACCACGTGGATTGCAATTGAAAGATATTGGATAATCTTCCTGAATAAATAGTTTTACCTTTGCTTTGTATAGGAAATAGCATTGTCCTATTTTAATTTAGAGTCAAGTGCAGTTTTTATTTTAGACCAGAACCTTCAGTTCAAGGTTTTTTTCTGCACTATTTGTAATTTAACCCATTTTATATATATTAATTTAATTTATTATTAATCAAACATCAATTGGATTGAAAATTAGCTCTTGTTCAAAATTTGTTCTTTATTTTAAATTAAACCTTTTCAATTTTTCAGGTAATTAAGAAAGTCTGATTTCTTTCACTCACAATTTGCTTTTCGCGGTTAGATTCAAGTTTTAATTCGCGAGGGTAACTCTGAGTTTAATAGTTCTTTTGCGTTCATTTAAAATTTTATCCGTTGAGCTAGCTAATTTTATTTTCTTTTCATTTTGAAATCAGTTTTGCATATTTCATTTAATTCAATCAGTACACAGCAGTAGAGATAATGTTTCTCTTTTCTATGATATAAGGCTGAAGGCTGTTGTTTTCAAAAATAACAAAGTTATAAGTGAAAAAATAGCAAATAAGAACCTGGCCAACAGCGGTCATCGTGGTAGTACTTAGATGTTTCCTCTCCTCATATCTTGGTAGAGGGCGTGGCATATATTACGAAGCTTAGCAACAACAGCGAGTGGGATCAAAAACACCACCTTGGAATTGAATAGAAATGCCATCAAATGGTACACGGATGACTCCAAACTGGCAGAGAGAACTGGAATAGAAACGTATGGGCCTAGAATCAAGTATTTCGAACGTGTGGGAAAATACGCGAGTATCTTCCAGACGGAAATACTTGCTATTGAAAGTTGTATCCTGTTAAATATTGACAGAAATTACCGACAGCACGAAATTATCATTATGTCTGATAGTCAAGCAGCCATCAAGGCGCTGAGCTCATACGCGTAATTAGCTCCAAGATGGTCTGGGAGTGCTTGAGAAAATTAAACGAACTAAGCAAAAGAAACCAGGTACCCTTTTGGAGGAGCATGAAATAACGGATAATCTTGGAAAAAAGGGCTATTCTTAGGGCCTGGATCCTTTTGCAGGATAAGCAGCAGTACAATACTGAAGATACTGAAGGGAACCTATAACCAGAAGAGAACTGTGAACTGAAAGGACATCTGAGCAAGCTTGGATCCATCTCTTCTCAAATGCGCAACTTAAGGGCGTTGCATGGGGAGGGGAGTGAGGTGGGGGATCGAGTTCGGCACTATTCAGTGAGCCCCCTACATTATAATAAATCTTATTAAGACCTGTTTTTGATTTGATGCAGTGTTTTAGAGATATTCCGTTGTCTCAAGATAAAAAACTCACCCTGTATATACTACATTATATAAGGTCAAGTTCTTGTGATGATTGTGAGTAAGCTTGGCTCTTCGTTTCCTGATCTGGGTGAATTTCAACAAAGTAACGTCCAAATATAAAAAAAAAACAGGCAAAAGATGATAATAGGGCATCTAATAGAAAAGTTGCTTCATGAATTATATGTTTTTCTATACGTACGCGGGCAGTATTTTCTAAAAAAAAAAAAACGATTTTTTTTCAAAATAATGTAACAACTGTATGTTAATAAAATCTTACCGCGTCTGTATAACATGTGTGGATCTAAATGTTTTATATTGACACGGGCCTCGTCATTCTACAAAAAAGTACATCATTAGGTATTTGAAATTGCTATCGGTTATAATATTCTTAAATAATTAAGTAATAATAAATGCTACACTTTCTTTTAGGATATTGTCAGTGAGTGTTTTTATATGCACTGAATTAAGAGAATGTTCGATGCAACACCTTCATAACGAGCTTACTGCATATATTAACAAATACTTTTTCATAATGTTTGTCTGCATCATTACAAAATTAACCATTACCATGCATATACAGTGAGGTCGTAAATGGTCCCCCCCTCCTGATAACTTTTGAATGGTATGAGATAGAGCAGTGAAACAAAAACTAAGTGAAATTAGAGATAATTTGTGATTTTTTGCCTATATAGATACGCACATGGCTTCTGATTTAAAATAGAGGGCGTAGCTATCTTTAAAATTTTAAATAGGAAGTAATTTCATTTAGAAGATATTTCTATTACTTTTATGGCAATGCAAACAGTTTTACGATTTTTGAAATTTTTACCAACTTATCCAAGATTAATAATTGGAGTACTTACGTTACTTTTCCGACAACCCTCGTATTCGCTTTTTGGATATAGTGTACAGAAACCTGTAATTACAGTATTCTGTAACATAAATAACCACACACATGACACATACACTGACAGATAAGACACTTTTGCTAAATTTTGCAAAAACGTCATATTGAAAAATATTCATATTGTTAGCAAGCAATAGCTTCTAAACACGTCCACATAAAACCACAATATTTATATAATTTTTGTTTCATTGCTCTATCTCATACCATTCAAAAGTTATCAGGAGGGAGGGACCATTTACGACCTCACTGTAGGTATAATAAATAAAAGTATACTTACTAAAATTAAGTTCTAATGCAACGCCCACTGAAACGCAGGCGAATATGAACACAATACAATGACATGTGATCTATACGCAAAGATATGATGTACAGAAGACGCATGCGCACTTCATTCAAAATCACCTAAAATTCATGTCACTGGATAAAATTCATATTTACCATCAATATGAATTTAACGTTGGCATACATTTTACGCTCGTTATGATAATTTTACCACTGAATATTACTTAAATTAGTTAACATGACAAATTTACATGGATTTTATACATGAAATTCCATGGTACCTTAATATTTCAAATGAAACTGCTTTTTTTATGTACGAATTCAGGGAATATCTATACAGGGTATTCCACGTAACTGGTTCATTAAAAGTTTATGATGTTCTATTATTTACTTATATTTGAGATTTTGGCACCAGTATCTGTTCGATAGGAACTATAAATGTAAAATACCTTAACCAAAATATCACTTCCGGTTGACCGGAAATGGATGTCAACTTTGTTATTTTAAATAGAATGATATAATTTTTTATTCATTTTTGGATTCTACAACTATAAATACGTCAGTTTTCATTAGCTATTCCTATAGCTACATGTTGCCGTTTTTGAGTTATTTAAGTTTTTCTTTTTTTTTAGTCATAATCATTGCATCATTGAGAAATTAATATCTCGGTTAATACTGCAAGTATAGACTCCAAATTTGCTATGTTATGAATGTAGATATTACTCTAAGAAACGGTAACTACACTTTACATTTTAACATACAGGGTGTTCAAAACTGAGGAACAAAGTGACATATCTTCAAATACAGAAAACTCAATTTTTTTAAATAGAACACCCTGTATTTTAATTCGGAATTAGGAAGCAAATATCATCCCCTATCATTTTATATCAGCATTCCCTATACCTATCTTTGATAGATTTTGAGATATGAACGACTTTTTGTTCAACAGACTAAGTAGCCCTATCTTTAAATGTTTGTAGCTGGCTCTGAAATGGAGTCACGTCAAATTCATGTATTATTTTTGAATAACCATACAAGAATGTCTATTCGAATAGTCATTTCTATTAATATTGCGTTGTTCGAAAGTGTAATTACAATGATATACATAAACACTTTTGGTTAGTCAATGAATTTTGACATTAATCCCATTCAGAGCCAGCTACAAACACGCAAAGGATAGGGCTACTTAGTCTGTTTAACAAAAAGTCGTTCATATCTCAAAGTCTATTAAAGATAGGTATAGGGAATGCTGATATAAAGTGATAGGGGATGATATTTACTTCTTAATTCCGAATTAAAATACAGGGTGTTCTATTAAGAAAAAAAAGAATACTTAGTCTGTTTAACAAAAAGTCGCTCATATCTCAAAATCTATTAAAGATAGGTATAGGGAATGCTGATATAAAGCGATAGGGGATGATATTTACTTCCTAATTCCGAATTAAAATACAGGGTGTTCTATTTAAAAAAATTGAGTTTTCTGTATTTGAAGATATGTCACTTTGTTCCTCAGTTTTGAACACCCTGTATGTTAAAATGTAAAGTGTAGTTACCGTTTCTTAGAGTAATATCTACATTCATAACATAGCAAATTTGGAGTCTCTACTTGCAGTATTAACCGAGATATTAATTTCTCAATGATGCAATGATTATGACTAAGAAAAAAGAAAAACTTAAATAACTCAAAAACGGCAACATGTTGCTATAGGAATAGCTAATGAAAACTGACGTATTTATAGTTGTAGAATCCAAAAATGAATCAAAAATTATATCATTCTATTTAAAATAAGAAAGTTGGCATCCATTTCCGGTCAACCGGAAGTGATATTTTGGTTAAGGTATTTTACATTTATAGTTCCAATCGAGCAGATACTGGTGCCAAAATCTCAAATATAAGTAAATAATAGAACATCATAAACTTTTAATGAACCAGTTACGTGGAATATCCTGTATATTATAATCAGTGTACATTGTCCACCCAACTGTTTCGTTGAATTGAGTGGACGACGTACTGCGCTAGGCGTCTATGTTGTACGCGACGCATAAAACCTGCTCCTAGGAAAACCCGGCTTTAGCTTTTTTTTTTTTAAGTGTGTAAATATCGTACTGCTGTGGCAACCCACATTACCGCGAGTGTATTTTGTGTTGCATATTTGATTTGCTTAAAACTGCTGAATCATTGTATCGAGGATTTTTCACAATTTAGATTTAGTTTGTATAAATTTAGGGAAAGAGTTGATTATTTGTTTTATTTAATTAAGTTGTGGTAAATTGAGCGTATTAACTTTTCGCTAGTGCTGTATATATTTACTTTTCGCTAGTGGTGTATATATTTACTTTTTACTTAGGACCGTTTTTGTTGTAACATGTTGTACGCTGGTATGTATGTGTATTTCTAGAATAAAGATTCATTCTGGGTCGAACCTTCGTTTAAATAACACAACAGTTAAGTTAAGTTTTTTTAAATTAATTCCTTTCATTAAGATGTCTATTGCTTGTTATGTATAGTTAATGTTTATTCTATTAGATTTTGTCGGTGAATTGTACGACTGCGTTGTACGCAGTTGTAGAGTTTGGAGAGGCAGTTCCTTGGTAGACATTAGCGTGAGTACATGTATTTTTAATTTCATTTTGCTTTTTCAATTCAATCAGTACACAGCAGTATGTTGGCATCATTTATTATGTTTAGAAAAGTGCACAAGATAAAAAATTCTTCAAACCGAGAAGAGTTGAAATACTGCAGGTATATATCAGAAATTTTCTAATATAATCTGAGCGTCCAGATTCCGACCCTATACTCCACTAGCAAACGAAGGTCTCCAAACTCCGCGCACGTTAGTAGATAGAGAGGAGTTATGAGACGGGCGAAGAGGCAACGCGTGCGAAAAATTATCTCTTATCTCCACTCCGGCTCTTCCCTCCCAGTGAAATAATAATATCATATTCGGCGTTATCAATTTTACGAGAGTTCTCTACTCTCCTGCCGCGCGCATACATACATCGTATGTACGAGGGACGAATCCAGGATCCGGCATGTGATCTGCTTTAGCGCGCGCTCAACCCGGAGACAAGATGAAACGGCCATTCCTCGAGGCGGATTTCCAACGGAATTCGATGTTGCCCGCTGCTCTATGCCCTATTTCATCCTCTCGAGTAGTGGCGTGCGTTTCCCCTCTTACTTACCTTTTTTTGATTGGAAGTTTGTTGTACTTCAATATGTAATAAATCTTAAACCTGCTGTTGCGGAAAATAACCTTATGTCCCGGTGGCGAACATAGATTTCCACGAGAGCATTGAAATTAATTTAGTGGCGTAGGGAAGACTTAAATTTTTTTTTATATCAATAAGCAGAAGCAATTTGGCGGATTTTCCAAAAGCTCCATGAAGCGATCGATTGTGTTACGTTGGTTTGAATTTCAAACACATCTACTGTCACACGATTTTTCTCAATACTATTCGTTTTTGAATATACCATGTGATTCAAAATGATTGTCGTAAGAAAAAAACGTTGTTTTCCGGAAAAAATTGTCTATACTTATTACCAATTTAATGAGCGAAGTTAGCTACATACAAATTTCATACATTAAATGAATTTTCTTGACATTTAGCGACATTGGCGTGCGTGTTGTAGTATCTTTCGATTATTTATCTTATAATCTTTTTCAAATCGTTTATATTTACATCTAATATCACCAACAATAGTATTTCTGAATACTGTAAGAAAATAAGGGAATTTATCTGTGGTAATAGCTCAACAAACAGGTAAAAAATCAATATTAACATTAAGTGAAATAGTTTATTACATTTTATAATTTTATAGGCTTATCATACACTTCAGCGCATGAGCTGTCAAAAGAAAGTTACATTTTCATCCCTATAAATTTCTACGGTACAGGAATTATTACCATTAGATCACGATTAGGCGATTGGAATATTGTCATTGGTTTAATAACAATTTAAGGGACGATGACTTGCTAAACAAATCATTTTTCTCGGATGAAGCCTGGTTTTATCTAACAGACTATATCAATTTACAAAACTATTGTATTTGGTCTGCAGAAAATCCACACGAATTTCGAGAAACGCAATTGCATCCCCTAAAAGTTGGAGTTTTGGTTAGCTATGTCCAGGCAACGAATAATAGGGCTAATTTTCTTCGAGGAAACTGTAACAGCCCAACGTTACAACAGATGTTGGAATTGTTTATTGCAGAGTTATAGAAAATGAGCTTGAAGCAGGTTATTTTCAGCACGATAATGCTCCAGCACATACTGCTCGACAACCTGCCAAATCTTCAAAAGTTTTTTGCTGACGGGTTCGTTAGAGCACACAAAGATGGCCACCAAGATCGCTGATCTAACCCCATTAGATTACTCATGTTCGGCTATCTAAAACTAGGATCTATAGAAACCGCATGCATACATAGAAGAACTGAGAGATGCAGTTTGTCACTTAATAATTATACTAATTGTATGTTTATAATTTAAAGTAATAAATAATTTAGTTAACACCAGTTAGTACTGAATTGTAAAATCATGATTTAGTAAGTTAAATTAATTACATTTCATTTTTACAAGCAGAAACACCAATCCATAGTCGTTTAAATAATGCGAGTTTAAAATTAGGTTTACGTTTTCCTTATTTATGACAGATCCGTTTACTTTCTTATGTTCCAACACTGACTTAGTTCAAACCTTCATTACAAACACGCGGCATATACCTACACCCTGTTACTATCTATAGGAGCGGAATTGAGAATCATTTTGAATCTCTGTGTATATATATAATCGTAAGGTATAATCGCCTTGAATTAGTTTTTTTTAATAACTTTATCTATTAAAGTTTTTCTCGGCCCGTCGATGATATAACAATTCTGTGTCAGACTAAAACTCTTTCAAGTCGTATAAATTAGCAATAGATTTTGCTATAAGTTTAAAATCTTCAATGTTCATATTTAACATAAGATAAGGACGTAGGGATATTTTAGAGAAGGCTAGCAGGTTTTCTGTCGAAAGTCAAGTCTCCAATGCTCACGTTAAGGAGGCGAAGTATGAAATAAGAATCTTATGTTTCCAATGCTTAGCAAATGAATCTGCAAGAGTATTTGATCCATGCAGCTATTCTAAGTGTCTTTGCTACATGGAAAAAAAATTAGTGTGTACTGCTTACTACATTTTTGCAAATAGCTTTTTGTAGTTACCCTTATTACATTTATAATCTCCTTACTCGCACTGCTGTAGCAAAAAAAAACTGTAAAATTTGTAATGCTAATAGTGCAACTACATTATAGACATAATTTTAATAAAATAAAGGCAAAGCTGTTAATAAATTACTTACAAAATTTTGTTACTGTTCCATTGACAAATTGTCTTAAAACTTGTAATAGTGACATACGCAACTATGTGATAAATCACTACAATATCATCCGGGGGTAAAAAGGATGATGACATCACATTCCTGTACGTTTCTATTCGTTGAGTAAGAGTAAGAGTTGATTATTTGTTTGATTTAATTAAGTGTTAAGTTTTTTTAAATTAATTCCTTTCATTAAGATGTCTATTGTTTGTTATGTATAGTTAATGTTTATTCTATTAGATTTTGTCGGTGAATTGTACGACTGCGTTGTACGCAGCGGTAGAGATTTTTCAAACAGTTCCTTGGTAGACATTAGCGTGAGTACATGTATTTTTAATTTCATTTTGCTTTTTCAATTCAATCAGTACACAGCAGTATGTTGGCATCATTTATTATGTTTAAAAAAGTGCACAAGATAAAAAATTCTTCAAACCGAGAAAAGTTGAAATACTGCAGGTATATATCAGAAATTTTCTAATATAATCTGAGCGTCCAGATTCCTACCCTATACTCCACTAGCAAACGAAGGTCTCCAAACTCCGCGCACGTTAGTAGATAGAGAGGAGTTATGACGGGACGGGCGAAGAGGCAACGCGTGCGAAAAATTATCTCTTATCTCTACTCCGGCTCTTCCCTCCCAGTGAAATAATAATATCATATTCGGCGTTATCATTTACGAGAGTTCTCTACTCTCTGCCGCGCGCATACATACATCGTATGTACGAGGGACGAATCCGGGATCCGGCATGTGATCTGCTTTAGCGCGCGCTCAACCCGGAGACAAGATGAAAAAGCCATTCCTCGAGGCGGATTTTCAACGGAATTCGATGTTGCTCGCTGCTCTATGCCCTATTTTCTCTCGAGTAGTGGCGTGCGTTCTCCCCTTACTTACCTTTTTTTTTGATTGGAAGTCTGTTGTACTTCAATATGTAATAAATCTTAAACTTGCTGTTGCGGAAAATAACCTTCCCGGTGGCGAACATAGATTTTCACGGGACCATTGAAATTATTTTAACGCCGTAAGGGGAGACTTAAATTTTTTTTATATCAATAAGCAGAAGCAATTTGACGGATTTTCCAAAAGCTTCATGAAACGATCGATTGTGTTACGTTGGTTTGAGTTTCAAACACATCTACTGCCATACGACTTCTCCCAGTAATATTCGTTTTTGAATATGTATTGCTCTGTTTTTCAGAACACAATGCTCGGGATTTCAAAATTTTATTTTTTTATAGTTCAATACTAATTTAATATTATATTCAAATTTATATTATTTTTATTTAGCTTGTCCGTTTATGATTTTATTTTATTTTTTTTTAATAAAATCAATATTATTAAAATAGTGGTTTCAATACACCCAGCGACCTCCCTAACTAAGTGAAAGAAAACTGTGGAAAGTGACTTCCTACCCGCTAGGTGGCACGGGACGCTTCAAAGGAGACCAGATCGTCTGTCAGAATCGTACTCCGGACGCTTATTAACGAATAGGCAATTTTCTCACCTAACGGGCGCACCCTCAAAGCCCCTTCTCGGTTTATTAAAATTTGAAATAAGTAATTATCGAAAATCGATGTAAAACACTTACTGTACAAATAAAAGAAACGTTTCAAACCAAAACAAGCTTAAATCTTTATTTACTTACCCAAATGCTAGGTTTCATCATCATTGAGGCTCTTTGATCACAAGGTACGTATGTTGGAATCATTAAAATACTATATAAGACAAATTATTTAATATAAAAACACGTCTTCGAACTTTCCTGGCATTTAAAAAGCCTAATGAGATTATGGAAATGTCATATACTAAATTAAAGTTGATATAAATAACGGCGCCATCTACCCGTAAACAGCAAATACTAAAATTTTAAACCAAACGATTTTCTATGATTATCGATATTTGTTAAAGATAGCTATTTTATCACAGATCAAAATCAGTGATATTTATTTACAACCCATAAATATTAAAATTCCTAAAATAACAAACTAAAAGGCGGTTATTATAAATCTAACCCCAAATTAACATATAGTGAAATAAATTATAAAAATCTAAGTTTCTAATTAATATTGAAAGGAAACTGAATTAATTCTTTTCTGTTTTTAGGTGTGGTGATTCAATGGAATACTAACTTGAAGTGGACACGACGCTTGGCAAACTCTGGTACGGGATGGAGGTTCAGTTAGACGGGCCTCCGGTCTCGGTCAATGGCATGGAAAGGCAATCTGGTCAGGAATTCTCCGTAGGAAATTTTTATAGGAAAATTCTTGACAAAATGCAGGTATTCGATAAGGATTTAAATACGCAGGAGTTGTATCGATACTTTTTTAGGTAACACTTCTTGGAACTTTGATATATTTTTTGAAATTGTGGCATAAAAATCGTTATAGGAAATTAATACAACCGTCGTCTCTTGTGGCCACCGACAGAATGAGGATTCAAACCAGATTTATCAGTTAACAGCCTTCGATTGTTATCGCTAACATGCCGGCCAACCTCAATTTTGAAAGATATAGCTAACCGTCATTAAAATACCGTTACTTTCTCTAATTTGAGGGGAATACGCCAAACGTTAAAAAAGAAACTCTCCGAGCAAAAATCTAAAAGATACCAGGTAAGTTTGAATTAACATATAAAATAAAGTTTACATTATAATAAGGCAATATTTAGCACTTAATGCTAATATTGTCCATTTTAAATAACTATCTTTAACAAATTCATAATTCGCCTGTAGAGTAGGCAATTGAGCACACGCCTCACTTTTGAATTACTTATTCATTTAGTTTTGAAACCTGTTCTAAATGATTTTCAAATAGATCCCATACCTTAGATATCATAGCAGTATATAATCATAGGGTATAAATCGCCTTGAATTAGTTTTTTTTAATAACTGTATCTATCAAAGTTTTTCTCGGCCCGTCGATGATATAACAATTCAGTTTCAGACTAAAACTCTTTCAGGTCGTACAAATTAGCAATAGATTTTGCTATAAGGTTTAAAATCTTCAATGTTCATATTTAACACAAGATAAGGATGTAGGGATCCATTGACAAATTGTAAAAAATTGTCTTAAAACTTGTAATAGTGACATACGCAACTATGTGGTAAATCACTACAATATCATCCGGGGGTAAAAAGGCTGATGACATCACATTCCTCTACGTTTCTATTGGTGCATTTTTTGTGACCAAATATTAACTAATGCATCTCCACATATGCATTGCTTATCATTTCCGTGTTTACCTGTTTACCGTTATAGTACGTTGTTGTTGTTTGCACACGTTTTATCAAGATGAATGAGTTCGTGAAAGAAAATTTGATGAATTGGAAATTATACAAAACGTCAGCTCTGTTTTTTGATGGTATGAACGTTTAATATCTATTTGTTTATCATTATTCAATTGCATGCATCTTTTACATTTAGCAGAATTGGTAATATTAATCGACTTGTTTGACTGAACAAGTCTTTTGGTAGTCGTTTGGTTTATGCAGTCATACTGCATACATCGGTATATATTTGGGAATCACACACCAAGGTTATTCGGCTCTTAATAGTGATAATGCCCGCGAAAAGTGTGAATATAAATTTAAATGTAAATGCAAATAGTACACAACAGGATCAACACAATGAACAGTATTGGTGGATATATGACTTGCTAATCGCAAGTGGTTGACTTAATGCATGTTATTCATAATCCTAATAAATTTTAGTTATTATTATAGAGTAAACTTCTGATTCAAATAATAAACTTAATTCATTGATGCATAAACCATTACATTCACTCAATTCATTGATGAGTAAGCGGGCACTACTAAAAAATAGGATTAGGCTAGCCAAAATGGCGCTAGATTAAATGCAATTATAATGTTAAAATTATCTTTTCCCAATCTCTCTCCCCTTTTCAAACACGTGCTCTGATCTTAAACATTCATCAACATCCAAGTATAGGTAGGCACATTAATAGTCTTCAACATAATCGATCTCTCTCCGGATCAACTTTTGTTGTCAACAGCGATTATGTTCGACCTCTAACATCCTGAATCCGAAGGGCTTCCTCTCTGGAATCATTAACTAAATTATCCGGTTGTTCGCTGTCAGGCGAAGCATCAGAACTACACACTTTAGTCTGCGGTAGTTATACCGAATTATCGACGTTTATAAGTAAGTTAGCGGACGGTAAACTTCACCAATATCCTGAAAGGCAAGTGTGTTTCAGACGCTGGTTTTTCTTTGACGTTGATTTTGCTTGTATTCTTCGAAAAATCCGGGTTATATTGAATTAATGGAATGCTTGTGTGTAATTTATTTAATTACTATGCACTTGGAATGAACCAAATTTTGAAATATCTTAGTACAGGTCTAATTATGTTTTCAGGTGTGTACATACTTTAATTTTGATGTACTGGGTGTTCGTCATTGATGTGAAAACTTACAAAACTTTAACTGCGGATATCTTTTTTTTTAAATGGAAGACTCTGTATATGTTTACATTATTGAATTTCTATTAATAAATGTTATTAATTATTACGAACGTCCTATGTTTATTTGTTCAAGTTTGTGAGTAAACCGCTTATAAATTAGCTGGTGTCATAATATACAGGGTGTTCTGTAAACATGCGACAAAAATTCAAGGGGTTATTCCTTGGGTTATTCTAAGAATATTTTTTCCTATGATGATTTTTGAAAAACCTCATTGTTTAGAAGATACAGGGCGAAAAAGATTTGCGACAGTAACAACATTCCATTATCAAAAGGTACATGTAAAGTTGCTCAATCTACAATAAATGTTCGAAATGGCTTCCTCCAGCCTGGATACAAGCATTCAATCTTCTCGTCATTGACTGTCGAACTCTTTCAAACACACCAGGGTCGTTTCTAATTATTGAGTTACACCCGGCAATTATCCGATTTCGCAAATCGTCCAAATTCTCCACTGGAGTAGCGTAAACTATTGACTTCAGAGATCCCCAGAAGAAATAATCTAGTGGGTTTAAGTCTGGGGATCGAGCAGGCCATTCGTGTGGCCCACTTCGACCAATCCAGCGATCTCCGTATGTTGCTGTTAAAAAATTACGAGCAACCAAACTGAAATGTGGTGGTGCACCATCGTGCATAAACCACATTGCAATTCTTGTCGTGTATGGTATATCCTCCAGAAACTCAGGTCGCGTTGCTTCTAAAAAGTTGCGGTACACCACGCCAGTAAGTCTTCCTAGTAGAAAAACCGGTTCAATTAGATAGTCACCCACAATTCCAACCCAAACATTCAACGAGAACTGATGTTGAAAATGATCTTGAAATAATTCATGCGGATTTTCATCTGTCCACCCATGGTTATTATGAAAATTCCTTATTACACATCTTGAGAAACTGGCTTCATGGGTAAAAAGAATCTGTGTCAGGAATAGAGGGATGCGAACTAATGTTTGCAATATCCATTAACATAATGCAATACGTGAAGGAAAATTAGCAGGTAGTAGTGCCTGAACGCGTCGAATGTGGTATGGATACAACAAAGTGTCCTTAAGAATTTTCCAAACTGTCCAATGACTTACATTTAAAGTATTTGCAATTTTTCGCGTATAACTACCAGGATCTTCCTCTATCATCCCCAGCACATTCTGTTCCAATTGTACCGCTCTTGCAGTAATTGATCTCCCTGGCCCTCCACTTCGTTTCATTGCACCTGTTTCACGAAGACGTCGATGAATGTTTTCGAAGATTTTTCGATCGGGGACATTACGGGTAGGAAATCGTTCAATGTACAATCGTCTAGCTTCTAATGAGTTGCCATCAGCAAGTCCATACATGAAATACATGTCGGTCATATCGGCGTTCTTATACATCATGATAGAGGATTTCACTAACTATAAAAGACACGTCAAACAGCCAAACGTCACTCAATCTAAACAAATGCGACCGATGAGACGTATTCAAATGAAATCCACTACCAGATAAAACAGCCGTTTCATGTGATCGAGATCGAAAAAATTACAACGCATTGTAAACAATTTTTTGTACTTGATAAACTTATTGGCATACACCATATTGTTATTTACATTAATAATTTCAACGAATATCGAATATGGTTGTCGCAAATTTTCTTCGCCCTGTAACTTCGAAACAAAGGGGTTTTTCAAAAATCATCATAGAACAAAATATTCTTAGTATAAGCCAAAGAATAATCCCTTGAATTTTTGCCGCAAACAAATTGATATGTAGGTAGTTCTTTTGTCAGAATTGTTGAAATACTTTTGCCCACAAATTTCAACTCCTGCCAAAATGTGCAAAAATTTGCAGGTTATGAATCCTTGTTAATTTCCACGCAGTTTTTTACACGAGGGAAATGAACAAGAACCAAGACAGTCGGTACAGCTGTATGGGACATTGCTGTTGTCGGCGGTCAGTCAAAGAAGGGATTATTAACACAGAAAGCCGCGCTTATATACCATACAATGAAAACGAAAATAACATTGGCATTAGAAATAGGTAGATTCAAAAAGCATGTGTTCGAAAACTAGATAAAAGATAAAAATTAAAGAATGTGCCTTTGATTAAAATAAGTTGATAAAAATAACATTTAAAATTAGAAATAAATATTTCTAAATGTGATTT
Source organism: Protaetia brevitarsis (assembly GCA_004143645.1). Taxonomy (NCBI): domain Eukaryota; kingdom Metazoa; phylum Arthropoda; class Insecta; order Coleoptera; family Scarabaeidae; genus Protaetia; species Protaetia brevitarsis. The sequence goes on from RXPK01000271.1 coordinate 868,583, forward strand.
AAGAAATTGAACAATTTATTTTATATAAACGTGAAACGTTACACAATACATAAAAAAAAACTTCTGGATTATATATAAGAACCTGAAATCAGCGCCGATCATGCGAAAAAACATATTTTTGCAATTAGCGCCGTAACCATACCATTTATTCCACTAGTGCCGTAATAGGGTCTATTACAGCACTAGTTGCGTAATAGAAATGGAACATTTAAGCAGATTTATTTTAAGTTGGTCACATTGCAACAGAAATGGAGATGTCAATATGACATTTTGTAAGCAAGTTTGAGGTTATTATATTAAAATTCATTGTAAGATTTGATATTTTTAATTCATCTTTGAAATAGTACAACTATTATAAACATTTATATTAACGTTTGAATTATCTTTCGAAGTGATAGTGATACCGTGTGCAGTAGAAACATTCTGTTGAAAATTATCGTTCTCTGCGATAGTGATATTGCTTCTGTTGGAGTACTCAAACTGTGAACCATTCCCAGAAGTTCCAGGTAGATTCACATTATTTTCCTGTGCAAACATATTTCCCACATCAATTTTATTTTTCACAGAAGAGGCAACGTAACCTTCAGCAACAGCCCGTGCTTTTCCAGCCACCTAATCGTTTTATAATTAAAATATCACCTCCAGTATTTGCTATATGTGTCGCACTGGATCTTCTAAAACAATGTCCTGTATAAAGATGAGGATCTGGTAAATAAAGAAAACTGGCAATTTGTTTAAGAACATTTCCCATGGTGTTAATACCGATAGGGCTATTAATTAAGCAGCCATGACGATAAGTTAGAAAAAAACGTTTGTGAGTAACTGTTTTAGGCCGCAGATTATTATATTTTTTTATAAGTTCGATGCAGTTTCCATCAGTCACTGCGAACATTCTGGGTACCTACATTGTTTTTGTTTTAGGTATGTTGACTATAATGGAATCGGAATTGTATTGAAGATCTTCCACACATATATTAATTAATTCTTCTCGCCTACAGGCTCCATTATATCCTATTATCAAAATAACCTAGAATATAAAGAATTTACAAAAAAGTAATGAAATAAAATCAACACTAACCTTTATAGCTAAGTATATTTTATCATCGGCTTGTTTCAAAAATCTATGAATATCTTCTTCTTCTAAAATTTTAGATTTTTTTGTTTGATAACCTTTAGATAGCCGTTTTAATAATGCTTGAAGTTTCATATATTTTGATATATCCACATTTCTATGTACATTTAAACACGATCTTAACATCGAATAAATCGACCATAATGACGATTTATAATCTTTACGTAGCATTTCAAAATAAGCAAGTAAGACGTTCTCAGAAATATGAAGAATTTCCTTTTCTTTGCACCATTTTTCAAAATTTTTGTATTGCTTTTGATACATAGTGTACGATTTCTCCGGAAGTAAATTATTAATGGTTTTTTCAGCAATTTGCCGTATTTCAGGCGGAGTGCATGAAAAAGTTGTAGAACTCATATTAAATATTATAATATAGTTACTTTAGTAATATAATATATAACAAATTTCAAAAATGTGTCAATTTTAAATTAACTTGTCAATTTAAATCTTGTGCCAAACCAAGGTGACAACTGGTGACAACCGCCACAAAATTTCCCTAGATTATCAAATTTTTCTCGTTTTGCTTTTACAAAAAGAGAAATTTTAAAACTAATTGCAAAAAATAGCATAAAAGACACGTTTCATTTGACATTAAAGCACTCATTCACTTAAGAAACTCGTGGCTACGCCACTCGTTCTTAAACTCTGAATTCGTACTTTGAAACGTCAAAATGAAACTTGTCTTTTAATATACTATTTTATATTTTGTCGCTCGACCTAGTTGAAACCGCAAGTTGTCATGAGCACAAGAAAAAAAGAATTCACCCACGATATTTCGCGCAATTTACCGAAGATTACGCGGCTGACATGATTGATGGCGAGAAGTCGCGCGCCGTCCGCGTTTTTGCCATATCTACAGCGCTGTATAATGGACTAGCTATCGATCCGCACCCACTTATCTATGTATAAGCGAGCAAGGACGTAATTTGAAGTAAAATTTCATGCAATCATAATATTGTCGAAGGTGTTGAGAGCGATCTATATTCTTGATTTTTTTGAAGTAGAAACTTCTCCATTTTCTTTTGTAAATAACCACCAAGTAGGAAAAAATGTCGTTGTTAAGTGAAAATTTATTGATAGAGTTGCAAATTTTTATGTAGAAGTAACATGCGATAATTGTTGATTTACAATAAACTGTATATCACAAATGAGGTTTGCTATGTTCAATTTTCTTAATATACACAACACTCTTGACAATTTAGCAAAAATTATTCAGGGAATTAATTATGTACATAACACCCTTTTTAATGTAGCAAATAGCATTGCTAGTTCACATTTTATAATTTATATATCTGCTCTGATTTGAACATACGCCTAATGAATATGTACGTTTTTTTTTATGAGCCAAGAGTAGTTTACTTGCTTTGTGTTGGAACTTGCAAGTTCCACTTAACCCATATCATCCCACGGAGTGTAAAACAAAAAAAAAAAAAAAATTTAAATAACTTTATTAATGCGGTTAATAGATTTGTATTTGAATAATTTACAAACAAAAAAAAAAACAGGATCACAAAAAACATGCTGGTGCGTATATGCACCACTGGTAGGAACCACGATACAAAGTGCAACATAAAAATAAAATGTAACCAATTTGACAATAAAAAAACGCCAAAGTATGTGCGAAATTGGACTAAATTGCCGAATATGCCGACTAAGCTTGAACAAAAAATAAAATATTATATTTTTTTAATATTTCTGACTGGTGCATAAATGCACCACTGGGAAGTACCGCTAACAAAAAATAATTATTATTTGTGAAACTCCCTAAAACAAGTTACATGTAAATGCACTTTGCACTTTTCGGAGATGTAAATAGTATGTTTATGACACCCTGCACCTTTTTCTTGCTTTAGACTCATGCGATACGATAGTATGCTCATGCTGATCGTAGTGAAATTCATCAATTGTGGGAGGAACATTTCGCGAGACGTAGGTTTTTTCGATTTTTAGAAGATATAAAGCTATATACGATTTAAAATCTAGTTATGATATTTTAGTATCGTTGGCGATGTTATACAACTTCCAGGCGTTCTAACGAATAACTATCCAAAGAATTACGAAAGACAGGCCACCACCACTTTTTCCCTAAAATCCTGCATCTATAGCTTACAATTCCATTGTCATGTAGGTCAACACCACCCATATACTTATTATATTCAGCAATGACATGAGGTTGAATTACATATGTGTCCTTTTTCTCTTTTCCTATTATATCGCTTCACGCGATTTATTGGCTGTACATTTATAGCACTGCTGCAAATGATAACAATAGAATTGTCGCTCCGGCGCACAAGAGAAATTTTTGTATTAGAGTCATATGCCGATTCATAGGAACCCCTCTCACACTTAGAGAATATTTTTGGATGTTCTAGTGGAGAGTTCTATATTCTGTTTTCTGTGATTGTACCTGTGGCGAAGAAACCTTTCTTTTTTAAAATACCAAGACCTAACTCAGAATGCTACCACTAGCTCCTGCACAAGGTAATGAATAAAACAAATATCCATCAGAGGAACAGAGGTACTAAATCTTGAAGCCAAACCTTACTGGCTTTCCTTTGATAAACATTTTGCAAGAATGCTTAGCAAAATATGACACCATTTGTTCATCAATTGAAAGGTTGTTAGTAAATATTCCCCACTGTAATTTTTTTTTATTGATTATGTATAAATATGGTCTTAGTTATTGTTATCTGAACAATGTAAATTTTGCTTTATATTTTGAAACCTATTTCTGCTCATACACTTTTTTATCAAGTCAATTCCCTTATCCTCATCATTTCACCAATATAGGGCGTTTGTGGTAGTGAATGATATCCCGAAAATAATAATATGCCGATAAAGTTTAACAATTCATGTCTTTCTAGGGGAAAGTCAAAGCGATTATTGTCGTAAGCATATTTTATGGAATATTCTATGAGCATATTAAGCACTCCGTCGTCAAAGAAACGAAAAAACTTCTAAAGGTGTCTTGCCGAAAAGTTCTACCTTGATTCGTTCTTTATCAATAGCTTCGCTAGAGACAGATGAATGGGTGTAGACAATCCCCTCCTTTATCCATTTTAGCGCAGGCAAAGTGGAAATTGAGGTCGATGGAGCTAAATGCTGTTTTTTTGAAGCCAAATATATAAAATAAGTAATAAAAGCTATAATAATAACGTATATGCGTAATCTAAGTTCTTATATTACATTACGAAATCGTGTTACAATGTGTTTCAAAAATATTGAATCACACCAGTGGTGCATAAATGCACCACTCAACTATTTGTTGTAAAAATTTTGTTATTATTCATTCTAATAGAAAAATAATTTATGCTTAATAACGGTATACTAAAAGACATTACGCGTACATAAGCAAAAATTGTAAATCCCATTTGCAAATAGTGTTTTTTCACTACTCATTGACCCCGTGTTACTAACTGATTTTTTATGTTATTTTAAGCGAAAATAAAACTTCATAATATTCATACTATATGAGCAGGTTTATTTTTTCCAAATATAATAGAAACTGTGTAATACATTTTGAGTCGCAAATGAAATATTAATACCGCTTAGTGTTGGAAAAAAAATTTTGACACCACTGGGATGAACACTTAATTCACTGCTGAGTAAATGTTGCTGTTTACAAAAAAAAACATTAAAAGAAAATGACTAAACAATTAACCGTAAGAATGCCACCATTGCAGAGGATCATGGTCTATTGTAGAGGAATTGCCATATAACCAGGAAAGGGAATAGAAATGTAAGTTTATGTCTACTAAGCGTCTTTAGCATTCCTCCAAGAGCAAATTGAGCAAATTCACTTTCATCAGTATCGTGTCTTAAGTATTATTCTCTATTTCCCACTAAGAGATTACGACTTTAGGTGCACGCCCTCTAAGGGCCGTACGCCAAACTCTCACTCAATCAGTGACCGTGGCGTAAGCCAGTAATTCAATCACTGCCGTCCACCTTTCATTAAGGTATGCTATCTGTTCGTTCTTGCAATAAATTGCAAACCATTAAACTAACGAAGAAGGTATCATTTAATAATTGACTGGGTTCATATCGTGAATAATTTTATGAATATTCGTAAGAAGATTATTTATTGAACGTAAAATTTAAAGATAAAAACATGTAAAGATAAATGAATAAGTAAATAAATGAATGTAAATGACAAACCGCAAACACAACAACAAACTAACAAACAAACATTTTACAGATTAATTATAGTATAGTCATGTAACAGTCCCTCTCCATTGGCATTTCCTTTACTTTCTTTGTGTATTTCACTAATTAATCTTGTTATTACTTAATCAAAGATTGTGAATAATATTTTATTATAACAATGACACATTTCGTTCTGTTGAAGAAAATTCACTCAATTAATGCAGATTATTGATATCACGTCCAGTAGTATTTTTTTCAATGATCTCTAGTACCACAAAATTGTATTTTCTAATGAAACATGAAAATAAAATTGAGTGGTGCTTAATAACACGAAATTATACCTACTCTGACATCATACGAAAAGGTAAGTAATGCCTGGAAAGATCTTTTCCGACAAAATTTGGAACTTAGAAGTAACTGCGTAACAACATCAGTATAGGTTACAATCGTGTTTACATTTTGCATAGCAAGATATTTTTATTATTTATAGGCATTGTTGTAAATACTTTATTTTCCAAATCTGGCAACACAACTTAGTAATATTGGTTTGTATTCAAATTATCAATTATATAGGTAATATCATGATGTAATGAATATAAAACTGAACGAAAATCCGAGTCAGTCTGGACGCAAACGAAAGTAAGGTGAGTCGGGATCGGCATGGACACAATCGAAAGTTGATTGGTGATTAGAAATTATAGCATAACATAGGATGCTAAGAGGGCACCTATTATTATAATGATGAATTTATCTCTAAAGTCTCGTATGCAGTTCATCATCCTTATAAGTTGGATATAAACTGTACTGTTTTAAAGCATGAAATAATTTTACTGTAATGTTTTACACAAATAAAAATGTATTATGTTTACATTTTGGCATTATTGATATATCACTTCTTCACAAAATAAGTAATCGGGTTAATTATTACAAGTTAACACACTACATTACAAGTGTAATAAGATAACATAGAGGTAACAAATATATTTTAATATTGTTTACGCCAGTTCATGATTTTTTTTTTTTACATCTTTGATTCTTTTTTTGTTTTAGAGAAAACGTAGGCATACGCTTTTATTAGTTGTTCGGCTCTCACGCAGTATAATTATTAGTTGCCTGGACGCCTATAAAAACTTTGCATTTTCCCGCATTATCGATATCCCCCTTACCTTAAGTTCCTTTTTACCGCAAGTAGAAAGACGAACGGGACACTTAGGATAAGCATCTTTTTTCATTTGTTAGCTTAAAATCGTTATATTCACATACAAATATAACAGAAACATTATGTTAAGTTAACAAAATCATATTTACTGTTGTGCGTTAATATATTTACTATTTTTATAATGTATTTTTACAAATTTGATTTGTTATTTTGACAAAAAACAAAACGAATTTTACAAATGTATTATTACAGAAATTTTGGCAATAACTTTTGCTATTCCAACTAATAAAAAATTCTTAACCTTTAACAAAGTATAAAGTTTTTCGGTAACAATATTGGGTATAGTTGTTACGTTAAGATTTTTCTTGTGGAAATCTTAGATTGATTGATTTTATGTATCACAATACGTGTGTATTACAAGAAATTCGTATTTTGTCTTTATATATATATTTTTTTCTTTGTGCTATGTATTGCACAAAAAAAATCTTGTAGTAATTTTGAGAGAGTTCATTCCGCCCTCAGTAAGAGTACTAAGTCCTCTTTCGTGGTCGAGAGTAATTATATATAAAGACTCGCAATCAGTTAAGGTTCCTACTCGGATAAAACACAGACGCCAACTTCACCGCAACAAAAAGCCCAGCGACATTGTTATAGCCCCGTACCCTAATTCCAACTTTTAATGGGCTCCGAGATACTTCCTCTAATTTAATTTAGAGAAATAAAAAAGAAATATATAGGAAGCGAAACAAGTTTATGTAAGAATTGAAGATCTACAAAGCGATCCAAATAGCTGATTGCAAAAATCTTATTTCCTTATGATTTATTATATCAATATTTAGAATGTTTATCTAGGGCAAATATAACTTCTTTTGATCGTTGTAAAATACTTTTTTTTAATATTAAGATGAAAGATGATGTTAATTAAAAGTTCACTTTGTATTTCAGGAAGGTGTAAGAAGGATGACTTTTCTTTAGATTTAGATTTTAATTTACAACTCTGTTCCGCTGACTCATAGGAGGGGAGAGGGGAGGAGGTTTGTATATCTTTTGCGAGGTTACTTACGGACAACTTCATCCTGAAAAATGCGTTTATTGCCTTATAAACTTATTGGATTACCCTTATAACAGCGATCTCGTGATTCCCAATTCTTCCATGCTGGTGTTAGCAATGACGGGCAGTTAGCTGCCCGATCGTAAATTGTGTTGTTTATATCGCGCACTGAACGTCGTACAATAATAATTAAAATCATCCCTAGTGAGGTACCTTTAATGCTTTAGTGATTATCTATCCATTATGCATCGTGTCACACCCGAGGGACGACTACAGTTTACAACCATATAGAAGTGAAAAAACGATCGTCGTGCCACACCCGACGGGCAACTAATGTCAGATCAGGGAGGAGCATCTGGTTTCGGCGGAATCTGCGATGATCGCGGTAAATGCATCGCTTATATAGGCACGCCGGGCAAGTGGGAATTGAAGCAAGCGTAGATTGAGAATATGCAGCGTGCTCCTAATGTAGACCATTTAAGAACATACCAGAAACAAGCAATAGAAAGAAAAAGTTTCTTAAAGATGCGTCAGTGGAAATGCGGCTTTACTCTAGATTCTGGGAAGCAGCGACACCTGCATGATATTTGAGAACATGAGAACTACGTCCTTGACATGTCAAAATAATAGTAATGGCGAGCACAGCTAATGACACATATTATAACAAAACTGAATAGCTATTTAAATTCAAATTATTTATCCAACAGCCATGATTCATGCACATATAATGTGTGGGCTAAGTCAGTATACAAAATAACAATAAAAACAGAAACTATAGCGTACATGAATTAAAATACTCGTGAAGAGAAGATATACATCTTTCTAATAGGAATGCTCTAACACTGTATTTAAATTGATTGCAATTTATAATCTCTTCAAAACTTTGAGGCAATGAGGCAGGCTAAAATTTGAAATATTCAAAAACTAACATCATCTGATGAATTTCATGTTTACCGTTTAATCATAAGATAATTAATATACAAATTATTGGATAATAATTCTTGATTGTCGGTATATGAAACATTTGTAATTATTCAATAGTGCTTATTAAAGTATATCTATTCCAGAAACGCGGCGCAATCATTGATGCAAAACCGATCTTGTTGCGGAACTTTTCTTCTGTTCTATCTTTGATTTACGTGGACCATATTTTCTTCTTCTGAATTATAATTGTTATTTGAATGTATCCATGTGAATGTTGTTGTATCGCACAATAAACTGCAAATATAATAAGATACTAATGTCCCTTTCATTTCACGATACGTCAAATTTTGACAGTTGTTACTTCCACTATCTCTAAATTCATCTTTAAAACCCGTCCCGCAGCGGTTTCTAACACGGAGAGCAAATTATTCGAACACTAATGCCTATAACGTCTTAATTTCGACAATAAAATGCGCAGTTTTACATATTTATAAATATGGTTTAAGGATAACTAACAGCTTCTTGCGGGTTTCGCCGTGTGTCAAAACTTTCGCTCGACGTTTCGCTGTTCATACTGACAGCTTCTTCAGGATAACTGAACTGATTCTCCATGGTCCGACATTCTTCTTATATACGCCCCTGGTGCATCCAACCGTGTAGTTTCCGCTCCATTGACCGTGACGATTCGTAGTAGGCTCTTCCACGTGTTGCTAAGGTGGTACCCTTCTTCTCTGTTAACGTTTTATTCTTTTCTATTTCTATGGCTTCCCTGATGAGTCTTTTCCCGTAGTTCTTGGTGGTAGTTATTACTTTTACATTCTTGAAATCCATTTTGTGTCCGGTGTCGTGCATGTGTTCTGCCACCGCTGATTGCTCGGTCCTTCTTAATCTTGCGTCCCCTCGTGTTCTTTTATTCTTATGTCGATGGCTCTTCCTGTTTGTCCGACGTAGCACTGTCCGCATTGGCATGTTATCTTGTAGATACCTTCTGTGCGTCCCTTGGGTATCTTATCCTTTGCGGTCGGTAGATACTGCTGGATCGACGTTGCAGTCCCGAAGCGTACTTGTACGTTACGTTTCTTCACAATTCGGCCTACTTTTTCGGTGACTCCTGCTATGTAAGGTAAACACGCCATCCCTCTTCGTGGTTCTGTAGTTTTCTCCAGTGTCGTCTTCTTCTTAGTGGCTCTCCTTATGTCGATGTCAGTGTAACCATTCTTCTTTAGTGCTTCCTCCAAATGTATCTTTTCACTGGTAAGATGTTGTTCGTCACTGATGGTTTCGGCTCTGGATAGCAAAGTTTGTATTAATGTCTTCTTCTGCATCGGATGATGGTGAGATCTTGCATGCAGATATCTATCGGTGTGCGTCTTCTTTCTAAATACTGCGTGCTGTAGCATTCCCTCTTTTGTTTTCTTGACCATAACATCCAGGAAAGGGATATTTCCATTTTGTTCTTTCTCCATGGTAAACTTGATGGCTGGGTGCTGTGAGTTTATGTGTTCCAAGAACTGTGGTAGTTTTTCTTCTCCGTGTTGCCATATTACAAAAGTATCGTCGACATATCGCAGCCAACACTTGGGTTTCATATCGCTGGAACTTAGGGCTTCTTCTTCAAATGCTTCCATAAACAAGTTGGCTATTACAGGTGATAAAGGACTTCCCATTGCTGTTCCGTTCTTCTGCTCGTAGTATTTTCCTTCATACAAAAAGTATGTCGTGGATAAGCACAGTTTCACTAATTCAATGATGTCTTCTTGTAGTCCAAGTTCTGGAAGTAAGGCCAGTGCGTCCTCCGTGGGTATGTTCGTGAATAGCGATATAATGTCGAAACTTACTAAATGTCTGTAGGTTCAGTCTTCAGCGTAGACAGAATATCCACGAAATGTTTCGAATTCTTCACATACGTTGCAGTTTGTCCGGTATATGGCTTTAGTAAGTTAGCTAAATATTTCGATAAATCGTAGGTCGGTGATCCAATGTTGCTTACAATCGGTCTTAATGGCACTCCTTTTTTATGTATTTTTGGTATTCCATACAGCCTGGGTGGTCTAGCGGCTCTTGGTAGCAATCTGTTCTGCATCTCTTTAGGTATCGATGAAGTCTTTATGCTCTCCCTTACTGTTTTTGTGATCTTCTCCGTTGGATCTTTTCTTATTTCCTTGTAGGTGTTCTCGTCAAGTAGTTCATTCATCTTTTTCCGGTAATCTTCTTTATTTAGTAGTACTGTTGCATTCCCTTTGTCTGCTTTGAGGATAACGATGTCTTCTTCAGCTTTCAAATTTGTAAGTGCTGCCTCTTCTTCCCTGGATAGGTTGCGTTTCGGTGGTTTTGCTTTCTTCAATGCTCTGCTTACTTCTTGTCGCACTTCTTCTGCTTCGATGTTCGGAATTCCTTTGATCGCTGCTTCTATCTCCATGATGATTTCTTCTATTGGTACTCTTTTGGGTGCAATGACGTAGTTCATCCCTAAGGCAAGTACTTTTGTTTCGTCTGCAGATAGTAGCTTCGTTGATAAATTAATCACAACGTTCTTCAGTGTTATAGTTACACCGGCCGTGAAAGCCTACGCAGTGTTATGGTTTTGAGGATATTCGTCGGCAGAAAAGGCTTTAAATGCATAATGAAATAAAATAACATAGTGTACATTCAAATCAGTTGCTTGAATTGTTCTAGAACTGTCCGAAAACAGAGTATTGCGGCACTAACATATCAACGAATAAAAACGAACCCGTCATTATTTCTTGTATTTGATCAAATTTACGTCCGCATGGAATTCCTATCAAACGTGTAAAGTATGGAAGTAATCTGTGTTAACTCAAATAGTACGACAAAGATTCCCCACTTCTTTCTTATATTCACCCTTATCCAAATTAATAATCCGAACAATCCCTCACGTGTTCCTCTGCTGTCGTTTTTTTACATTTACCCCGAGGTTTTCAGCGCCTACGACTGCCATCAGGGATGGTTGTAAATTTATTCCATCACCGCTTATCCTTTCTATTGTTCTGTACTCATTCCTTTTCTTATTTTCTCTTTTTCCTTCGATTAATGGGAACCAGTTCAAGATTGGATACTTTTCTCTGCCTGCCAACAAGAAAGGATCCACGTTTGCGGTAGATTTATGCAGAGAAAGGATGCGCATAGAATCCTTTTGTGGGCTTTGTAGCCCCTTATTCCCTTTCAAAATTGTACGCATTATGTAATGATCTTATGTTGAATTGCAGAACAGATAGAATTAGTACGCCAACTTGCTTAGTTTATGAGGGAATGATTTTCACTTATAATGCTTATTAAAATCGTGCGGCGCGCGGAACTTCACAGCGTCTAGGAGCCTTAGTTTCAGAAGTAATTGTCGGGCGGTGTTGCCGGCAAGTTTCGTACAAGTTAGTGCCGTGCCGCAGATGTTACTAATTGCGACTGTAACCCAACCCAGTTACAATAGACACGAAAACGAATGAATTTGCACACCCTACACCTGGTGCTCACTTTGTTTATTGTGTCACGGAGTTATCAGCATAAGTAGTATTATACCGTAATGTATTGCAAAAATGTGGCGTAAAACTTTTAGGGATTATCTACAGAAAAAAAAAGAAGCTTTTCAACGTTGTTATAAGAAATGGTCAAAAACAAATAATTTATGAGATGTTATTAAGTAGCTCTTTTTTCTTTACCTACCGTCTTTACGCCATTTCGATTTAATTTGATCGATAGCTATTGAAACCATCTAGAACAGAAGTATCTATATTTTAATTTTAAGTTTACGATTATAAAAATAAATTATCTATATTTACTGCATACCACACCTCAAAATATTATTAAAATATCGTTACTAAAATGTTTGTAAATATTACTACAATAAAATTTGTCCTTAGAATTCTGCAGACTTTCATCAAATCATTGAGAGGAAAAAGAAAGCATGTTACAGAAAACTAAAAAAAAAACACTGCATCCTTCTACAGTATTCTGCAAAGTATAAAAAATGATCTATTTTGTACTAAGTATTACTTTCAATAAAGCGTTATAAAATAACTTATACATAAAATATATAAAAGACCTCTCGTTGCTGCAGTTTAAACACACGATTACAAAACTTCTTGTAGTTGAACAAAATAAATTAATTTAGGAGTGATTTATAAATTTATTTATATCTTGCTTAAGAGCGGTCATATTTTTCTACAATGGGTTGGCATGTCAGGTATTTGCATGTTTATTTTTTGTTGGGTCATCAAAAAGAGCAGCGATCTCTTTAGGTTTAGCTGCTGATGATCCTTTTGGCAAGAAAACTTGCTGCCTAGTTTCAATTTTGCCTTTTCTGGCGCATATAGCATGTATGGGGCTTGCATTCTGTCTGCCTTAAGTTGTATACTAGTAATTACCTATATGCTGCGTTGGAAAATATGGGTATATATTTGCCAATAAACATGTTTATTATTATTATTATATAATTTTATTTCATACGATTCAATAATTTGCCCATATACACTACCACAGAAAAGTTAACAAGTATACAAGCCCAGTAGCTCATAATATTTTTATATGTTTTAAAAATGAAAATCGCGTTTACGAGATATAATAGATAAATTAAAACTTTCTCAATGAAAATGAAAGTTAACACAGTCTTGTGACGTTTTTTCCCGAATAGTGGAATAAAACCCAATTAAAACAATAACTCTGTTGTTTTTATCTGCTACAACAATTCAACAGTTATTATTAGCACAGAAATACACCTTACCAAAGGGAATCTACTCGGGTAGGTCATTTCAAAAATCCCAAAAATTACAGGTCCTAAAACACCACCCTGCGGCGTCCTCATATTGACATTGAATTCTCCTGATCTGATATTGCCAATCTTGACAATTAGCCTTCTTTGATGCAAAAAAAGGCACTACCCAATCATTAACCGTACCCCTTATGCTCAGCATGTTAAAAAGTTTTCTAGATATAAAAAAAATATTGAGGGAATCGAACGCCATGGTCAAATCTAACAAAATCTGCACTACATATTCACTTACATCCACCTTATCGTATATATTCTAAACGCACTTTATACAGTCTCTATTGCTGTTGAAAAACATTCTCTAAAATCGTGTTGACTCGAGGTAATCAAATTGTGCTTATTTACAAAAGAGTAAATCGTTTTTGACAAGTTTTTTCAAAAATTTTAGAAAAACATTTAGCGCTGAGATAGGCCTGTAATTTTCAAATTTGTTCAAATCTGTTGTAATCCAGTTCCTTCACTTCTTCCGTACTATACAAGCGTACTCCCCAATAGCCCACATATTAAGAAAAGAAAATGATTGATGATGATAGCTTCTCTTATTATTAAAATCACATTGATACGATTATAATAATTGGCACTAAACTATTGCAATATATGTTGGTTGTATTTTATTCTAGTAGTAAACTTTGGTAGTAACTCGTAACTGAAAGACTAACATTAATTTATGTATGGTGTTGTTATTTATATGAATTTGGGTGGTGATAATAATACAAGGAACAAAGATAGAAAGACATAAAGGCTATATTTATTTGGTATTATAAATTCAGGAAACATTTTATTGTAAAAAACAGTTCACGTTTATTTTGTGGCAGAATCTATGTATCCTAGATGTTTTTTACCGTAAAAAAAAAAAAATGTAAAAATGAACTAACAAACATAATAAAGAAGATATTTCTAAAAATACTTATATTTTAGTGGTGTGTTAAATAAATGACAACCGTACGCGGTAAAAAGAAGCCTTCTAGAAATAAGGAATATACGAACATCTCATTCGCTTAAGTAAATGAGAGAATAAAAAATAAACAGAATTCTCCAATAACTACATAGAAATATTGTTTTTGTCAAGCCCAGGTGGAGACAATTTTATTCCAAGTAATAAGAGTTATTTTGAGTAACAACCCCACACAATATAAGTTTTGCTGATCAGTTTCCCTAGTTTTTATATCGATTTTGGTTAAAAAATACCCATGCAAAAACACATAATAGAAAGAACACAACAAAAAACACATAATAGAAACTCGATCATTATGAAATGTAACCCCTCAGAACCTATTTCTAGTTATTATGTTACTTGTTACAATCACCGTTTTATAATTGATAGAAAATGCCAAGTTATACTTTTATCTCCTGTTTACTAAATCAAATATAGTCGCCCGCAATATAAATACATATAAATATTGAGTGAATAGTGGGCAACAAACACAGTTTAAGGCGGTGTGCAAAGTTGTAGAAACAGTTTATCTGTTTAAGGTATACTGCTATTCAAGGAAAACTGCTACAAAAAGTAGCAGCTTTTTTAAACTGCTAACCAGCAGTTTAAAGCAGTTTTTAGCACACGTATTTAATGAATGTTTGGTGGATGGTACTTTCCCGCACGTTCTAAAGATCTCAAAAGTGATTCCAATCCATAAGAAAGGGAGTACTGAAAACATGAATAATTATAGGCCAATAGCTCTGCTATCGGTGTTTGCAAAGATTTTTGAAAAAAATTATAAATAAGAGATTAATTTCGTATTGGGAAAAATTTGTGCGAGGAAAATCTACATGTGACACGGTCTACAATGCTCTAGATCGTGTATTTGAAAGCTTGGACCGAAAGCAGTGTGCCGTTGGCTTGTTCTTTGATCTTAGCAAGGCATTTGACACTCTTGATCACACCATCCTTCTAGATAAGTTGTTTATGTACGGTGCAAGAGGCGTAACTTACAATCTCTTTAAATCCTTCCTATCGCACCGAAAGTCATTAGTGTGTTTGCTAGGCGAAAGAAATAATATAATGCGAGCTTTTATTCAGATACGTGGAACGTTACAGGTGGTGTGCCGCAAGGTTCGATACTGGGGCCTACACTATTTCTGTTGTATGCAAACGATTTGAATGCTGCAATTGGTCAATGCCTGTTGACGCAGTATGTCGACGACACTAGCTGTATTATCTCTGGCACTTTCGAACAAGTATCTAGTGCGGCAAATTCTGTCGTCAGCAACATGATTGCGTGGTGTGACTGTCAGGGGCTGATGTTGAACGGGGATAAAACGGAGCTAATTCAATTTAGGAATGGATACTCCGATTGTCCTTGCAGTCTCTACGTTGGGTATAATGGTAAAATCAATCCCTGAAGCATCTTCCGCAAAGTTTCAAAATTTGATATATATACTAATATGCAGACAAGGGCCAGAAACAATCTATCTGTACCTGCACTATTTGAGACAGGGCCGTATTACAGTGCGGTACAGTGTTTTAATAGGTTGCCTGTAGAAATCAAAACTATTGTAAACATGAAATCTTTTAAACGTGCTATTTTTGACTTTCTCTCAGATAAATGTTTTTATAGGTTGAATGAGTTTTTAGCGTCATGACTTCTATATACGTACATATTTTTGTTTTGCTTTTATTTTATTTTGTCTTTTGTGCTTTTCATCTAGTTTTATTATACATATACCTTTATATATCATATTATATTTATATTATAACTCTGTACGCTGTTTTTGTAAATTTTCGACACTGTCAATGTTTTAAACACACGACAATAAATATTATTATTATTATTATTATATTATTAAAAGTAGCAGAACCAGGTTGTAGCTGCTAACGTAAAGAAGCAGTTGTATACATCACTATAAAATAATAATTACATCTACTATGGTTGGTGATTCATCCTACGTATGTATCACAACACTATATATATATATTATATCTTCATTTTTGTGGTTTTGGATATTTGTCATTATTTTTTGTGCGCTATTTGTTTATTTAAGATATGTTAAAATACGCCATTATCTATGCAGTAACAGTGCCGATTTAATTTGAAATAGGTCGTGTATATTTTGCAATAAATATCAACACTAAGTGAAAATATCCATCACCTCTAGACACCCTCATCTCCGAAATTCCAGCGCGTTCGCATCAGCGAAGAAATCAAACTTCCTAACACCCGTGATAAATGATCCGCAACGTTCCATACCCCCCTCTCCCCCCTTTAAAATGAGGCCCCATTACCCGCGCGTATCGGATACAGATTAACGGGGGCCCGGAATGCTCGAAATTCTCCCGAAACTGACCCCGCATATTTCTCCCCGTACCGTACGTATCTTGACGGAGAGAAAGGCGAAATCGGATAACACGCCCGGCTCGGCTGAACGATGGATGACGCCATCAACTCGGTGGGGGCCTGCTAAAAGTCGCCTGTAGGCCCGATTTCGAGGGTGGAAAATTCCCGTTGGAATTTTTAAGTGTATAGCACGAGGAGAAACGTGCGTCTCTTAACTTCACGGGACGCAGAGAGTGGGGGAAGGGGGCTATTTGTACGTTGCCACGGGCGATTTTCGGAAAGTTCGAAGTCCGATAATCTCGTTTTAGAGTTTACGATCGTGAATCGTCAGGATGGGGGGGAGACGAGTATTCTATGAAGAAACTGTGAGGATTTGCTTGGTACGAAAAAAGAAATTGATGAATTTCTTGTATCTAATTTTATTTTAACATCAGAATAAATTAAACGTGGTATTAATTATTTTTACAAGTATAAACTCAAATATAATAAGTAGAGTGGTCAGACGTGTTTGCTTACACATACTGCACTCGCCTCGTACTATGCAGAACGTTTAGCCATGTAATATATCTTTAAGGCAGTAAAATCTGTGACTAGTACCTAGTATCTAGTATCAGTGTTAGTCGAGTCTGCGAGAAAACACGATTCTCCGTTTTACGCATTGGAAATATCGGGCGTAAGAAATCCCAGAAAACGACCATTGTTTCATAATGTAGAAGAGTATATCGGTGAATTCAAAGTTTTACATTATGGTGGTGTCAAAATAGTTTGTACAGTGTGCAATAAATAGTTATTGTGCTGGTACAAATCGGATTACACATTGGTGGTGATGCATCTGATCCGTTATCTACCTATCAAGACTATTTTAATTATGCGTGTGTTACATCCGTAGATGTTGAAAGGTCTTTTTCAAAATATATGTTTTATCATCGCGACAGAAGCTGTTTAATGATAAATATCTTGAAACACTTAATGCTACAAACTTTTTAGCAATCCTATACCATTTTTGCTACTTAAATAAGATAAAGGGCTTATACATAATACATATTTATAATTAAATAAATAAATAATTTTGCTCTTTCCCAACGCTGTATTGTATACTTGTATTAAACATTAATGTCACATACAGGTGTTTTGAAACATCGTTTAAAGATTTTAAGGGCATATAGTACGATCGAAAATAAGGTTAAAAGTCATAATAAATATATGTCCACAAACTAACCGTTTACGAGATAACAGCGATTTTATCGCAATTGCAGAATAAGTTTTCTTTAACGGTTTTTATTAAGATGTTATTGAATGTTAACATGAAATAGATTGTAACTAAAGAAGATGTTCAAAATGACGTCCTTCCATTTCGACACAGGATCTACATCTGCTTTCAAAGGAAGCGCGCACTCTTTCAAAAAACAAGGGTTTTTCTCGTATTATCTGGCAACAGTGTTCTATTCGTTGGCGCAACTCTGGAAGATCGTTTACCGGTGTTGCGTACACTAAACTTTTCAAATAACCCCAGATACTGAAGTCCAACGGGTTTAGATCGGAAGACCTTGGAGGCCAAGCAATGGGACCTGCTCGCCCTATCCATCTCACAGGAAATTCATTGTTAAGATGTTCCCTAACAGCACGCGTAAGGTGCGGTGGAGCTCCATCTTGCATAAACCAGAGGTTCAGTTTTAGATTTATAGGTAAATCTTCCAAAAGTTCAGGTAAAGTATTTTCCAAGAACTCGAGGTATGCAGGACTATTAAGCTTGTGGCAAACAATCGGTCCTAACAACCGTTCCCCTATCATGCGAACCAGATGTTTAGAGAGAAACGTTGCTGGTAGCTAGCTTCAACGTAGCATGAGGATTCTCGTCACACCAACGTGATGTTGTGGAAATTAAATATTCCATTTTTAGTAAACCAGCTTCATCAGTGAAAGGATGTTATCAGCGAAATCTGGCCGATCAGCAGCTGTTCGCAAAAACACTCACAGAAAGCCTTCTCGCTTGATAACCCGGAGCAGTAAGGCTTGTACCCGTGGGATATGGTAGGGTATAGGAATTGCTTATGAATAGTTCTCCAAACAGATTGCTGCTTACACCACTTGAGTCGAAATTCTTCTAAACTAGTTTCGGGATTTTTATCAATAATATTCAAAATTCGATCTTCTATCTGTGGAGTATATGCTATTCTCTGCCGTCCAGTACAGAAGACTCTTTCAAAACGAACAGTTTCTCTTAGTCGTTGAAACCGTCTGAAATCACATGCGAAGGCAGTGGCCATCAGGAAACGTTTCAGCATAGAAGCAACGTGCTTGTAAAGAATTCCCATTAGCACGACCGTACATGAACACCATATCGCTCATTTCAGCATTAGAATACGCAACCATTGTAATTGCTACAAATTGTACAAAACGTCAAATTAAACTGTCATAAAACAATAGCTGATAAGCACGTGTTTACTGAGATATGTTATATCCATGTACTACTAGGAACACTCGCAGTTATCTCGTAAACGGTTGATTTGTAAACATATATTTATTATGACTTTTACCCTTATTTTTGATCGTACTACATGCCCTTGAAATCTTTAAACGATGTTTCAAAACACCCTGTATATGAAACTTAGTACTGACCTGGCGCGCAGGCAAAAGTTGACTACTCTAATAATAAGTGTATATCACCCTTATATTGCACAATATAACAAAGTACTTACCTTTAATGGTCTTGTGATGGTAACAGTTTCAATGGTAGTAGTTGGCGACATTTTCCTAAAATTGAAAACGAATAACACTATTAGAAACAGATCATTAAACACTATACAGCCCCCGAATAGAAATTTTTACAGTGCGGATAAAACCTATGCATTTTATCAAGCATGAATGCCATCTACCTAAACATACAGCGAGGCTCACAGAAAGCATGCGAGGCTTGCATCGAGAGGGCGATTACGATTCGACAATTGTGTACGCCCGATACATAGAGTTAGGCACTGTAAACATTTCTATTTGTGGGCTCTATAAGAAATGTAGACACATGTATAAACCATATATAAGAAGTTGTAATTAATTTACAGCCCATGTTGGTTAAAAATATATCAACTATCATGTAATTGTTTACATTTTAGAATTTTACAGTTAATTTAGTAAAATTACTACAGACCATTATGTAAAAGTACATTACTTATTAAGGAATTTATTAAAAAAGTTGCGAAACTACATTCTTTCTTGGAGAAAATTAAATAATAATTTACTATACTTATAAATTTACAGTTAATATCATGAGATAATAGATTTTCAGTAATTTTAATATTTGAATTGTAATATATACAATTATACCTCGATAAAAATGTAAAATTCCAAATATATTTCAGGTTTCTGAAGCATTAATCACAAAAATACCATAAAATTCGATTTTTTATCATCACGATACGATGGTTACCCAATTATCGGACCTTATTTATTAAGGAGCGTATTGTAATTTTTAATAATTATTTAATGAATAAACAATCTTTGCAGATGGGTCGAAGGGTAAATGTGGTACAGGAGCGGCTATCTTTTTGTACGTAATAGAGGTAGCGAAATATATGTACAATCGAAAGTTTAAATGGCAAGCTAATGAGGCAAGCTAAAATCTGAGTAAGAACAATAATCGCATATTAACTGGAATACTTTCATTGCCATTGCAAACTGAAAGGACATCTGAGTAAGCTTGGATCAGCAAAGGAATCTGAATGTAGATTATGTGGGGTGAAACACCCATCCATCTCCTCTCATGTTGCGCATAAGCACTGTGCAACTCGAGAGCGTAGCACCTGGAAGCATGTAAACTCTAAGAAGGTGACTTACCTAGCCTTGAGCCTTCTCATAACCTCAACTTTCTGAGAGAACTAGAATTTTAAGGCCAGCAAAAAAACAGCACGAATAGGAGACACAATAGATTATTTAGGTTGCAGTGCAACATCATCTTCCTTTCATGCATATATAGCTTTTCATAAATAAGGTAGAATAAAATGTATCTATGCAATTATTGCTTTGAATATAGTAACATGAAAAGGCACTCGTGTAAATTTACATTTCAAAGTAAGTTTATCCTGGAAATCTAAATTTGCCAACGATACCCAATGTAAAATTATATCTACTTCCGTATGGTATATATATATATTTCCACATACTACTTCAATATCTGTCATCCTAACACACTATAGGAGACTTTATTTGCGCGTCAACCGACTTCCTTCCTGAATATTTTAGAATTAAACCAATTTGCCGACCGGCCGCTAGATCCAGCGTTCGAAGAGACACTTCCCCGGTTAGCGCGTCGATCGAATAAACTACCGACCAAGTGTATATACGGAAGTAACGAGATACTGCACTAAAATAAACCGGAAATTGCACGGCCGGGAGTCGAAACCGATTTAGAGAATGGACGAGATAGGAGAACGGACGTAATTTTGGCCGTAAAAAAATATTTTTACGGGTGCGCACGGCTCGGTGGGACGAGTTTCGTTTTTCTGGTTATGCTTTTTTTTTTGTCTTCTTTTTTTTTCTTGATTTATTCTTTTATTGCCGAATGGAGCGCACTGGAGAGCCAATATGCGTGTGGTATAGGCGCTCGTTCTGGGAATCGCTTTCCTATCCACGGATTCCGCTCGGCGATTGATGTATCTATAACCGGGTGCGATGTTTCTCTATATAACCGATAAAATAGGGCGATTTGATGAAAATTGCAGAAAACAAAGTGCGTTATTAGATAAGAAATATTGGTATTAAATGCAATATTACAAACACTAGATTTAAAAATAAATAAACAAAAACTATGGATAATGATACAAAGAGACTATTAATTGTATTTATACCTAAATATAAGTTTAGAGAAGGTAGTAATAAAACTCGAAAAACAACATTAAATTATAAATTATAAAAATGTTTTGCAATAAAGGTTAGATAAGAGTGTAAGAATTCGAAATTCCATCCTGTATAATACGAGAATTTAAATTCATTTTATTAATACGTAGTTGATAGGTACCGTGGCATTTGCTGAGTAGCGTCTGCCTCACAGGAAACAATAATCTATTTGTTTAAAGACTCGCGTAATAAAATAATATGGTATTACTTTGTATTTTATCTACTACTTTGTCTATTGTATGTTACAAAACGCCGATCAGCAATTCCCACGGTCCTCTCAAGTAGGACGTCTGAAAGTCAGAAAAATAACGCCTTCGGTCATACTTGCGCCCCCCGTAAAGAGAAGCGAAACTAGTTATCGGTGCGAACTGACGTCACAATCAAAGTTTATAAAAACCCTTAACATTGCGGTTTACAATTAATTAGTTCGCGATCCTTCAATCTAGCTTCAGGAACAAGCACGCGTCCCCTTCGTCGAGTGTCTCTAACTCTTAAAATTAAAACTTCTCATCTTAAAATTTTGCATTTAAAATTAAGCCTAAAAAAATCGAGAACAGGAAGCAAAAGCTTTCCTCTAGAGGTGATTAGTGATTTTGTACTAAAACCGTTTAAATTCCCCCTTTTATTTTGCTTAAATTTTTGTGAGTGTTGTGTAAGTTTTGTGCCTTAAAATTTGGATTGTAAATAAAAGGGTGGTGTTACACTGCGACCTAAAAGATCTATTGTGTCCCCTATTCTTGCTGCTTTACAGCTGGCCTTCCAGCCTATTCCTTTAGAAAGTGTAGGATGTCAGAGGGCCCAGTCTAGGTAATCTTCCTCTTCGATTTTCACATGCTCCAGGTGAAATGCCCTCGAGTTGCACAGTGCTACGCAGTTTGAGAGGAGATGGAATGGGTGTTTCATCCTGTTCTCCACAGAATCTGCATTCAGATCTTTTTCCAATCCAAGCTTAGTCGGTGTCCTTTCAGTCTACAAATGGCTGAAAGATTCCTGTTAATATGCGAATATTGTTCTTACTCAGGTTGATGCATTCTGTAAACCTCTTCTGGTTATAAGTTCCCAGAAGAATTTTACTTTGCCTTATTCCCTGGAGATTTTCCCAATAACTGGATTTTCTCTGCTCCATTTCTATTTTTAGTTTCTTCAGTATTGTACTGCTACTTTACCCGCAAAAGGGTTCAGGCCCTACAAAAGGCATTCCCGACCCTTTTTTGCGAGTTTATCCGTTATTTCGTTCCTTCCACTCCTGTGTGACCCGGAACCCACAGGAGGGTTACTTTATTTCTTTTGCCTAGCTCATTTAGTTTCCCTAGGCATTCCCAGACCATCTTGGAGCTGATTTCATATGAGAAAAATTTGGGTTACGAGAATAATTATTTTTCCCACATGGGATGATGTGGAAGATGTTCAAAATTTCTGCTTAAAACTAACCAAAGCAAATACGTGAAAACCGTAACTCGTTCGCTCTCTCTCTCTTTCTCTCTCTCCCTTAATAAATAATTTGAAAGTAAGAATTACTTTTACTTACTTTAGTTAATCAACATTGTTAAGTAAATCCTAAAAAAAATCATCTAAATAGTTGTGTTTTGTTTTGTCATTTGCTTGATACTTTATTAAACTCGTAGATTGTTAGCTTAACTTAAATTGTCACAATAAGAATTCGTTAAAACAAAATTGTGCTTCGTTCATTTTTGTTCACTTGTTATTTTATTTAATTGTGTAGTTTGTTAGTTTTTCTTTTAATGTCTTAAAATATTCAATATATAATTGTTAAAAAAAATATAAGTTGTTCTATTATTTCGTCATTTTAAAAGAAGCTCAGTTTGAACCCTTAGAAAGGGGTTGGAAAGGAAGAGAAAGCCGACGAGAAGGGTAAGTCGACAATCGTTAGGCTAACTAACGGTCCTGCTTCGACTGACGGTGGAAAGCACAGTTGGGAAACATCTTTGGCTAAAATTACTAAAACCATTCGCTACCGAACAAAAAGTTTGTTTCCCAGCAGTGGCTCGCCGGTCAAAAGAGCAGGAGGGGTTGTCTGCGAGACGGAAGTTGGCTTGTCTTATTTGAATTTGGGCTGGCCATCCCCAAAAGTTTCCAGCTCAAGAAAACCCGTTCCGTTACAAGAGTAATAAAACTCGTTCTTTGGTTCATTTAATTTTTATTATTTGATTACTAGTTTCGGCTTCAGATCACTGGAAATGCAAATGATTAATTAATTAGCACAAATAATTGTGTAAAATATAGAACTGAAGAAATTAATACTAGCAGATGTAAAAAATATATAAGTCAACAATCACAAATGACATTTTAAAAATTATGTATTAAAAGTGTACTTACACGTCAAAAAAAAAGGTAAAATTGTCGATTATCAAAATAAAAATAAAAAACACCAAACATGAAAATTAAGCGGACTATTAAGTTAATAATATTTTTATAAAGCATTTTTTGTTAAATCGAAAACTTTTTTTATGTGAAACGCTTGAATAAGTTTTTATTTAATGGCTTTATGTCTTTTCCTTTGTCTAGTATTTAAGTATCACACATTATCAACATTTATCAATATAAGCTTTACTATGTACCTACCTGTGTTTACAGATAATCTTATAGACGCTATAGATATGCATAAAATTTCACCATTAATGTTACCCCAATGAAGTGTTTTTAAATAATATAATATAAAATAAATAAGTATAGTAAAATAATCTATATTTACTAGATGATACACCCAGTCTACTAGTTTTAAAAGTTCTATTTGTGCAGCCGAATCAGTCAGAAAGAATAGTAAATATGTCTAAATAAATTTGTAAAACACCTATCTGAAATAGCTAAAGAGTCGAATTATGATAAATAAAATGACTACTTTTTTATATAAAATGTCTAAAAAATAGTGATTGTTTGACTATTTTTGTAGACAAGTCAAACAACAACAATATTAGCAAAAACAACGAATTGTAGATAGATATTTTAACAATTTTAATTGTTTAGCTAATTTTTGATTAAATAAATTAGGTATTACATCTAATCTTTGTTTAGTTTTACCCCATTATTTTTCTCTGTGCAGTATGCAGAGATACACATTTGCCATATTCGACTGAATGTTCAAAATAAGATCAAAACATTTAGTTGTTATTAAGGTAATTATCAGGCTATTTAGATATATTCTCAACGTACCATAAAAATGGCATCGAGTAACAGTTATATAGTGGACAGTAAACCGTGCCGCGACTTTCAATTTTTTCTCATCGCTCGGTTATCTGCATTACATCACCGTAACGGAGTATGTAAGCATGTCTGTACTTATAACAGTAGGTATATAGTTAATGTTTTTACTCGAGATCGCGAAATATGTTCCGAATTAAAGAGCATGGAAAGAGGGAGACGATGTGCGAACAAGTCATCAAGCATTCCAAACAGTCGACGTTTAAGAAGGTAATGTAGACACGAAGCCTCTATGTTCTATGTTAACTTGGCCAGTGATTCATGAAGTTGTCGTAAATCTGGTGACGACAGGTGTTGTCGTTGATATTTTATCATGGTGCAGCTTATAAAACGGAGAAATTTAACGGTAATATGCTTGAGTAACGGACATACTAGTATGTATGCCTGTTATGTAGGGAGCAGGTAGGTAAAATATCTAATTACTGCAGGTCGCCTAATTTAACTACACGGAAAATTTGGTACATACCTGTTTTCTAGCTTTAAAGTTGTGATTTATGACATGAAATAGCGCTACACCCAGAGAAGTACATGCGTTGGTTTAACAAAACGGTATTTGTTATTTCATTTTATTTGAACCAAATACATAATCAGTAATTTCGAGAAAAAAAATTTGGTTGTAAAATCGATATGTTCATTATAGCTGTGATATTTTTTCATGGTAAAGAAAACTAGCATCTTAAAGCAAAGTTGCAAATCACTATTTAGTGTTTTTACCCACACTGTAACACTATCTTCAATTTTTTAATATCTTCCACTCTTATTCTATGACTTTCCTTTCCACAATGATCCAGTAACATCCATCTTATACAAACGGGAGTTGTTCTTTTAAATCTAAATCTATCAGAAGATCTTTTTTCCAAAACAAAAAGGATTTTTGTGGAAATCGTCGTGTAGGTTTCGTAATTAATGCATTTTCAAAGTGATTCTACGATGTTTATTAGAAACAATGCAATGTATTCATTTAATGGATAAGTCAATGCATATTATATTTTTAAAACTGCAAAAATTGTTGAAATAACGTTTTCAATTTTCTAGAGTATAATTGCTAATAGATAGATAGATAGATAGATAGATAGATAGATAGATAGATAGATAGATAGATATTTATTTCAAACAATATCAAACAAAAAAAGACAATGATGAAATATGTCAACAGAATACAAACAAAATAAGGAAATACTTAAATTAAACTAAATATTATTATTAAGAAATCGGCACGAATAACAGCTCAAATTCAAAGATAGCATTTAACTTGCTTTTGAAATCCTTTCAGGTTATCAACTGCTTTTATATTCCAAGGCAGTTTATTATATAGCTTGCATCCCATGTATATTAAATTCCTTTGAAAAGCAGTAGTTCTATGTCTTGGTGGTAACAAATAATTAAATATTCTGGTATTGTAATTATGCGACACACTGTCGGTGAACTCCTCACGATGCTTGTGAACAAAACACAAAACTTCATAGATATAAACATCGTAAAAAGTTAAGATTTTGTGTTCCTTAAAAGCACTTCTACAAGAGGCGCGTGAGTCAAGACTTAATAAAGTTATAATGGCTCGTTTTTGAATTAGAAATATTCTCGCGACGGAAGTGCATCCCCCCCAATAAATGATGCCATATATCATCCGAGAATAGAAGTTGGCATAGTAAAAACTTTTCAAAATCTCATAACCGCAGCATCTTCTGAGATTATAGAGAGCATAGCAGGTGCGCGTCAGTTCACCACACAGTGTGTCAACATGGCTAATCCAATTAACCTTTTCATCAATGTGCACTCCGAAAACCCTCGCAGAGTTAGTGAAAGGAATGTATTTATTGTCAAGGGTTAGACCGTTGATTCTATATCTGCATCTATTAAATAAAATAAGGTTAGTTTTGTCAGAATTAATTATTAATTTGTTAAGGTTCATCCAAGCTTTAATAAGTAAAAAAACTCTATCTACCTCTACGAATAGCTCAGCCAGGGTATTGGAGGTTACAAGTATGCTGATATCATCGTGATAACATCACTGACATTCAGTGAACATATATCATTTATATAAATTAAAAAAAAGGTAGGTCCCAGTACAGATCCCTGACGCACCCCAGTTAAAATCCTACATCTATCCGAGTGCACATTATTACAAACAACTTTTTGATGTCAATCAGTTAAATATGACTTAAACCAATCCAAGGTTGACCCGCAGATGCCGTACCTTTCCAGCTTATATAATAATATAGAATGATCAATACAATCGAAAGCTTTAGATAAATCTATTAGCATAGCCATACAAGGTGTTCGATTATCAAAGGATCTATGAATTTCGTTAACAAAATTAAATAAAGCTGTGTTAACTGAACGTTTTGGAACAAAACCATGCTGATGTTTCGATAATAAATTAATTTTAAAAATAATAAAAATTTTAGTATTCATTATTGTTTCAATATTTTAGAAAAGTTGATAAATGCATATAGTAAATAATTATCTAGATCATTAACATCACCCTTTTTGAAAACAGGTATTATACGCGCAGTCTTAAGATAAGAAGGAAAAATTCCCTCTCTAACAGAAAAATTTGTTAAATAAGCTAATGGAGAAAGAATATGCTCCATTGAAGCTTTGACAATACATGAACACTCTCCATCATACACAACAGAGTGAGTAGAGTGCAGTTTGTAGATTGCCTCAGAGACATCACTTTCAATTACGGGATAATTAAAAAATGTATGTTGTGTGTGACCAATCGATCTAGCAATCGCATCATAATCAACGCGAGCTGCGTTATACATTGCAGTAAGACTTTTTGCAAAGTTAGAAAAGAAAGAATTAAATGCGTTACACATTTGATCACACATCACAATTCTCTTCACATCATAAATAATGCTTGAGTTATGTACAGCCGTAGTGTTCATTACATGTGAAAATACTTCCAACGCATTCCCGAACTTCTTCTTGTTTTCCAATATTTTATTCACTTTAAACCAAGAGGGATGTTCTCGCGGGAGATCCTTTTGACTATACGCACCGATGTGTTTGCCAAGACGTACTCACATGGATAATGCATGCGCACTTGCTATGCACACAGTATATATATAGTTAGATCTCTGCGAGTAAGCGAGGGCATCGTCCCTTTGTGAATTCCGATTCGCTGGATAAATAATCCATGAAGCACAGTATATCCTTCCGCGAGGAAGTTTTGAGAATGTCTTGATGTTATACTTAAAGAAAAACTGAAATTCGTCGATACTCATTCGGAACATCTTACCGCCAAGAAAAGCAAAAAGATATCTGTCGGATATCCAGTATCTTATTATCCGGATGTCGAAGGAAACTTATCTTGTTACAACTTTAACGAATTAGAATTATAATGAGACAGTCTGCGATAACTTCCTAACGATCCTCCGGCTTTCCTGCTTCCTACCTTCTTTCTGTCAATTTCCGTTTTGCAAATGCCGGTGTTACCGTCGCAAAATTAAAAAAAAAAAAAAATCCGAACAGCATTTCGCATGTTTATAAATTTAAATATTTCTTGGTTTTGATGTACCTACCTCTTTAAGATTTGTGATGACTAGCTACGAAGTAATTTATTATTTTGTACGACGTGACGGTTGGCAATTCGTAGCAGTCCAAACAGTCAGTGGTCGCGCATCGAATACGATATTTCTTTGTAGTTTTAATACACCTTGCGAAATATAAAGCTAGATTTATATCAATATGCAGTTTGTAGATATCTAGAGACATGAAGAAGATTAATAAACAAAATTAAATTAGAGAAAATAGAGAAAAAAAAATAATAATTTGGGTGCAAAGATTGTTTATTCGCTGGGGATCTGAACACGTATGCATCTATTTCGAGAAGACGCGGCATGCGTGATTTTTAGTATTGCTGTGGCCTGGTACCCCGGATTTCGTAACTTCTGTGATCTTATTTCTCTGATTTGCCTTTATCAATGTTTCGTGGGGGTTTGCTCAAATTCGTTATGTTAATTTTTGTATAAGAGTTAGTTATTGAATTAATTGTTTAATTTGTTTATTTAAATGTTCAGTTGTTTAGATTGTTTTCACTTTTTAATTTGATAGTATTTGTTCATGTCCTTCCTTGAAATCTTATTCTATGATCTTTGTGCGTTGCAGCGCACGCAGCTGGAGATTTTTATATGTATACGACTATGTTCAACCTTGTAAGTGAGTTCCCTGACAGATGCCGTGTAAGTACATGTAATTTTATTTTCATTGCTGCCATTTTGGTATTTCATTTTTATTTAAAGATTTGTTTCGTTAATTCTAATTTATATCATCCATCAAGGGACTCACTTAGTAATAATTGTTATTATATTGTTGTGTGCACAAATTAGATATAAGATCTTTTATTATATTTGTTCTGGAAGGTATTTTAAGGTTAAAGAGTTTAATTTTTCCGTTTTCTAGTTTGTTGATTTGTTTTTTAATAATTAATCACCATGGTTTGGGTGATTAGAAAGCATTGTGCGCTGTATTTATATTTCAATTTGTAAAATTTACTTGAATTGTCCACGGTTTAATTTAGTTTGGTTAATTTTTGAAACACGTGGATTTTTATTGTGAAAAAAGATTATCTTCTTGAATAATATTTCTCTTTTTGTTTGTTAAAGGATTTTGCATTGACCTTTTTAAATGTAGATTCATGCAGTTTTTGATTTCGGCCAGAGCCCGAAGCTCACGGTTTTTTTTACTGCAATTTGTAATTAAATGTTTTTTTTTTTTAAATATACAGTGTGTTAAAACAAGCGTTGTCGGATATTTTACCCAAGTTAGTACTGGTGGAAATAAACAAAAGTTAGTCAACATGGTTCCGCAATTCAACTGTTTTTCGACATATAGTCGATTGCATATTGTTTTAGTAGGAATAAAAATTTTCAAAGAAAATTCTGATCGCAATGTAAATTAAACAAATGTTTATTTAAAGTAAAACTAAAAGAAATTGTTCTACATGTCCACCGTTTCATTTCCAAGCACGCTTCCCACCTTCTTATGAAAGATCGACGCAATCTTTCGAAATTCCTGGAGTCCTCCGAATTTCCTCGCAAAAATTTACGATTCGTTGCCTGAGTTCTTCCAAATTGTTTACAGATGTGCGTACACTAATTGTTTTAGATGCCCCCAAACATAGAAGTTTAGGGGTGTCAGGTCAGGGACCTAGGAGGCCATGCAGTTGGTTCACCCCGTCCTATCCATCTCTCGTTGTAATCTTGATTTAAGAAATTTCTAACTACGATGGAAAAATGCGCAGGAGCTCCATCGTGCATAAACCACATATTTAATCTGTTAAAAAGTGGCACGTCTTCAACAAAACGGGTAATTCATTTCTTAAAAATCCAAGTATATTTGTCCCGCTTAAACGATTAGGGAGAAATACAGGACCAATTAAACGTCTCCAAAAATAGCAAGCCAAACATTTAGCGAAAAACGGTTTTGGTTGATGCAGTTCAACAACAGCGTGGGGATTTTCATCTGCCCAGACGTGATTGTTATGAAAATTGAATATTCGTCTCTTGTAAACCCAGCCTCGTCACTAAATAAAATCTGAGTCGCAAAATTAAGGAGTTTCTGCCAGCTTTCGGTAAACCCAATGACAAAAACCCCTACGTGCATCATAATCGAGAGGAGCAAGAACTTGCACGCGTTGAATGTGGTAGGGATAGAGCTGCTGTTCCGGCAGAATGCTCCAAATGAGAGGATGACTGACGTTCAGTTCTGCGGCAAGTCTTCGGGTGCTAATATTTGGGTTGTCTTCTACCCGTCTCAAAATATCTAATTTCTACTCTGCGGGTGAAGAAACTGATCTAGGTCTTACCAGAACCACATTAATTTTAAATGAACCTGTTTCGGACAGCCGGATTATGAAGTCTTGAGAAAATCTTATCACTCGGTAACAACCCGATTTGGAAATTCTTCGTGCATACATACGCCGTGCTTCAGTGGCATTACCATTCGCACGCCCGTACATAAAATGTATATCGGCCATTTCTGCATTTGTGTACTTAGGCATAATTTGAGAAAAAAAAAAATTGACGCAAATGATAAATAATCTGATGACAGATGTCTGCACAGAACTAATTTTAAGTCACAATCAGTTGTTTGACACAAAGGGAATATTCCTCAAAACCGAAAAATGTTTGTTTTTTTAATTTTAAAATATGCAATCGACTATATGTCAAAAACAGTTGAATTGCGGACCATGTTGAACTAAGACTTTTTTTGTTTATTTCCGCCAGTACTAATAATGGGGTAAAATATCCGACAACCTTTTTTTAACACACTGTATAATAAATTTTCTGATTATTAATGTCATTCAAAATTTCTGTTCTTTTATTTTTGATTAAACCTTTTTCGGGTATTTAAGAAAGTCAGATTTCTTTCAGCCACAATTTACTTTTCATGATTAAATTCAAGTTCTAATTGCGAGAGTAACCCTGAGTTTGATTGTTCTTTTGCGCCCTTTTATTTTTATCCGCTGAGCTAGTAAATTTTAATTTTCATTTTTATAAATTCATTTTGCATTTTCTTTGGTACCTTCAGTGTACAACAGTATGTTACCAGTACATTTACGTTTGCGATAACTTGATATAGAAAACAGTGAACAGCTGCTTTTATCTCTAAAATAAATGAAATTTTTATATGTTTTAGGGTTTGTTTGTTAATTTTAGTAACGATAGTACGATAAATCTTAAGGGATGTCGAATACGTCGGCCGATATAATTATTACGGCCATTTCCTCAAATTGACGCACTTCGTAACATTAATGGAAATTACTATAATAATATTAGGTAAGTACCCGAGACATTGGGAGTTGTAGTAGAAAAATAAACGTGATTTTCATAAGTTTAAGGATTTGTTTATTTGTTACAGAAACAACCATATGTAAATGTAAAGGAGTGTCGATGATCTCAGCAGATATAATATTTACTGTCGTCTAACTGCCTGAATTGCTAACCAAAACCAGCAATACCAGGTAGGTTATGCATCTGACAGCAGTTTTACACATTACTACTTAAGACGATATTGCACATGCATGCGCCAACCAGAAGAGCATTAAATGAATAATTCACTCTAGATAGCAAAGGATTCTCCCACTGCGTCATATTTTTTTTCATTTAAATCCGTAGACGAATCTAAGTATACATACGCAAAGCGTTAATCCGGGAGCTGCTCACGTAATTCCGTTATGAATACGAGGTAATATATACGGTCGCAAAAACACACAACGGTTTTAGAAGTAATGACAATTTTGTCAGATATATGTAAACCAGGCACTTGGGGCTCGCGACCTGCTATATACATAACTGGTTTTTGTTTGTATTTATGTGCTATATGTGCATTGAATAATACCACGTTTCTTCGTGATATTAGATTTAATAATTTTAATTTCACTCACTTCCTTTACATATGCACTTAGATAGGTAGCATACATGTATATTAGAACTATACAGTGTGAGTCGTTAAGAATGGAAAAATCTGGAAACTAGGAATAGTAGAACCTAACACATGAGGATTGAGCGCAACATGCCTTATACAAATGTTGCTTGTTTAAGACATACAGCATGTTCAAGTTAATAATTTTATTTCTAAATTTCCCAATAATTTGGCAAGTTTTCATAAAGTCTTGTAATAAAAAACAAAAATATAATACACATACATAAAACAAATACAATGTGATTCAAAATGATTGTCGTTAGAAAAAAACTGTTTTCCGGAAAAATTTATCTATACTTATTACCAATTTAATGAGTGAAGTTAGCTACATACAAATTTCATACATTAAATGAATTTTCTTGACATTTAGCGACATTGGCGTGCGTGTTGTAGTAATCTTTCGATTATTTATCTTATAATTTTATTCAAAATCGTTAATTTACATCTAATATCACCAACAATAGTATTTGTGAATACTGGATAAGAAAATAAGGGAATTTATCTGTGGTAATAGCTCAAACAAACAAGGTAAAAAATCAAATATTACATTAGTGAAATAGTTTATTACATTTTATAATTTTATAGGCTTATCATACACTTTCAGCGCAATGAGCTGTCAAAAGAAAGTTACATTTTCATCCCTATAAAGTGTCTACGGTACAGAATTATTACCATTAGATTCACGATAGGCGATTGGAATATTGTCAATTGGTTAATAAAATTAAGGACGATGACTGCAAACAAATCATTTTCTCGGATGAAGCTGTTTATCTAATATGACTATATCAATTTACAAAATTATGGTATCTGGTCTGCAGAAAATCCACACGAATTTCGAGAAACGCAATTGCATCCCGTAAAAGTTGGAGTTTGGTTAGCTATGTCCAGGCAACGAATAATAGGGCCAATTTTCTTCGAGAAACTGTAACGCCCAAACGTTATCAACAGATGTTGAAATTGTTTATTGCAGAGTTAGAAGAAAATGAACTTGAAACAGGTTATTTCAGCACGATAATGCTCCAAGCACATACTGCTCGACAACAAACCTGCCGATATCTTCAACAGTTTTTTGCTGACAGGTGTCGTTACAGCAACAAAGATGGCCACCAAGATCGCCTGATCGAACCTCATTAGATTACTTCATGTTCGGCTATCTAAAAAAATAGGATCTATAGAAACCGCATGCATACCATAGAAGAACTGAGAGATGCAGTTTTGTCACTTAATAATTATACTAATTGTATGCTATAATTTAAAGTAATAAATAAATTTAGTGAAACACCAGTTAGTACTGAATTGTAAAATCATAATTTAGTAAAGTTAAATTAATTACATTTCATTTTTAAAGCAGAAACATTAATCATAGTCGTTTATATAATGCGAGTTCAATATAGGTTACGTTTTTCCTTATTTATGACAGATCCGTTTACTTTCTTATGTTCCAACACTGACTTAGTTCAAACCTTCATTACAAACACGCGGCATATACCTACACCCTGTTACTATCTATAGGAGCGGAATTGACAATCATTTTGAATCTCTGTGTATTACCTAAGCTACATTTTAAAAGAGGCAATATTTAAAAGCCTGAAACTAATTAAAATATTATTTGGTAAAAATTACACATACAATATTTACTACTTATCTTAAAGCTTACATTTTGCCTTGTCAAATTTCAAACTTGATTTGATGTTGAACTTGTTATCATCTCGTTATGTAACCTGTCAGCGTGCTGTTATACGTCTATCTGTCTTTGCACAGGGATGCCAATGCAATTTGGTGGTATAATATTGGGTTTATTGTTAAGAAAGAAACTACAAAACAATAGCGGAGGCACAATTTTTATAAATAGAAATTCATTTTCAGCATTTTTAGCATTAAAAATCGTCACTTTGATGAAAAATTATCATTGTAAACACAGCAGTTGACAACACTGCTGTGTTTACAGTTGGGAAGGCTAAAAACAAATATTGTTTACTGTTGTACACAGCTTTTGTATACAAATTTGATAGCTTCGTAAATCTAGTAAAAAGTTTTAGTTCTTATCAGCTGGTGAATAAGTATATGAAGCTGTTGTATTTTTATGAGTGCGTATTTTAAATGTATACTTCGTATATCGTGTCGAATAGTTTAAGATTATATAACTTAATAAAATCAACTTGACAGCTTGTAATGCATATTTGAAGCAAGAAATCACTTCGCGGTTACTTAAGATCCTCAGTAAAGTGCACGTTTTTTTGATAGCCATGGGCAAATCCGCATTTTGGTGCAGTAAAATAACGACTTTTCCTATGCAATTGACAGTGATGAAAGATGCACTGGTTTTTGAGGTTATGTAAGTTATGTTTACACTACAACCATGATTCATTAACACAAACTCAACTAGTGACGTTCACTACACATGTTTCGTATTGTTTTATGTAAAATTACAAAAAAAATATAAACAGTAAATACAAATTCCCTTAATAGGTTTAAAATTGGACTGCCAATGTGAATGTGATGAACTCGCATGTATATAATGTGATAACTTAAAAAGTGTTACTTGGGGTGACCAGGATTTGGTGTAAACACTGTTTTAAAACTCCCACAATATAAAAAAAAATGTTCCCTATACCTTCTGCGTATCATAGTTTTCTCTGTGTACCGTTTATTTTAACGGAGAATAAAATTGTACCCGCGGGATTGCAGGGCTAGCTACTAAACCGCTAACTGTAGATTAAGGTGAGAGAGAATTGAGAAAGACCCGGCGCAATTCCACTTTAAAGAATAGCCTGTTTGTTTCAACCGAAACGATGTCACCGGGCTCCCCTTCAAAAGTGTGATTGCGGCATTCCGGCCCGAGCAATCTCTTAAATTTCTTCCTTTGTTGCTTTCTTTCGATCGGGTATATTCTGCGACGCAAAATCCGTGAACTTACATATTTGACGCTTAGATTAGACTTGTTTCAATATCAATACCTACATTAAAGTAAAAATAGATCTGATCACATTTGAAAGAATCAAAATATTCTTCCCAGGAATAACAAAATTTTCGATTCGAACATTGAGATATTACTGGCGTTTTCTTTTACTTTTTCGCTTTTATTGATCGCATTTTAAATACAGTGAAATTCCCCTTCGCGGACACCCCTCTTACACGGACACCTCCCTTAAACGGACAGCTTCTCATGGTCCCGACCGGCTCTCATATAATTTCCATTGTATTACTCTTTCTTGGACGGACATTCTCTTGAAAGGATACGGACACGAGAAATGTTTCTCTTAACCGGACAAAAAATAAATAAAAAATAAACGCTTAATCTTATTTTTTCTATCGAGAGTATTGCTATTGCATTTCCCAATCGCGCCGCGCGCCAATTTTCTGAGATCCGCTAATACGATGTAAACAGAGAAATACCGCTTCTATTCGACTATTCTACATTGTCAGTGCTTCTTCTGGTTGGCTCAATAAATTTAAGAAATCCGTCACAACAAAGTTTTAAAGCGATTCCGGAGAAGGAGCTTCGGTAATACTGAAGATGTTTCATCGTTTTTAAAAAAAATGTCCTTCTTTGATTAAAGGATATTCACCGAGAGACATCTATAATGCCGACGAGACAGGCCTGTATTTTAGGGCTCTACCGACAAAACGCTCACATTAAAAGAAAGAAAAATGTATTGGGGGTAAGTATCCCAAAAGAGGTTTTACAATTTTCGCATTGTGCAAATATGGCGGGTAAAAAAAGAAATACTCCTAATCATTGGTAAGGCAGCTAAACCCAGAGCTTTTAAAAACATTAACATAAATAACCTGCCTGTAATTTGGAAATACAATAAGAAAGCTTGGATGACAGGATAAATTATGACAGAGTGGTTGCAAGACCTAGATTGGAAAATGGTAAAGAAAAAAAAACATTTTTGTTATTTTTAGACCAATGCGGGATCTCATCCGAAAGGCGTTCGCTAAATAATATAAAATATTATTTTTACCCCGTAATTTACATCAGCTTGTCAACCACTTGACAAGGGGATTATAAAGAATTTAAAAACTATTCACCTGAAGTCTAATACTCAAACATCTGCTAGTAAACATTGAAACTGCTGGTACAAGCTTTTGAGTTAATAAAAAAATTACACCAATGGATGCAGTTTATTTGGCAAAAACCGCCTGGGGCCAAGTAATCAAAGAGACAGTTCAAAATTGCTTCCGCAAAGCAGGATTTAATCATGCAAATATGCAAAGTGAAGACCAGTTAACTGAGGCTTGATATATCTGGCCCAGAAGATGATTTGCCTCTTAGTGTACTTTCAGATATCCTCAAAATAAGAAATTATTGAAATTGACGGCTAATGAAAACCTTAATGATTTTTTTGAACGTAGATGAAGCTTTGTATGTTGAAGATCCGGATTCAGAACAAGAAATTACAAATCCAGTTGAAATACAAGAACTTTCGGAAGATTCTGATGTCGATGAGGTTCCAGTGCCAACAGAAGCTATCCCAAATTATGATAAAGCTATTACCCTGACCAAGCAGCTCAAAAGAAAATCACGGAGATACAGAGTCTTTGGAGCTTCTTTCTAAATTAGAAATACGATTTCAAGACGCCATTTTAAAGAAAAAGAGAAGACAAACAACAATATATGAATTTTTGTGTCCTTAAAGTGACTATTCATTTCACTGTTTTGTATTACATACTACATCTATGTATCTATGTACATATTATATTATACTTTGTATATATCTAAAGGAAATAAACTTTTTTTTCTTAAGTTTGAAGTTTCTTATTTATTTTAAAAACATTTATATACATATACGATTTAAATGTCCCAGTTTCTTTAATATATTCATTTTTCGTTAAAACACGATTTTTATTGTATCTACCACATATTTCTTTTCTGCGGACACCCCTCCTGAACGGACATCTTCAGTTGATCCCGTTGGTGTCCGTTCAAGGGAGATTTCACTGTACTGGAATTAACAGAAAGAAGTAGAAAAGCAAAAGAAAATTACTGTGAAGATGTAGTATATTTAGCGTATAAATGTTTGTATTTACCGCCTTTTTCTATCGATGTTGGTATTATGTTTTATGTATGAGCCAGTAGACAACATGGCCGTAATAAATGTGTGTTTCAAACAGTTTCAAGCCAGCGTGTTTCTTTTATAATATATAATTCCCATCCTGTCGATAGTGTAAATAGGGTAAAGGACACCACAGAAGACAAATAATTGCTCATTTAAAATTGGCAAAATTCAATAAGCAGAAGGATGAACCAGAAAAGTTGCTTTGCTGCAAATATCTAATAATTTCTTCATTCCAAACGACCTGGATATTTATCGCACAAAATGATAACGAATAAAACATGCACAAAAAGAAATTTATCAAAGTTGCACTAAAATCTGTCGCAATAGTATTAGCAATAGCATGTGGATCACCAACGCGTGTCGTCGTGACTAAACTGCTAATCAAATGCTGTAAACATAAATTACTGCGTTGATGTATGCCTATTTTACATTATCTACGCTTCTGTAGAGAAAGATATATATAATTCCATCTTCCGCAGCTGCGAGCAGAGCAACACGTTCCAAAGGTATTAATCCAATCGATAATTGTTTTATTTATACATTCAAGCACGTACGGCCGACGAGCGAACACCGTAAATATTTGCTGAATCGCATTCCGGGACTTTGTATTTACATTTCCGGCCATAGATAAACACAAAACAACCTGCATAATAGTGTTGCTGCTATCCACCGTAATTGCAAACAATAAAAAGTATGTCACCGCATTCTCCCGTGCATTAAGTGAGAGTTTCTACTGCAAATTATACATTCACAACCAAAATAAACTGGTTAAATCCTTTTAATCGTAAGAGTAGCGCCGTGATACACATTATAAAAGGTAATTTAAGGCCAAGGCCGATCCGTGAGTATACTGGAAAACACACGGATTCAATGAAATCTTTGTGGCTTAACCGCAAACGATGATTCAGATTACATACTTTCCCTAAAAGCCGATGCTTAACGCAGCCTCTCCAATGGGAGCTTTTGGTTATTTCAGGATAAAGAAAATAGAATAGAGTTTGCTGTAATAGGCTACCCACAAAGTTTCTATGTATAGGTTTAAATGTATCAGTAAGGATAGAAAAAGAAAACCTGTTTTAAAGGGTGAACAGGTGTTCAATAATCTGTGACATGGAATAATCTCAGTTAAGGACTCCAAATACGTGACAAAGCATCAAGGTAACAGCACAAAAATGGGTATCAATTATTAATAAAAATCAACGTTATGATGGAGTATTTATCATCCAATTACGAAATTAATAAAGAAGAAAGTTTGTCGGCTAAAATAGCTGCCAAAGAAATCAACATGAGCTTTAGCAACAAGTATTTAAGAAAAAATACAAATCGAATTAAATTTAAAGCTCTATAATAATAATAATAAAACCGTCACCTATAACACCATAAAAATATAAACAATATTTACCTGTTAGCCTATAAGAAAACCGAAATTGTTTCACCTATCGTCCAATGAACGTTCACTATTTATTCCGTCCTATCGCAACGTACGCACTCGGTCAATCCCCGTCAATATGTGATATCGCGGAAACTCTTTATCAACTCCCAACCTACCGTACATCAAAATTCGAAAGCTTCAGCGAACATATTTATCAGTATAACATGGCGATTGGAGCAACAATAGAACGAACTTAGGTAGACAGATTAAAGAAGGTTATGTTCAATGTTTACCGGACGATTTTTCTATGTATACAGCGCCATCTATCCGAAGTATTGCGTGTTGATTCGATAGTTATTTGGGTTGCATAGCTCAGAGGCGATTATCTAGGTTCTTCTATATGCTTAATGATTGCGCCTGTAAAGAATACTTTCGTCGACGTACTATAGATGTCACTGTTATGCTTGATTTAGAAAACTGTCCGACCAAAGTACAAGTAGCAAGTAATCGTGATTCTGAATCATTATGATTGCAAAATATAAGATAGCCGAAGAGCTGAGAGACGTATGAAAATCGTTTACTGCGCGCGCAGGTA
Source organism: Protaetia brevitarsis (assembly GCA_004143645.1). Taxonomy (NCBI): domain Eukaryota; kingdom Metazoa; phylum Arthropoda; class Insecta; order Coleoptera; family Scarabaeidae; genus Protaetia; species Protaetia brevitarsis. The sequence goes on from RXPK01000271.1 coordinate 907,620, forward strand.
GAGCATTAGTCACGCATTAGTCCATGAACTGTCATTTTGCAAAATTGTTGTGAAATTAATGTAAAAAGAAACTAAAATGAGTAATAATTTACTTAAATTAAACAAAAATCAAAACAAATATGGACTCAATGAATCAATATTCGTTTTATAATGAAATTAAAACATATTTTTGCCGCTGTTGAGTCATTTGTGTGATAAAATTGTAATGCCTATTGGCCTTGTTTAAATAACATTATCTAATATAAACAAAACTATTGGCTTATATTTTTGTATTTGTCGCCAAAAAAGGACTGAAGATTGGTAACTGCTCTGTAACTGTCAGTTGACGCATATGTTATGTTTTTCTGTACTTTCTATGTATGTAAATGATAATTAAAGATTACTAATTAACAACAACTCTAATTGAACATAATTAATAATCAAATAAGGTAGAACAGTACAAAAATATTTTTTCTTGTCATATAAGTATCTGCAGTTAACCGCGAAAGAATATTATCTTAATAAAAACTGGAGAAAAAAATGTTATCGGAAAATAATATAAGAGTGTCTCTATATATAAAATTTATATATTTTTTAAATGCTTTAATTCAGTGTCAGAAATAATATAATCTTTGAAAAACATAAGCTCATGCCTGTTTCTAAAATACTTGATGCCTACTCATTTTTGTTATTGTTTTCGTAGGATAGTTGGTTGTCTCAGGTTACAATATAAGTTTTAATTGCAGGGCACCTCAAAAATAGAACAAGCAACAACGTTTTATTATCCACCTGCAGTTTTAAGCAGTTTTCCTCAATTTTATTTACATCTAAGTGTACAACAGCTTTTGATAATACGCTAGCATCAGATCATAAGTTTTTGTCGGAGTTGTTTGTAGGAGGTAGAATTCAGATACGTAAAGAATAAATCTTCTATCCTGTTTTGATAACAAGTGTAGCACCCATGAACAAACTGTAGTGTATTTAAGAACGTAAGATTGGTAGCAGTGTATCAATCGAAAAACGAACTTCACTGTTCTAATGTCCATCTTGTATGTTGTACATCTTTTGTTGTTATGTATCATTTATGAATAAAGGAAACTAGTTGAAGTATTCAGTTATTTACTCGGCCCTCATACATAGCACAAACCATAAAAATGTCTATTATAAAAGTTACTGAAAATTTATGGGGTAAAATTTGAATTTTTCCAATTGAGATAGATTTTTTAGGTGTTTTTGTAAATATAAATCGTAATTGTGATTATGATTCTAAGATTATTCGTTACGTCATAGCGATTAATCCACGATTTGTAATCGTTTTCCAACGCACTGATTTCTTTACACGATTTGTTTACTTCTATGCACAATAGTCGAAAGCATGGGATTCATTTTTGCGGGATATAAATTGTTTTTTTACGGATTCGTCAGATGATGAAATAATAAATTATCTGCGTAAAGCGAAAAAAAAAACAGAAAAATTCAAATCATAATAAATACTGTTTATACATATCCTCGCATTGTCAGCCATATTGCTGTTTGAAATGTAAACAAATCACAAGTAATCGACCCATAGCTAAATCGCTTGAATTGCGATTTGATTTTTCAAACGTGATTTAAATTCATACTTTTCCAACGATGTGATTTATAATCGCATACATATTCACAATCGCCATTTATATTTATAAAAACACCTTTTAATTACTCACAGCTCTAATAGCTCTAATACTGAAGTGCTCTGCATATCAAGTAGCTCGCTTCATAGTTAGTCCATTTATTTAATTCATTGAAATAAATCTATTAGTCAATAGGTGGCGCTGTAAGGGTATTTTCTCCGGATGCTGAGTAAAGTTTGCAATTGTAAAATGTTTTTATTCACCTATTTATCTTCTAAAACTGATTTTTGTCTATTCATAATGCTAGAGTTACTGCACTTGCGCATTCGTTTCGTTTTATAAATTTTGATAAAATCGAATAAACCTGAGGAATATTTGACGGTTACAAATATTAAATTTGAATTTCACTAATTCCGCTACTAACACATAGATGGAGAAATTATATCCAGGAATAATTTATTTTTCTTAATAAAAACGACGAAAGATTGTGTATAATATATTTATTTATATACATAATGTAATTTTAATACAATTTTAAATGGATGCATTTTTTATACAACATCGTGAACAGTAATAAAAATACACAACGTAAAACATGCAACTAGTAGTAGAAAAAGAAAGCTGTAAAAACTATACATAAAAAAAGGTGTTTGGGTGTATCTATACAAGAGAATATACACAATACAAAAAAAAAACAGAGAATGTTATTGTTTGGAACAGAAAAAATAAAGGTGACATACATTTTTTATAGCGTCTTATAGTATTTATCTACATCTCATGTCTATGACGAACTTTTTTTTTTTAATAAAATAAATTAAAATAAGAACGATAACGTGCTTTACCTATACGCGTAACAGTGTTAAAATAAATTAAGAGAAAACAATGCAATTTTACAACGGACAATTATAATTACAATTTATTTTCTTTTTCATTATCATGTAACATTCATATTAAAATAGTGTTGTTGTGTTGATATAAAATACAACCTCCATTTGCTTTTTTTTTTAAATAAATACATATAGAAACAGTGGTATAGATTATTTGATTTAATTTTCTCTGGCAATTTCAACAAAGTTTTTCGGTTGGTAGATAACATTTACAGTTTCGTCCATTTTGTGAAAATAAGAAGTTTTGGGCACATATGTTGTTATTAAATGGAATGGTGAGTTATGCATCTCTGTTTATTAAGGAGAAAAATGTAAAATTCTGTTAGCAAATCAAAATGACGTTATTTGGTGTGATATTTTATAGACGTACGATATAAGTAATGTTAGAATTTTTTTTTTATTATTTATAGGTGGTAGTCGTAAATAGTGCTAAACAAATTTACCCAATGATTGTGGAAACCGTGATTTTCAATCATATAATTGGCTTTCAAAAATAGTTTCAATCTATGTAAGTAATTTGATTGGTACGAGCTAAATATCCCTAGATTCGAAATACAATAAGTGATAAGCTGTGTTCTTTTATTCATCGACAAGTTTAGTGATTATTTATAGTGCAGCTATGATATGGATAGAGAGATGCAGAGGGTACAATAGTACAAGATCTTTTTTAAGTAAATTAAACTTTTAAACTTGGCGCCAATTTTCATGTTTGAAAGTAGCTGTTAGTGTCTCCTAGATGGCGTACGGTATCAGTATAATTTTAATCACGACGTGCGCCATCAAGAAGACACCCAACGCTATTTACTAACGATTAAATTTAAACAGTTAGTTTGATGTTTTGAGTTTTGATGTTTCCTTTTCTATTGTCTGTGAACATATATTACTTTTTTGCAAGGAAAAGTCACTATAATTTAATAGAAGAGCTGGTAAGAAGAATAAGGTAACTTCTGCAACCGCTTTTGAAGAAAAATATTGATAGTAGTGCAACTGATGATAAAAACGGCAAATTCTTCCTTGGGTACTCAGATTCGTCAAATGGAGGATTAACTGTCGAGAAATTAAAAGAATGAGTAGAAAATTTATTAGAAAATGTAGAAACAGTTAATCCATAAGACTGGGCTTTGAAGAGAAGAAATAGATTCTGTGCTATGCTGATTGCAAGACTGCTATTGCAGGTTGCAAAACCATGATCAGATTTTTGAGAGACCAACAACAAATTGCGCATTGCCACTAGATAAAATTAAAAAAAGGTTAGTTACCGGTACAGTCGCCATGTCTTTAAAATAAAACTTGCATCATCTTTAGACTTTTTGGTTAAAAAAAAAACTAGGAATTTGAAAAATACAAACAATAATTTTTTTTTTAAGCACCCATCAGTATCCTCGTTTTGCCATTCTAAAGTTTGTGCTATTATATCTAGAAGCATCAGCCATTGTATTCCTAATTTTGGGTGCACTAGCACATCTGCAAACCTTACAAAAAGCGGTAAAATACCTTTTTGATAATTTTTTTTTAAATCTTTTGAAGAAATGTGAACTCTAACCTATGAATCATAAAAGCTCAGCCAAAAAAATTGCTTGCTAGAAGATACGTTTCGAACTCTAGTATGAAAAATATAACACGAGGAAAGTGTTTCTTCACTGATCCCACATTTCCCCTACTTCTGTATATTACATTAGTTAGACAGGGATTATCAAAGAAGCACAAAAACAAAATTTGGTTTGAAGGTAGTATTATAGGCCCCTTATTATTAATAATTCTTTCAGTTTTTATGATGTATTTTTTTTTTAGTTACACTTCTAGAAACTTATAATATAGCAGAAAGAAAAACATGGGTAATCTGTTGTTTTTTAAAGAATATATTACTTTTTTAAACAAATTCTGTTACAAATAAATTTAACCCTGTGACAAAACTGATCACTGGGAGTCACAGGATCACAGTTATTGTCTAGAACAAACAATATACAAATGTATACCTTTTTTGGCAAAAATAATATATGAAAAGGTGATACTTCAACAAAATAAGTTAGTTGAAACAATTTAGTACTCGCTTGTAACTGTTATTGGTTGATAAATGCGACTTTTTTTTAAAGATTTTGACGTGACATAACTTAAAAATCGCATGTTTTTTTTTTTTTTTAAGAAAAAAGTGTGGAATGCGTGATCTGCGGAAAAAAATAAACACTCTCCATTAGTTGAATTTTCGGGAGTTGCTGCAGTTCTAATAGGGGTGTATGGGCTATGTGTGTACGATAAAACATCAATGAATAAAAAGTTAAGCAAACCCACACGGTTGTGAGCGTAGCCACGGCTGTGATAAATGGATTATTTAAATTCGTAGCAGCGGAGGTTTCCAGGTAACATGGTGACGTAAAATGACGTTTAATGGACGTGATATTGACGTCTATTAAACGTCATTACATGTCACCAAGTTACCTGAGTTCTAAGCATGGTCAGGGTTGTTATAAATGTATTTAAATTGGCGGCACCCGTAGTTCCCAGGTAACAGGACTACGTAATATGACGTTTAATGGATGTGAATACGATCACGTGATATTGACGTCTATTAAACGTCATTTCATGTCACCAAGTTACCTGGGTTCTAAGCGTGGTCAAGGCTGTGATAAATGTATTTAAATTGGCGGCAGTGAGAGTTTCCAGGTAACATGATTACGTAAAATGACGTTTAAAGGACGGCAATATGATTACGTGATATTGATGCCTATTAAACGTCATTTAATGTCATCAAATTACCTGGGTTCTAAGCGTGGTCAGTGTTGTGATAAATGTATTTAAATTCACGGCAGTGAGAGTTTCCAGGTAACTTGGTGACGTAAAATGATGTTTTATGGACGTCAATATATAATATTACGCAATATTGACGTCTATTAAACGTTATTTTACGTCACCATCTTACCTAGGTTTTGTAAGCGAAGTTTTTGTAATGTATTTAATATTTGACAGTTGTGGCTGCGTCTACAACCGTTTCAGTTTGTTGAACTTTTAAAAGAACACGTTTACTTTTTAAATATAGGGAATTTTATTACTGATAGTACCAATTTTGCGATATTCGTTGCATAGTTTTGGAAGTTGAATGTGCGTGGATTGAATCTATTTACGGAAACAGTTACAATTAAAATCGAAACTTTACGACATCGATGACACGATACAAACTGGCAAAATTGTAAATATTATCAACACCGTTTATAATAATATTAATTACAATAATAATAATAATAAAAACACTAACGAGCCACCGACGCTCGGCGAATCACAGTTTCAGCTCCCATATCACAATGTGAGCGTCGTTCGCGTTCGGCTCCCGATAACCGGCGGAATTCTTCGTCTTATCGACGGGACAACACGGCTGCCTCCAATTGACGTAACCGCGACCGCCCATCAGCGTTATTACCGTCCTGCGCCCGTTATCCTGCGCGCTATTCCTACCCATAGTCTTGGTGGTATTAGCGGGACGCGTCTGAACGACTGGCTGTTGCACCGGAGCACCGTCTTTCTCGGCCGGCACGCACGCACTCACATCACCGTTCAAGTGTCTGCTGACGTTCGAGTTGTTCCTGGAGACGCTGCGTCCGCTCCTGATAGCCATACTCTCTTCGCTACCCGATGACGTGTATAAACTGGACGACCTCGAATCCACCGACCAATTGGAGAGATCTAGAGAACGCGGTCGACTGACTTTCATCTTCAATCGACGATCTAATGTGCTGACTTTACCCGGGATTGCTGCTAATTCCGGATCGCTACGTCGCAGTGACTCATAGATGGTGTCGTTAAGGGCGTGTTCATCCCCTTCGTAATCCCTGGGGTACATCAGATCGCCGTATAATCCATAAACATCGCAGGTATCTCCGGAACCTTGCGAAGACGTGGTGCTGGTGGAAAACACTGAACCCCCATTCCCTAAGCCTCTAGGCAAAGTTTTACTCATCCTAGAGAGATCGCTGTCCTTCGATCTTCTCCTTCTCAACACCACGGGGCTGCTGGTCAACTGCTGCTTGAATCTAGCGGTCACGGAAGACATCGAGGAATCCGAGAGTTGCTTCTCGATCTTTGGGCGTTCATCTAAATTGCTGCGTTCGCTCAAACTGCTCGTGTCCGCGTTCTCGTTTTTATCGTCCTTCACGATGATGGGGGTTTTATTAAAGATAGATTGGTAATTCTTTGGTTGCAACGCGAGTAGAAACGATATCGGGCCGTAGTGTGCGTGATAAGATATATTCACGCGTCCGCTGATGATAGGCACACCTTCCAATCTGGGCAATGGTATGGTTAAACTTATCCCAACATTGGTGCCAACCCACAATAATCCTTTGCAGGCTAAAAGCGCAGTGACGTTCACCTGCGATCTGTTATTATTCAAACAATCGTTGCTTGATCCCGAAGTAGTCACCCGCATCACGTTCGAGGCTATGTTGATGTCTTGGAGATGTTTGAAGGTTTCCGTGTGGTACAAACAGATCGTGCTGGAATTCCTCAGCGAGATCCACAATCCTATCCCGCTGTGCGCCATTAAATTAACATTCCCGACGTGCTCGTGTTGTATGCTAAAACTCTTCTGCACTTCTCCGGTTTCAGATGTAACACCCAAACTTTTTTACCGCACGCCGCATATACGGATAAATTAATCGGAAGCAAACTAGAAACTGGATCGGCGCCCAAATGCAACGCTGCGGGTCCTTCAATAACCAAGTATCGTCTATTGGATTTCGCCTGTATATCAGCAAACCTCCATTACCTAACGCGACGAAGACCGAGTTGCAATGGTACTTTATCTGCGTTATTACATCTGGAACTGTAGTACTAGCTATCTCCTCCTGTTTTTCCGGCTCGTCAGCCGCGTATAAAAGCAGCTTCCTGCTATCGGTGCCCATCCAAACGGAATCCGTTGCAAGATTCGGACAGGGAGGCGTGGCGCCTTTCACGTACTCCATCGCGGTGACTTGGGTCTCGACCAGGGAGAAGGTGCCGATGTCCTTCAGGAGACTCGCCTGGTGGTGGTTCTGAGCTAGGATGGCTATGTGACTGCTGGCGCCGTCTGACGTGCACACCCATAAGTAGCTTTGCGATCTGCTGCGTCGCTTCGTCGGCCAGGGCGAGTTGATCGTGTAGAAACAGCCACAGCGTACCTGGAAATTAGAAACGTCGAATGTCGATACAGTGAATTATAAACAATGAATAACCCAAATATCAGAGTGTCCTAAAATGACGTTTAATAGACGTCAATATTACGTACTGCTGTGGACTGGCGCCCCGGTTTTCGCAAATTCAGATGTTTCATGTTTATTCCGATCAGCCTATTATTTAGTTAAGAGTTAATTGTTTGAGTTATTTAGTTAAGTATTCAGTCGTTTTAAATTAATTAAGTCATTCATTAATATGTTTTGCGTTCACTTGTATTGTTTATGTTATTATATTTTGTGATTTTAGTCTGTTGGCGGACTGATCTATTGCGGCTTCGCTGTACGCAGCGGTCGAGATTGTAAGAACTAGTTCCGAGATAGACACAAGCATGAGTAGACGTAAATTTTATTTTGTTTACTACCATTTTGTTATTTTTGAGAATTTGTTTCGCTAATTTTGAATTTTATTCTGTCCATCAAGGAACTCGCGTACTAATAATTGTTATTATATTGTTGTGTACACATTTTAGATATAAGATCATTTGTTATTTTTGTTCGGGAAGATATTTTAGTTTAAAGAGTTAATTTTTTCGTTTTTTTAAATTTTGCTGATTTGTATTTAATTATTAATCACTTTGGATTGGGTGAATAGAAGCATTGTGCTTGTATTTAAATTTTTCTTTTGTAAATTTACTTGAATTGTCCACGTTTAATTTAGTTTGTTTTAATTTTGAAACCACGTGGATTGATTTGATATAAAAAAGATTATCTTCTTGAACAAAGTTGTTTTTTGTTTTGTTAGAGGATTTAGCATTGTCCTATTATAATTTAGAATCTTGAGCAGTTTTGATTTAGATCAGGACCCTTTGTCCACGGTTTTTTTTTTGTTCTGCAAAATTTTGTAATTAACATTTTTTTTTTTACAATAAATTCTTGATTGTTTATTAACGTTATTTAAAATTCTGTTCTTTTATTTTTATTTAAACCTTTTCAATTTTTGGGGTAATTAAGAAAGTCAGATGTCTTTCACCCACAATTTACTTGTAGTGGTTAGATTCAAGTTTTAATTCGCAAGGGTAACTCTGAGTATAATTGTTCTTTTGTGCCCTTTAAGTTTTTAATCCGTTGAGGTAGCTAGCTAATTTAATTTTTCATTTTTATTAATTTATTTTTCAAAGAAAAACTTCATTTGTTTGGGCATACGGTATATAATTTTGTTTGTTTTTTTTACATTAATAAAGTTACGTTTCGGATTCTCTTACTTTAATCCATTTTCAAACTATTTATTGTTTTTTTTATTTTTTAATTCCTCCCTCTTGGCCACTCACAAATCTCTATAAATTAACAAAAATTATATACCGTATGCCCAAACAAATGAAGTTTTTCTTTGAGATATAACACGGTAAAATAATTCGAAGGAAAAGAATCAATTTTATTCTTTTTCAAAATCAACATTAATTCATTTTTGCAAGTTCATTTTGTACAGTCAGTACACAGCAGTACGAAACAAAAAACAATTATAGATAGTAAATGTAATTTAATTTTTATATTAAAAGCTTTTAAATAAAGGAAAAAGTAATGAATAAAAGATTAATTTATTTAATTTTCTGTGTAATAAATAATTTTGTGTTGGTAAGAAACCTTTAACAACTTCAAAATATATAGGCCTTATATTGGCCATTCAAAACGTCAAATTGACGTCAAAAAGTCATGGAAAATAAACGTCCTTATGACGTCATTAATTGGTCATTTCACGTCTGCGATCAATACAACTCCAAAATTGACGTGAATATGACGTTCCGGTCATGTTTGGGATGATATTTTGAACGCTGCGCACTCATTCACAGCTATATACCTTAATTAATTTTGGCTAAGAATATCTTACCTCTGTTTGATGCTGCGATCTATAAACCGGCTGCGACTTCACGAACAACGGCATCTTAGTCGAGGGTCTCTCTTCCTGTTCCGGTACGTCCCAGGCGGGCGAGTTGTTCGGGTCCAGAGCCAGTTGCGCCAACCTCAACTCGGTGATCCACTCCTTCTTGACGGAAGGATTCCCAGTCTGGAAGGTGAACACCTCCTCTTTACCCTTCGCCTTGGCCACTATCTGCAGACAGCACGAGTCGACCCAGGCCATCTGTTCGTCCTTCTGCTGTATCGAACTCTGGATCTGGTGCAGGATCTTCTTGGTGTTCTCGGGCGCTACGTCTTTGTACGTGCCTCTGAGCGTCCCCACCAGATCGTTGATCCGACTCATCACTTCGTAGTCGTGCATCAGGTTGCTCATCTCCGTGCAGAGACTGTCGGCTTGCGGTTGCGTGCCGTCGAAGGAGGCGTTGGATTTCAGACTGCCTCCTTTGTTTAATCCCGCGGTTAGTAGACGACTTAGGGTGGGCGAGGCGCTGGTATCTTGGATTTCGATATCGGAAACCGGACAAGTGAACTTCAAAGTGAGTTTCTCTCCAGCGCCGAAGTCGTCTGAAGCTTTAGGTGCGACCGAGACACAAACGACTAAATCGTTCAATAACAGCAATCTTCTACTCTTCGCTTTGGTTATCATTCCGCAGTGGTTGAATTCCTAATTAAAATCAAAGAAACGATAAGAGCGAACGAATTACATGGTGACGTCGAAATGACGTTTAATGGACGTCAATTATATTGACGTCCATTACACGTCATTTTCACGTCATCATGCTACCAGGGATGAGGGATGACTTACCAATTGAGTTACGTTATCCTCCCTGAGTAAATAGCGATTGGCGTCAGTCAACGGTCTAGCGGAGAATTTTCCGCCGATGTTACGAAGCATTTCCTTGAAGGCCTGGAACTGCTCCGCTTCCCTCTTGCGTTCGTTCAGCATCTCTGCTAAGGACTCGAGCTGTGTTAGGGCTAATTGGAGAGACATCCTGTCGTGGTGGCCTTGGGGAGTGTGTTTTAATAAATCCTATAAACGGAAGTGTTATTCGCTATAGGTAAAAATTGGTGATTTTCTTTTTTTCATTACCTGTAGCAACAAGATGAATTGTGGGAATCGCTGTACCGGTTTGACCATCAGTCCGAAGAATGATAACCTGTCGTTCGAACTGATCTGCTTCACCTGTGAATTAATTATTCAATGTTTATTTGGTTATAGTTAGGTCTTATATACAGTGTGTTAAAAAAAGGTTGTGGGATATTTTACTCATTTGTAGTACTGGTGGAAATAAACAAAAAAGTCTTAGTCAACATGGGTCCGCAATTCAACTGTTTTTGACATATAGTCGATTGCATATTGTTTTAGTAGGATAAAAAATTTCAAAGAAATTCTGATCGCAATGTAAATTAAACAAATGTTTATTTAAAGTAAAACTAAAGAAATCGCTCTACATGTCCACCGTTCATTTCTAAGCACGCTTCACACCTTCTTATGAAAGATCGACGCAATCTTTCGAAAATTCCTGGAGTCCTCGGAATTTCCTCGCAACAATTTACGATTCGTTGCCTGAGTTTTTCCAAATTGTTTACAGATCGTGCGTACACTAATTGTTCTAGATGCCCCCAAACATAGAAGTCTAGAGGTGTCAGGTCAGGGGACCTAGGAGGCCATGCAGTTGGTTCACCCCGTCCTATCCATCTCTCGTTGTAATCTTGATTTAAGAAATTTCTAACTACGATGGAAAAATGCGCAGGAGCTCCATCGTGCATAAACCACATATTTAATCTGTTAAAAAGTGGCACGTCTTCCAACAAAACGGGTAATTCATTTCTTAAAAAATCCAAGTATACTTGTCCCGTTAAACGATTAGGGAGAAATACTGGACCAGTTAAACAGTCTCCAAAAATAGCAAGCCAAACATTTTGCGAAAAACGGTTTGGGTGATGCAGTTCAACAACAGCATGGGGATTTTCATCTGCCCAGACGTGATTGTTATGAAAATTGAATATTCCGTCTCTTGTAAACCCAGCCTCGTCACTAAATAAAATCTGAGTCGCAAAATTAGGAGTTTCTGCCAGCTTTCGTAAAACCCAATGACAAAAAACCCTACGTGCATCATAATCGTGAGGAGCAAGAACTTGCACGCGTTGAATGTGGTAGGGATAGAGCTGCTGTTCCCGCAGAATTCTCCAGATGAGAGTATGACTGACGTTCAGTTCTGCGGCAAGTCTTCGGGTGCTAATATTTGGGTTGTCTTCTATCCGTCTCAAAATATCTAATTCTACTGCGGGAGAAGAAACTGATCTAGGTCTACCAGAACCACCATTAATTTTAAATGAACCAGTTTCGGACAGCCGGATATGTCTTGAGAAAATCTTATCACTCGGTAACAACCGATTTCGAAATTCTTCGGCATACATACGCCGTGCTTCAGTGGCATTACCATTCGAACGCCTGTACATAAAATGCATATCGGCCATTTCTGCATTTGTGTACTTATGCATAATTTGAGAACAAAAAAAAATTGACGCAAATGATAAGTAATCTGATGACAGATGTCTGACAGAACTAATTTTAAGTCACAATCAGTTGTTTGACAAAGCGAACTATTCTCAAAACCGAAAAATGTTTTTTTTTTATTTTAAAATATGCAATCGACTATATGTCAAAAACAGTTGAATTGCGGACCCATGTTGACTAAGACTTTTTTGTTTATTTCCACCAGTACTATAATTGGGTAAAATATCCGACAATCTTTTTTTAACACACTGTATATATAAGTCTTATTAAAACCAGCGGGAGTTGATGGATTAAGCAAGTAATGTAGAGGTCTAGAGAACATCTACTCACGCGCAAAAGCTTGGGTATATTGTTATCATGTACTTACTTTAAAAAAATCCGCCAAAGCGGACTTCCTTTTGCCTTCCATCTTGGCCAAGTCCATGGCGACGGAAAAATTATTAATAAATCCACTATAGATATCCAAAACTATAGCCTTAGAAAAGGACGCCACGAATACGTCCCCTATTTTCTCATCCCGGTCCCAATTCCTGACGCACTCCGCTAACGCTATCCGAAAAAGGGTATGGCACTGTAGGATCTCTGGCAGTCTGTGGAAGAGCGTCGATATCTTGGACGAGCTCAAAATAGGCGGACTGCTTTCCTCTAACGGTTTCTTATAGTCCTAAGATTAGGAAATGGTAAATTATTTATTTATTAGTGCTCGAATTTCGACTTGAATACTTAGTAGAATAGCTATAATAATTCTGCCACAAAATTCATAAAATAGGGGTATAAATTCATATATTTTATACCCACCATTATAAACCCAAACAGGTAGATAGTCGGGCTAGGAACTATAACTATTACTGTCGTCATCTATCTGTATAAAATGCAGCAGGGTTAAGTAAAAAAACATTTTTTTATCTATTTCCATAGTGATTTTTACACTTTCGAGCATTTATGCCTTGAATAACCATTATGATGAAATCAATACAGTATCCGCGTTTAAAACAAGCAGTTATTTTTGTCAAAGTTTCGGTATATGAAATAACAAGTTTGGAGTTTTAAGAAAAAAATCTAATTTTTATTTGACTGACGTTCCAGTGGTTTATTATATGTAGGTACTAGGTATTGGTCGACGTCTGTTTGAAGTCTGAATTATTTTTACAGTATATCATTGTTGAAACATCAAAGAAGAATGCTCAAATACAATGAACCGATGAATCACGATCATACGCTGTCTGGTTCTCGTTTTATACAAGCCATTTGGCGGGAATGACAGTCCACGAACTATCCGATAGATCAATGACTGGATTGCTAGCTTTATGCTATGGTCGCGGGTGAGAGTTTGGCTTGTGGCTCCTAGAGGGTACACAAACTTTTTTTTTCACGGGAGTGGGTAGGGGTAGAATAATATTAATAAGAAACATACCGGTGGACCTTTCATTGGTTGTTGTAATCACGTGGTAAATTAGTGCATTGTGCTGAAGTGATAGCACTGCATGCATTTAGAAAACTACATTATCGACGTGGCGTTGATGAGTTGTGTGACTCATAAGGTCTCATCCACTTGTGCATAAACATGCGTCGAGCCAAATCAACAACAAGTTCTAAAATTATTGAGGCATTCAACTTGTTTTTATTTTTTTATTATTATCAATGGTCGGAATGATGTGAGTAGATAAAGACGCAAATATTAAAAGCCTCAAAATATCTCCAGAAGTTGACATCATCAGTTTGTCCCGACGCATGTTTATGCAGATGTGGACAAAGCTGAATGCACTGCCTGATAATTGTTTGAGGAGGCGCGTCCATGCCGTCTATCTTGAAGTTGGTGGTGAGGATAGGTGAGGGAATGGTTGGCGAGGAAGGAAATTAGTGGTGGTGGAGACAATTTGCGGTGGTAGGCACCGTTGTTTATGGTGAGGTAGAGGGGTAGTTGGCGGTAGTGGGGGTAGTTGTTGGTGGTGGTTGATAATTGGAGATGGTGGTGGGTAGTTGGTGGTGGTGATGGATAAATTAGTGATGGTGATGGGTAGTTGGTGGTGGTGATGCATAATTGGTGATGGTGATGAGTAGTTGGTGGTTGTGAATAGTTGGTGGTGGATAATTGGTGATGGTGGTGGTGATGGATAATTAGTGATGGTGATAGGTAGTTGGTGGTGGTGATGGATAATTGGTGAAGGTGGTGGGTAGTTGGTGGTTGTGAATAGTTGGTGGTGGTGATGGTGGTAGTTGCTGGTGGTGATGGATAATTGGTAATAGTGGTGGGTAGTTGGTGGTTGTGAATAGTTGGTAGTGGTGATGGATAATTGGTGGTGGTGATAGATAATTGGTGATGGTGGTGGGTAGTTGGTAGTTGTGATGGATAATTGGTGATAGGTAGTTGGTGGTAGTTGTTGGTGGTGATGGATAATTGGTGATGGTGGTGGGTAGTTGGTGGTGATGATGGATAATTAGTGATGGTGATGGATAATTAGTGATGGTGATGGATAATTGGTGATGGTGGTGGGTAGTTGGTGGCAATGGTGGTAGTTGTTGGTGGTGATGGATAATCGGTGATGGTGATGGTGATGGTAGTTGGTGGTGGTGATGGATAATTGATGATGGTGGTGGGTAGTTGGTGGTAATGGTGGTAGTTGTTGGTGGTGATGGATAATCGGTGATAGTGGTGGAGACAGTTGAGGGCGATGATGGTGTGGGACCGTTTGTAATGGTGGGGGTAGTTGGTGATGAGATCGTTGGTAATGGTGGGGGTAGTTAGTCGCAGCAGGCGTAGTTGGCGGAGGTGGTTAATCGGCGATGGTATAGGTGGAGAATAGTTGGTGGTGGGGAAATGTAGTCGGGGGAAGAGTGATAATAAGTGGGGGTAGTTGGCTGGGAACAGCGGAGGCCAATTGGCTGTGGAGGTAAGGGTTGGGGGTGGTTGGCGGTCCTAATTTGTAGTGGCGTTGGAAGTTGAAGTTGATGGGAGCTGACAATTGTTTGATTACGGTAGTTGTTAGCGGGGTGGGTTATTTTTAAAAGCAACGTTCTCAAAACTAGCTTTTTTGATCGCTAGTTATAACTTTTATTATTCATGTAGGTACGCTTTCATTTCTGTTTGAAAACATTAGAAGAAGATATAAGCAAATTACAGCTTCTGTGACAAAATGTTTGTGGATATTATAACTTAAATGAAAGACATTTTTTTTTAAATTCAACAACGACGTTTCAACATTCTAATGTCGTTTTCAAGGTTTTATAAGTAGTGAAAATAATTACAATAGTGTAGATGACTTCCATTACTATTATGTCACAACATAATGTTATTCAGTCAATTACATATAACATGCTAAAAAGGTTGCATGAGACGTTAGCACCTTCAATATTACGAACGAACAATTACAAAACGTCGATTGTGTGTGTTGGACGGTCCGTTGGGAAAAACGCGTGTACTTTGCAATACATATGAAAATATGGTGGCTACAGCAACGAAATCGAAGAATCGTACGTGCATATACCAGAATCAAATTTATTTCTGTAATATTATTTCAGTAATGGCTTCATTCAAATAATATTTTATTCAAACAATGTCCGATCACTTCATTCGACAATAATTTAATACTGAATAAAGAATAATTGACTGAAATCTTATATATGAAATCATCTTTAATGATGCCCAACACTGTGAAGGAGTACCTAAATATAATTCATGAATGGATGCCCGTATACCTGCAAAATTACAGCAAGGAGATCTGCTTTACTCCTTACATAGTGTGGATAACATGCGATCTACAATTGCTTACAAGAGCCTCGTTTAAGCAGTTCGTTGTTTTAAGTATTTTAATAATATGGGGTATTGGGGATATTTTGTGCCGAAATTGTTATAGCTGTTCTACCATCTGTTTAAACTTACATTAACTAATTTTTGCAGCGTGGAGACGTACGAGTTCTCGCTGTGCACGATCGCGGCGACTATCATGCGTCTCTTCAGCTGTTGCGGCGTCAGATTAGGTGGCGGAGGCGGTAACGTGGGCGGTATCTTCTCCTCTGCTGCTGGAGCGGACAGTTCGTGAATGCCGTCTCTTCTTCGACCTCCGGCAGTTGGGGCATCTTATTCGAGTTGTTTTGGGTCCGGTTGGCGTCCGAGGTCTCCACGTCGTATTGGTGCGTGGAGCCTCTTCGGATCGAGAACCAACGGGACAGTCTGCCATTGTTACCCTGATTCTGGGGCGATGTGTCTCCTGGTAAGGCTCCGTCTAGGGACAGTCTGGGTCCGCCTCCAGCACCACCGCTGCCGCGCCATAACGTGCGGGCTTTGTTTAACGTATTCCGGAGCTGTCCGTTGCTCCTGTTAAAAGAAAAAAGAAAATTATGTTAAAAAAAACTATAGTCAATTAAGTGTACAAACTATAAATGCTTTTGGACAAAGTTTGGGACAATTAATAATACTGTGTAATAAAATTCTAAATATATTAGAGCTTTTTAAATTTATTTTTCAAAGTTAAACACAAGTTTAACTTTGAAAAATAAAATTCAATTATCCTTATAACAAAAACAGCATATAGCCGTATCCATCATTAAATCATTATCGATTGCAAACAAAATATTTATTTATTCTTAACGTATCGAAACGATGACGCCATATTTAATATTGAACATACGTATTGACTTGCATAATGCACGAGTACTTCAGATAACGAGGAAAAATCTCTCTAAAGACCTTTCTAGCACGCAAGAATAACGTTTTTGCTTAATGCTCTTTCGTTTAATGTGAATATTTCAGAGTGCTGGATAGCGTGTCGTCGGTTGCCCAATTTTTCGCAAATCGAATTACCAAAATTACGCAAAAAATGTACAAAGAATTCTTTTTTTAACGGAGCCCTTAATGAACTGAATTATAGTTTATCGGATAAAATATCGGTAAATCATCACGTCATGATGTTCTAAACATATAACAGCAAATACGTTAAACATATTTTACAAGTACAGAAATTGCTGTGAAGATGGCGGTTCTTCTGTTTCACTACACTAACTTTCCCTATGTACTAATAATAAGTTTTCTAAATGGCAGACAAAGTTATCAAATATTTATCTATTACTTGCCAGATAAATATTTCTTTGTAATTTTACATTTAAGCAAGTAAAACTTCTTTGGAAATTATTACTATGAAATAAATAAATTTTACTTGTGAGTATTCCAGGCTACATGAAAAAAATGTTGAAAAAGTTACCTATATATCAAAATTTTACTATGAATATTTTAGGTTGCATGAAAATACCTTGGAAAAATTACTTATAGTTAAAAATATTACTTGTAAAAGTAAAATACCTGTATGGGTTTTAGGGGCACAAAACTGCCTCAAAATCGTACAGGAATTTTACCAAATTTTTTTTAGCAAGTAACACAAAGATACATACGTCGATTACTGGGGATCAAAAATTTATTATAAATTATATTTAAATTTCTGCACTGCCTGGATAGTACCACCGCAAGAGTGAAAGAAATACTGGTGACACGTGTCTTTTATATTATATAAGAATTCTTGGATTTTTTGTTTTTAATACGTTGTGATTTCTTGAATTTTATTTTAATAATGATATTTGCTGTAATGCTTTTATTACAGAATAAAGGTTTATTATTATGATGTTGCTCATTATTACAATGAATTACCTGAGCAGTTCAAGACTCCTGATAGGTCCAGTTTCCCAAGGATATTATATTGTTTTTTGTTTGAGAATAAACATGGAATTCGTTGATTTGTTTACTACTTAATGCGGTACTTGTACTTTGCCCGTACCTGTAAATTAAGCACAATTGTAATTTTTCTCTACTTGTATACTTATACAGTCATATTTTGTGTGTGATAAGAATTTATTTTCCTTTAGATTTTAGCACGTATATAGGAGTTACGTGGGGAAGCAGTTACCAGGGTTTGGTGATTTCGATTTCATTATATTTTTTTTGTACTATATTTCCCCTTATCTTTGTATTTTCTCGTATTTTTGGTTTGAAAATCAAATAATAATTTACGCTGTCGTATACTAATAGAGAATCTATTTCATCGTTTTCCAGCAGTTGGGTTTTATGCATGATTGTGTCATGAAACCCCCTGAAATGAGTTAAAATCATTTGAGGGAGGAAAGTTATAGCTTTTCCTCCCTAGGGAGAAAAGTTGTACTTTTCTTGCCTAGGAAGAAAAAGTAAGTGACATTGACATGATGAAACTGTACATCTTATAATATGTGACACCATTGATCGATGACATTAATACATTCGAACCAGTCTGAGCCCATTTATGAGATAATTACTAAATTATTAGGTATTAAATTTCGATTAAACTATTATATTAAACACTTTAAAACGACGCTAACTAGACAGTTCTCAAAAAATATTTGACAGATGAAGCCTAGTATCATGTCACTCACAGGTATGCCCTTGGTTTGAATATACTATTCTAAATACGCAGATAAAGTGCTGTAATTGCTATTTTCAATTTTAAAAAATTGGAAGCATTTATATACACAAGCGAGATAGAAGTATATAATATAAGTCGTAGCTACTTAAGCTATACGTCCATACTTTATTAAGTATCAACAAAGTAGTTGAAGTGAGATAGAATACGGTCGAGTAATGCGTAAATAAGAGCTTTCATAATGTTTACTTCAGTTCAACCACGCAATTTTAATCCATTTTACCGCTCCGTTGACATTTGATATCTGCTTTTTACTCGTTTTTGCTATTTATTTGCCTTCTTTAGTTTTGACTAAAAACCAAACCAATCCTTTCAGTTATAAAAGAAAATCTATTAAAACTACGTATAACCTCATTAAATTTGACAATTGTCATTTCGTACAGTTCATTGCAAACATGGTTGGTGTGCCTGAATTTGTTTCAGACACTGCATACGTCATAAGCAAATATGACGTAACTATAAACATTCATGATTTGGTCTGTAATAATGTTAATAAATATTGAAATAAAATATTCTCCCTGTAGTATCCTTCTTCCTATAATTTTGCCTCTATAAATAAAATAACAAAATTTGACATTTACATCGAAAAAGTGACAATTATGACAAATAGGTTATATGTCAAATGAAATTTATGCGGCACACCGCATCGTCAAACATCTTTCATTAGAAAGTACCGCGGCGTCTAAATGAACCGCAACACTTCAATCGATGCACTCACTGTTCCACATATTCCGCGGATAAATGCATGGAATGTTGCGGCACTTGACCTATTAGAACTTACGTAATCCTCGCGCTCTCTTAAATGCTCGTATTAAACGAGGGAGCATTCGGCAGACGTTCTTCTCGCGTGCTCCATAAGTCTTTGGAGATTTTCTCCTCGTTATCTGAAGTACTCGTGCGTTATGCAAGTCAATACCGTATACGGTCAATATTAAATATGGCGTCATCGTTTCGATACGTTATGAATAAATAAACATTTTGTTTGCAATCGATAATGGTTTAATTATGGATACCGTTATATTCTATTTTTGTTATAAAATGAATTAAATTTTATTTTTCAAAAAGTAAAATTTTAAGAAAAAAAATAACAAATTATAACATTTTGGAAATTGATTTGCCGAACATGATTGACACTGATCTTTAATCGGCGCAGAGATATACTAGAGAAAACATAATTCCATGCGAAGAGTATTTACATGACTATTGCAAAAGACGCATATCCATATGGCAATCGAGAAATTTGGTGTAAATCACCACACCATGGTTTTGGATCTGAAAGGCGCCAATAATGATGTACGGTAAACCGTAAATCACACAGTTATTATCCATTATACAGTTATTAGCCATTACAGAAAGCAAGAAGGATACTAATAATATTTCTATTATTCACTTTTGAAGTTTGAAGCTATAATGAAAACATATTTAGTGCGAGATTTAATTTGATTTCAACATGCATATTATTAATGGCATATTTCCAATGAAATAAAACGGTTAAGTGATCAATAAAGGACCGTTTACTCTATCTGTCTGACATAATAGTTTGGCATTAAATACTAATTTGCACATTATTCTAGTCTCATTTATTGTTAGTCATTCTTTCCCGATTGCCAATTTGAGATAACTAAGCTTCCGTTTGTTCTGAGAATGAATACTGTAATATTATCAGCAAATTGAAACAAATAACTATCGAAGAAGGAGTGATAGAGGTCATTGGTAAAGAATACAAATAAAAGAGGTCCAAGAACTGATCCCTGTGGAACCTCTGTATAACATTTATAGTCAGTGTATTCATATTGATAAACTTTTTCTGTTGCCTTTTCTACCACATCTAATGCAGATGCCCTTCAATCTCTATATATTTATATTATATATTTATAGAGATTGAAAGGCCTCTGCAATAGATGTGGTAGAAAAGACAACAGAAAAAGTAATTGAAGGAAACGTGAGTCTTTGAAGTACTCGGATATATCATTGATATACAGTTTAAAAAGTAATGGACTCAAATGGCCATACGCTAAATATCAGCCGAATGGCTGATATAATATAATATATATAGTATAATAAATACTGAATGAGTGTGAGATGTTACGAACTCATTATTTTTTAAAGATATTTTGCTAATTTTCCAATATAATATCTACAAATATGTTCTGATTAGAACACAAATTCGTAATATTATAATATAGTATAATATACAGAATCTTAGGTAAACATGTGGCAAAAATTCAAGGCGTTATTAATTGGCTTATTCTAAGAATATTTTGTCCTATGATGATTTTTCAAAACCCCTTGATGATAGAGGAAGATCCTGGTACTTCTACGCGAAAAATTGCAAATACTATGAATGTAAGTCATTGTACAGTTTGGAAAATTCTTAAGGACAATTTCTTGTATCCATGCCACATTCAACGCGTTCAGGCACTACTACCTGCTGATTTTCCTCCACGTATTGCATTATGTCAATGGATATTGCAAACATTAGTTCGCATCCCTCCATTCCTGACACAGATTCTTTTTACCGATGAAGCCAGTTTCTCAAGAAATGCAATAAGGAATTTTCGCAATAACCATGTGTGGGCAGATGAAAACCTGCATGAGATAATTGAAGATCGTTTTCAACATCCATTCTCGTTGAATCTTTGGATTGGAATTGTCGGGTGACTATCTAATTGGGCCGGTATATCTACCAGGAAGACTTGCTGGCGTGGTGTACCGCAACTTTTTGCAAGCAACGCTGCCTGAGTTTCTGGAGGATGTACCATAGGCGACAAGAATTGCAATGTGATTTATACACGATGGTGCACCACTACATTTCAGTTTGGTTGTTCGTAATTTTTTAACAACAACATACGGAGATCGCTGGATTGGTCGAAGTGGGCCACACACGCATGGCCTGCTCGATCCCCAGACTTAAACCCCCTAAATTTTTTCTTCTGGGGATCTCTGAAGTCAATAGTTTACGCTACTCCAGTGGAGAATTTGGACGATTTGCGAAATCGGATAATTGCTGGGTGTAACTCAATTAGAAACGACCCTGGGGTGTTTAAAAGAGTTCGACAGTCAATGACGAGAAGATTGAATGCTTGTACCCAGGCTGGAGGAAGCTATTTCGAACATTTATTGTAGATTGAGCAACTTTACATGTACTTTTTGATAATAAAATGTTGTTACTGTCGCAAATCTTGTTCGCCCTGTATCTTAGAAACAAAGGGGTTTTTCAAGAGTCATCATAGGACAACCAGACACTAGGACACTCTGTATATTAAACTATATATTATAATATAATGGAGAAGTAATGAGGAAAAGAAATGGGGACTAAATACAAAAAGCTAAGAGACTGCAGTGTGTTGGCAGACGGTTCCCACAACAAAAGAAAAAAATGGGATCAAAGCTATTATTATAAATGATCAAGACTTGCGGAAAAGAATGACACACCATTTTCACGAAACTCTGGTTGGTGCAATAGTGTATACGCATACTGAAAATTGTCGAGCTAAAAGTGATTTATGTATTTATTTGTTTCTTATTGTTAGTTATACATATATCGCGAATCAACTCATTAGGATTCTTCCAGCATTATAGCGACTGTGTATGCCTTTAATGTCACTCACGGGCATAACATAGCAGTCGAATAATGAAATTACAAACTCCAATTGGAACAAAAGCTACCTGGGGGCCTAAAAAGTGCTACGATCGCTGCAAGCACCTGCAACCAGCATAATAAACACTTCTCACGTGAATCATCACGGAACTATGAAAGCACGCACATCCACATAAACAAATACACTTAAACGGGAAATCAAAGTTAAAACAGATTTAATATAAGAAAAATGAAATACTTAAATACTATATAAAAAATATGTTTGCTCTTTAAATGAATCTGTGAGATTTCAAACTAAACACTGCACTATATTTCATTGTGAAACGGTTTGAAGTATAGCCCTTTGTCTATGGAAAATTAACAAAGTAAATTCACTCATTGTTACTTATCTTACGATCGAAAGAGTTTTTTAAAAATATATTTTTTGTGTGCAGCGCCGTTAAAGCAAACTAGTTTCAAAGACATTACTGCAATAGTATATTAAAACACTAATGATGATCGTTACTTTGTAGCAATGAAAGTATTTTTTTTAATTATGTAATTTAAATATATCCCCAACATAATTCATTGTATGTATTATACTAATTATGGTTACTGTGGGGTGCTTAGACGTGATGAACTAGCAAATATGTCTGTAGCTGATTTAGAATTTCAAACCAGTAAGATAATGGTTACTGTACCTAACACAAAAACTAAAGTAACTCGAGTTTTTTTTATGTAACTGATGCACTGTGGATTGCCTTTATAAAAAATTATATTCAATTATGATCAAAACACACTTCGCACAATAGATTTTTCGTAACATATCGAAATGGTAGATACACAAATCTCCCATTAGTATAAATAAGAACAGTGAAACTACTAAAAACAGCAAAGTTCCTTAATCTTTCAAATCCAGCAAGATATACTTGGGCACTGTTTTCGTCTTTATCTCACGTTGCGAACCAGGGAGGTGATTTAATTACATTAAAGAAGTACTGAGGCTGGAAATCATCAGCTGTCGCTGAGGGATACGTTGATGTTTCTCTTAAAAAAAGAATTGAAATAGCGCAATTATTTACATCTGACAAAGAATTCAGAGCTTAAATAAACATCTACTGTGAAAAGTACTACAAGATTAGGCCCCTCGACTCTTACTGAAAAGCATCCTTTTGAGTTGACTTGTGTGCTAGAAAATAAAATTGAAGCAAAAATAGTTCAGGACGGAACAGCAATTAATAACCAAAATATTCTTCTAAATAAACAGTCATTTTCATCAGTTTTCATTCCTTCAACGATAATGCCAATGTTACAGTGAAGTTTATAATAATTGCGTTATTAAAGACGATTAAATATGCTGTTAACACTAATTTTTCTTAATTTATTGCTGCGTAATGATTTTTGATATTGTTGATTTATTCTTTGGTTGATAGTTTGTGGTTATCGATCAATAAACAAAAATGAGTTGAACCAGCCAAGAGATAAGACAAGAAGGGACACTTGTCAATTTTGACAGGTGCGCGTGCATGTCTTTGGCGTTCTGACAGCACTGTGTATTTACAGAGAGGGCGCCACTGCAGTCATTATTCTGACGTTGATCATCACGATTGTTTAGAATAATCGAGAATAATTAAATGTTTTCCCTGGAATAATTCTACCGCGGTTTCAATTCAACTTATTGTTATTTTGTTTGTTTCTTGCTGTATTTTGTTATTTAATAATAATGCTAATAATGCATTTATTAGTAATCAACTTTTGTAAAAGATGTACTATGAGATTCAAAATGATTGTCGTAATAAAAAAAACTGTTTTCCGGAAAAATTTATCTATATTTATTACCAATTTAATGACCGAAGTTAGCTACATACAAATTTCATACATTAAATGAATTTTCTTGACATTTAGCGACATTGGCGTGCGTGTTGTAGTATCTTTCGATTATTTATTTTATAATTTTTTTAAAACCGTTTACATTTACATCTAATATCACCAACAATAGTATTTCTGAATACTGTGAGAAAATAAGGAAATTTATTTGTGGTAATTAGCTCAACAAACACGTAAAAAATCAATATTAACATTAAGTGAAATAGTTTATTACATTTTATAATTTTATAGGCTTATCATACACTTCAGCGCAATGAGCTGTCAAAAGAAAGTTACATTTTCATCCCTATGAAGTTTCTACGGTACAGGAATTATTACCCATAGATCACGATAGGCGATTGGAATATTGTCATTGGTTTAATAACAATTTAAGGGACGATGACTTGCTAAACAAATCATTTTTCTCGGAGGAAGCCTGGTTTTATCTAACAGACTATATCAATTTACAAAACTATCGTATCTGGTCTGCAGGAAATGCACACGAATTTCGAGAAACGCAATTGCATCCCATAAAAGTTGGAGTTTGGTTAGCTATGTCCAGGCAACGAATAATAGGGCCAATTTTCTTCGAGGAAACTGTAACGGCCCAACGTTACCAACAGATGTTGGAATTGTTTATTGCAGAGTTAAAAGAAAATGAGCTTGAAGCAGGTTATTTTCAGCACGATAATGCTCCAGCATAAACTGCTCGACAAACTTGCCAATATCTCCAACAATTTTTTGCTGACAGGGTCGTTAGAGCACAAAGATGGCCACCAAGATCGCCTGATCTAACCCCATTAGATTACTTCATGTTTGGCTATCTAAAAAATAGGATCTACAGAAACTGCATGCCTATTACCATAGAAGAACTGAGAGATGCAGTTTTGTCACTTAATAATTATACTAATTGTATGTTATAATTTAAAGTAATAAATAAATTTTGTTAAACACCAGTTAGTACTAAATTATAAAATCATAATTTAGTAAAGTTAAATTAATTACATTTCATTTTTACAAGCTGAAACACCAATCCATAGTCGTTTATATAATGCGAGTTCAAATATAGTTACGTTTTCCTTATTTATGACAGATCCGTTTACTTTCTTATGTTCCAACACTGACTTAGTTTAAACCTTCATTACAAACACGCGGCATATACCTAACACCCTGTTACTATCTATAGGGAGCGGATTTGACAATCTTTTTTTGAATATCACTAGTATTTACACACGTTTAATGCAGCAAATGACAGCCTGATGACTAAATGGCCCCGCCATATTGAAGTTGAAATATACTCTCTCTCTCACACATTACATCTTTATGATGGTGTAAAAGAACAGGAAGACAACTGAGGCACCTGGTGCTAAATAATGAGGTAGCGCTAGAAGTTATATTCCGGCGACAAAAACATTTAAATGTGCCGACAACAAGTGACGCTTCTTGTCTTATCAGTTCGTTGGTTGAACCGTCAAATGTCAAAGTACTTACCAACCCACTGTCAAGCTCGCATAAAAAATCACCACAAACAGTGTTCACAAAGTGGATAAAAAGTGTTACAAAAGTGGACACTTTATGACATTGTTTTTCGGCAAAACAGTTGCACAAAGTGCTCATTGATAGCTAAATAGGAAAAATATTTTGTATTATTCTAAATTAAAACTGTAAAGTTTGTAATACCCAATGCCATCAATACATTTTCTATCTAACCTATTGAACTCAAAAAAATAGCACAATTGCCAGGTAATACTTTGCATGACAGCGGATATTTATAATCATAGCCGTTAAGTTGAATTGTATCGCACCAGCAAAACAATAATAAACAATATAATGATATTATTTAATAATCTAACGATGGGAAAGGAAAATTATTTCCGTGCGCAAATAGAGTTCAAGGTGAAATTTGCTCTCATTTCACATGCGTAGGTAAAAAAAATAAACAACAGTCTCTGCATCTACTATATAAACTTTTCAACTATAGTAAGGAATTTTGATGTATGTAATCAATTTTTAACATTTCTCATAAATATGCTTACGCCATATTTATGAGAAATCTCTCCCATTTCATTCATATCAAATATGTTGCTTATTTCAAGCAGAGGAAGTCACTTTATTGGTACTAAAATTTACAACGCTTGTTATCAATTTAACCCACATTACCACAACACTTTGACATTAACGAAATGCTCCACTCGAAAAATCGTAAAGATTATAAACTAAGCCCGCGTTTGTGCGGGTATAAACATTACATATATTCATACATGCAGCGCAAGTTCAAGTGAAACGCAATAATTGAGATTATATAGGTTCTTTGTGTACAACGTGTATGTGCGTGCCTTTAAAGTCTGTAAAATTTAGCCATGCGTGTTCTATTACCATTTTAAGATTAGCTTTGAGGAATTTTAATTGAAATTTTATAAAGGTGATTTATTTATGTCTGTATAAAGGATTTTGTCATCTTATCTGGGAAGTGGTTTATTTATTTACGTATTTATTTAATTTATTTACTTACAAATAACCCAACAGTCGTTAATCTATTACGGAGTCATTTAAATGAGGAAAACAATATATACATTGTACCTAATATAAGAAAAAAAAAGTAGAAAACACGGGAGAAGACGGCTGTTTGTGTAGATGTATTTCTTTTCTAAATTTGCATGCCTATCCCAAACGAATTGTAACGGGAACGTGTTTTCCAATCTGGAGACTTTCGGGGATGGCCAGCCCAAATTCAAATAAGACAATGCCAAATTCCGTCTCACAGATAACCACACCTGCTCTTTTGACCGGCGAGCCATGCTGGGAAACAAACTTTTGTTTCGGTAGCGAATGGTTTAGTAATTTTAGCCAAAGATGTTTCCGAACTGTGTTTTCCTCCGTCAGTCGGAGCAGGGCCGTTAGTTAGCCTAAAGACTGTCGACTTACTCTTCTCGTCGGCTTTCTCTTTACTAGTCTGACTTCCTCTCGGGAATTCACTAAGGGTTCAAACTGATCTTCTTTTAGAATGACGAAATAAAAGAATGACTTATGTCTTTTAAAAATTATATATTATCAGTAAAATTAAATGGATATCAATGTGAAACAACAAAAAAAAAATAAACCAAAACACAATTATCTTAATGAATAAATTATCATACTAATTTACTGAGGGAGAGAGGGAGAGAGAGAGCGAACGAGTCCCGATTTTTATGTATTTGCAATGGTTAGTCTTAAGCAGAATTTTTGAACATCTTACCGGCCGATGTGGGAAAAAATAAATTCTTCACGGTCGTCCAAATCTTAGGCACAAAACTTTGCACAACACCCACAATCTTTTAAGCCAAAGCAAACTAAAAGGGGGGTAATTTACATGATTTGATCACAAATCAAAATACCTTTCGAGGAAAGCTTGCGCTTCCTGTTCTCGATTTTAAGCGTATTTTGATTGCAAAAAACTAAGTTGAGAAGTTTTATTTTTTTTTTAAGATTTAGAGACACTCGACGAGGAAGAACGCGGGCTTATTCCTGAAGCTAGTTTGAAGGATCGCGAACTAATTCCCTAGTCCCGCTATGTAAGGGTTTTTTATAAACTCTAGTTGTGACGTCATTTTGCACCGATAACTAGTTCGTCCTCTCTTCACAGAAGGGCGCAAGTATGACCGAAGGCGTTATTTTTCTGACTTTCAGACGACCTACTGATAGCAATAACGTGGGAATTGGCGACCGGTGTCTTTTAATATACAATAAACAAGGTAGGAGATAACATTCATTGACAAAAGTAATAGATTAAAATACAAAGTATTACCATGTTATTTAATTACGCGGGCCTTAAAACAAAGAACGCTTGTTGTCTGTCGTGAGGCAACGCTTGTTTTGCTGGAGCCAGGGTACTTATCAACTACGCATTAAGAAAATGAATTTACATACTTGCAATATACAGGATGGAATTTCGAATTCTTACATCCCTTCTCCCTTAGTAAAAGAAAAGAGTTAACAAAGGTAACTCTTTTCTGAAAACCTACTAATATAAACTATTACTAATACAAATCAAAGAAAACAAGAATGTTGTCTCGTGCAAAAGAAAAAGCAAAAACAGAATTAACTTCACAACTGATTAAAAAGAACAAAAAAAAAAAAAAAAATAATTAAACCACTTGCAAGAGACATCATTTACTTAAAATCTAACAAGCAAAATTAACACAAAAATTTGCGCAATACAAACATAATTAAAAAAAAAACAATAAAACAACGAACTGTCCTTTACACTCGCGCACAAATACGCGCTGCACTACACATAACAACGAACTTTCACCTCACTGGCGTAGCTAAGGAGTCGCCCAATCTCGATTCGGATTCGCCGTCGATCTCGAACCGTCCTGGTTAAGAGCTGGTGCTGTTGACATCTCCAGGCAGGGTAGATTTGTGTGAGCAATAGACCTTGGTAGTAGTCGAACCGGTCGGATTCTCCACTGGATCGACTTACAATGGGTTGACTCTCGCGAAGGACGCCTCTTTGCATAAGCAATGGACACAAAACATGTTTTACGCTGTTCCAATAGGCTCCAAGTATTTTAAAACTCCAACCAAAAATATCGTAGAGGAGGAATCCATGGATGAGTGGTGCAGCCCAGGAATTTGACACACTTGAAAATAATGAAGACACCCATCACTCCTGAGGTGATTGACCCTAAGGTGGTGACCCATTCAAACAAGGTACTCCATAGCTGTTTGGCCCATCCTTTAATGGTTTCTTCTCCAATTACACTTTCGAAACTAGTTCCTTGCATGTCGGGTGACATGCCCATGGCTCTCTGGCTAAGATTCTTCAACGGCTTGCGCGTCGACAGGTAGGATCATCTGGCCGTAGTCGGTCCATATCTTCTTGAGTACATAGGCCTCCGGAAAACAGGTTGGTTGGGTTAATGTAGGATTTTAGGATTTATGGTATGGAATCACTTCTTAGAGGGATTCAGTTAAGACAAAACATGGACAATTCACAGGTGTATAGTAACATCATCAAGCGATGCAAGGATAACTAAAGGTCAACACAAGGAATATAGGGTGTCCTTCGTTCTTCGAACTTTTATTAGAATGAGGTTTTCGGCGTCATCTGACCCACTCGTTGTTCATTTAGGTCGCCTCTTACGACACGCAGTGACCACGTCGGGAGTATTCTTCCAGCCCTCGCGCAGCCAAAATGAATGAGTGAACATTTCTTTTCCTTATATCTCAAAAAAGAAAAGATTGGGAAGCATTCTGCAGTTTAATCAGCTTCTCTCGAGCTGGGATTTGACCAAATCTAGTCAAACGTCTTGGTAAAACCCACGGGTATTCTTCAGCTGGACCTGCGCTTCTAGTTTGGGGTCGCGGGTTTCTCCGGAACCAGGGTTTCTCTTCTGTGACTTCTTCTTGAAGGCTCCATCAATGGACAAATCTGATAAATACTCGCTCAGTCTCGACCGATTCTTCTCCAGTCCTACTTCTTCGGGTTGATAAGTTGAATCGTCACCCATTTCACTAGTTGGCAGTTTCGTAATCCTCGGTAGCATCCAAGAATTCTTGCGATCGATGAGGAATACTGTCATGTCATCTTCCGAAAGTCGGCTCTACTCTGTTGTCTCCATTCACTGGTGAGTCGTGAGGGAGGTCTAGGTTGAACATTGGGAGTTATGCTCCGAAGGAGCGCAGGGGGTACTAGCTTCTTCAGGGCTATTTAGCGCCTGTAGGCTTCCCTGCGATGCTTCGCTATCCTCTTCTTCATTTTCGTCAGCTTCGGCACCATCTTTCAAGTTGATTTCTCTTTCTTCTTACCATATGCTCTTCATCCTCGTTCTTAGACGATTCAGACATGCCGCGCCCGCTTCGACTATCTGGTCGCTTCTACCACGCGTTCTTTCTTCACTACAGGCTCTGGTTCTCTTTCTTTGTGGAGAAATCTACTTGGGCCTACCCACTGTTCTTCAGTTTCTCCTCCCGTTTCTTCCTCTAAGGACAACGGTTCTTCCGTTGGAATCTGGTTCCTGTGCCGCAGGATGCTGTACGGTGACGCCTATACTGAGTAGTACGTCCCATGATATCGCTTTAATCGGTTCACATGGACCACCATTTCCTTTTTACCGCCCACTTTCACTATTTTTAAGTTACTGGACCTAGTACCTCGATAACTTCATAAGGACCCTTCCATAACTTCGCTAATTTCCTTGCCAATCCTTTCTAACAACAGGGTCGTTCAAATAGACATAATCTCCAACTATATAATACTACTCCGCGGGCCCTCTTATCATATTGGGCCTTCCGTTGTTCAGCTGTTTGTTTCAGCCTATGTCTCACTTTTCCGAAACATCTTCGAGGCGGGCAACCATTTCCGAAGCGAAATTTTCTGCATAGTCGTTAACGCGGTCTTCTTGGCTTAAACACGTCGTCATTCGGCAAATTCATTTCT
Source organism: Protaetia brevitarsis (assembly GCA_004143645.1). Classification (NCBI taxonomy): domain Eukaryota; kingdom Metazoa; phylum Arthropoda; class Insecta; order Coleoptera; family Scarabaeidae; genus Protaetia; species Protaetia brevitarsis. Next base: position 937,979 of record RXPK01000271.1, read on the forward strand.
CGACCATGTATCAGGAAGTAAGGTTCTCTCCGGTAGATGAATGTATTGTGGATCATAGCCATCAACACATAAGTAACCAACGATCCCAATCTCTCTGTGATTTAGAGACTGTAATGTACAACAGATCTTTTAAGACTCTGTGAGTTCGTTCAATCATACCCATTACTTTGTGGATGATAGGGAGTAGTTGAATTTTTTGATTCCTAATGTTTACAAACATCTTTTAGTTAATTCCGAAACAAAATTTTTACCTTGATAGTTAATATTTCTTGGTACGCCATGCCTCGTAATAATGTTTCTCGACAAATGCTCCGGGCAATGGTGTCAGTCTTTTGATTTGGTAAGGGATAGCTTTCTGGGTATTTTAGTAAAATAATCTTGGAAGTAAGGATATATCGATTTCCATCATCCGTCACAGTTTAATGGTCCAACAATGTCCATGGGGTTACTTCGAATGGATATGTTTACTTCTTGAAAATAACTCCAGAGGTACTGGGCGATGGTTAAACGTTTTCCTCGAATTACACGGATGACATTTTCGCACATAATTCTCAACATCATGCTTCATGTTGCTCCCAATACATTCGCTGCTGCGCAGTAAACTTAACGTCTTCCTGACTCCCTTGAATGACCAGCATATGGAGGATCGTGAATAAATCCTGAATGAACCACTTAACGATGACTCTTCGCACCACTACTCGATCAGGTTGTCTTAAATCCAGATTTGAAAAAGGATTCCCTCTTCATCTTCGAAATAACCAACACTAGGATCCTCCTTCAATTTTCCTTAAGATTTTGGAATTTCAGGATCGTTCGCTTTTTCTTCATAAGTTCTTCTCGATCAATATATGGGACATATGGACTTCTGTCTTGCTCTCCTGCATCTGAGACACCCTGTATCTAATTTCTTCGTCGTGAGCCTTCGTGGTTCTTCCATTTAGAATTTGACCAGCAGCCGCATCATAATGCTGTTTTTCTGTTTTGGCTCCGCCCTTGTCCTCGCGAATTTCTTCAGTCGCTTGCTTCGTTGCCATCGCCTCGCTTCTTTTAGCCCATAAACATAATGTTTGCCTTGTAGGTTAAATAAATACAAGGTTTCTTCGCCTTCACCATAACGTAGCTGCAACTTTCCGCTGTGGCACAACGATAGCACAGGATAAAATTCGGTGAGAGTTTTAATTTCGTACTCTCCTCCCCATGCTCGTGGGTCTTTCATACAAGCACCATACGCTTCTAGTTTAAACTGTTTTACTTTATTTGGTTTTTTAACTTTTTCCAATTCTTGGTTCTAATAGCATCATATTAGCTTTGCTAAATTTTAGGTTGTAATTTTCGTTCGTTGTTTTTACAGTTACTAGGGAATTTATTTTTAAATAATTCCAAAATTTTCCAGAAATGATAAAATTTGAATTTCGACTAGCTTTAAAATCTTCAATATTGATTAAATTAAGTAAAGTTTCATCTTTAATTAATAAATCTACCTGCGACGATTACGTAAAACCGGTTTTGAACTAATTCGGTTAAACGTATGTGAGAACGTTAGTCTTTGACGACAGTCATTAATAGCTCGTATTTCTCAATTGAAACTTCTGTCCGAATATCTAACAGCCCGCTTCCAAATAAATTCTCAAATCTTTTCTTGAATTCTAGGTTATTATTTACAACTGGACGTAAATATCGCAAGAGCAACGGACCAAAATAAGACAAGCTTCCAGCTCCTGGCACTTTATATGTCTGCATTTCTTCAACTTCTTTCCCTAATTTCTTGTTGGGTTCTCTCCTGGATTCGTAGAATTAAGCTCCATAATTTCGTGATCAGGTGCGGCTTCTTCCTCTTTTCCGACAGTGTAAACGACTTAAGGCGTCTGCATGGTTATGTTCTTTCCTGGTTTGTGATGGCATTTCGAAGTCATTATTCGGACAATAAATAAGGACCACCTAGCAAGACGGGATGTAGATCCTTCAAAGAAAAGAGCCATTTTAAAGGTCGATGATCAGTATAAATGATGAACTTCTTTCCATAAAGATAGCATCGGAAGTGCTTTATGGCCAAACAACAGCCAAACACTCTTGCTCTGCCACCAATAGTTCCTCTCAGCTCGATTCATCTGTCTGCTAGCATATGCTATGGGCTTTTCTTCTCCTCCAGCTTCCTTGACTGAGTATAGCCCCAACAGGCTTTTCCTGATGCGTCCGTTGACAATATGAATGGTTTGTTTGAAATCCGGTTATACCACACTGTGGGGTACATAACCTCTCCTTCAAGTAGTCGGAAAAGCTTCTTGTTCTCTTCCGTTCCACTCTAACTTAATCTCTTTTTAGTAAGGCGGGTCAGGGGTATTGCCTTACGTGAAAATTCGTCGTTATTAAACTTCCGATAGAATCCAACGAGCCCTAGAAAAGCTCGTATGTCTTTACTGTTCTTGGTCGGGGATAATCCTTAACAACTTCAATCTTCTCGGGATCAGCTTCACTCCTCTTCCCGAAATAATATGGCCAGATATTTGCCTTCTTTAGCGACGACACTTACATTTGGACGCTTTAACTTCAAATTTCCTTGGTTTAACCTTTTAAACACTTCTTTCAAGTCTCTCAAGTGTTGCTCAAATGTTCTACTGAACACAATTTATGTCATCTAGGTAAACCAGACATTTTCACCAGTCATTCCAGACAACACGAAATACATCAACCTTTGAAATGTGCTGGGTGCATTTTACCAACCCAAATGGCATCCTTAGACATTCATAATGTCCAATCAGGGGTTGAGAACGCTGTCTTTCTCTATCACGCGGATCACTTCTTACTTGCCAATCAACACCTGGCCAATCTAAGCGTAGAAAAAAGTATTTGCGTTTCCAAGTTGGTCGATTGTCTCTTGAGAGGTTAGGCAATGGAAAATAGTCACGCTTGGTGATAGAGTTTAACGCCACGGATAATCAATGCAAACTCTAATCTTATTTTCACCTTCCGCCGCCTTCTTCTTTACCATATAACTGGAGCAGACCACGGTGAACTAGATGGCTTGATGACCTTTTGTTCTAGCATTTCTCAATTTGTTTTTCAGCTCCATTCGCTGGCTAAAATGTACTCTATACGGTGCCTTCGTAATCGGCGTACGTCCTCCGTTAAAAATTCGAGTGCCTCACACCCTGAGTGCATCCTAACTTACTGTCGCTCTTCATAAAAACATTAGAATATTTCTGGAGCCATTTGTAACAACATCTTCTTTTTTCGTCCATCAAGATGACTCAGCTCGAAGTTTTCATTAAACTTTCTGTGTCCTTGTATATTCTATGAATCGCATTAACCTCTCTCTTCTCGAAGGTTACTTCATTTCTTTTCACATATGCTACAACCAGATTCTTCGGCAGTCAATGGTTCTTCAGAAACATTCATAAGCATCACAGGATATTTTTGGCTTTAGCCTTACAAATAGATCTCGCTACTAGCAATTCCATGCACACTAAGATATTCGTCGGCATCCACTAAAACTACTGTGGTCAGGCGTTGATCAGCCCTGATCCACTTACACACCGTACTGACATCTAGGAGGGATGTTGAGGATTGTTTGATGCGAATTGGGTAGGCTGGTCAACTTACTCATTTCCGCGTTACTCTTCGCCATTGACAGTGACGAATGTAATTTTATTTCCTCGTTTGACGTCTCCTTCTTCAGTTTCTTAACTCGCTCTTGTTCCGACGATTTCTTACTTCTGTTTGGTCCGACCTTCTTCTTCTCCTCTTCCTTTCTGATTAATGCGTAACTTCTCCGTTTGTCTTGCTTAGCTAACGCGTCGAGTCCTACTTTCCAGTTTCTGTTCTGCTTTTAATTTCTGTTTGGTATCCAGCATAAATACTGTAAGCGAAATTTCGCTTCCTTTGGAAACCTTCTTCAATAATTCTCTTTACTTGTGTCCAATTTAAGTCGATCAAGTCCACATTCCTATCTTTGGCATCGCAAGTTTCTTAACCCTTTCTTTAGACAATGGGTTTTCAGCTTTTCCAGCGCTTCTTAATGCGTCCAGAGTGGGGTTTTGACAACTTCTTTTCTTTGGTTACCATAGTAAATAAAGTTTTCGCCCTCCTTGGTTCTCGACAAGACCAGCGACTATCACCAGTTCCTTATCTGCTGTTTCTTTAACATTTCTCTATTGATTTGTATCGTCTCGGAAATTGTACTGCTATTCACGCCCCATTTTAAAATCTTCGCGACACAATGAACTAAACTAGTGATTCCACTGGAATTCATAACACGTCTCCAAGTCACTTCGTTAATTTCAAAAAACATCCTCTGTTTCTGATTTTCACTCTTCACACCAATAACTTCCACTTCCTTTTGAATTAATTCGCGGTTCAGCTTCTCTTAAGTTCTTTCACGTCCTTTTTTATTCTTTCGTTAACTTTTGGCTGCTTGCTGTTTCTCTTGGATTCACGGCACTTCCCCTTTTTTGTACTCGTTGGTTGACTTATTGTTTTAAAATAAAATAACTGCCCGTCGCCTTAACTCAAAATTTTTTTTTTTTAACTTTGTTTTTCCCATCTTGAAACTTTATTTTCACACCACATTTATGTAAGAAATCACGTCCCAATAGCCCATCCATATAATGGCTATCGAATCTGAGCAAACTGCGAAGGGGAAAAGAATTTCTTGCTGACTACCTAAACGACAGTTTCACTAAGACTTCACCTAAGCACGGCAATTCTTCACCAGTAATTCCTCGTAGTTGCCGGTCCTGTCCTTCGACCCGATCCTTGCTCTGATCTTCTTGACGAATTTTTCTTTCATAATAGAAATCGAGGCTCCAGTATTCCACTAACAGCTGAGCCTCCATGCCATTAACGTTGCGCTTGTATAACAGCATCGCCTTCTTCATCTTCAACTCTGTTCTTCCACAGGTTAGGGGCACGGTTCCACTATTACATCTTGTTTAATTCGTCCTCTGCTCCTGGGAGCGAGCAGAGGACCTTGGAGTTTAAATTCTCTCGTTTGCAGGTTTTGAGTTTCTAAATTATTTTGGCCACCAACAGATAGAGGCTTCCTTATTTCGGTTTTAACTGGTGCTTGAGCTCTTCTTTGGGTTTGCGCACCCTCTCGCATAATGACCTACTGTCCACTCTGATGACACCTTAATTTCACTAGTGGATGAACACTCCTTTGCAAAATGTCCAGGTTGCCCACATTTAAAGCAGGTGACTTGCAGGTCCTTTCGTGACGGTTGCAGATTAATCCTATCGTTAGTGTCTTTGTCTATCAAACATCCTTCTATGATTTCGTAGGATGGTAGTATCCAACTCTCGATTTTACTCAGGTCGTTGCCGTCTACTATCAATAAATATTGTTGTCGTTGACCTTGGTCCCGTATGTTATCAGATGTACGTCTACATAATGGTTCTGACCTCTTGAATCCTTTGTCCACCAAATCTGGCTTTATAACGTTACATATCGTTCATCCGCTGAGTATTGGGGATAACATCTGACTACTTATTTCTGCTCGTCTAGCTAACTCAACAACTTGCATCGTAGGTTTTTTGGTAGGCTTCCCAAGTTCTAGAAATATCATTTTTAATATTTTGGGGTTAAGCCTCTTTCTATACTGTCCAATAAGATTCCCGTCGTGCCTAATTTTTACGGGATCCACTTGTTCCTGTTGTTACCGAATCAGCAAAACTTAATTTTCTTCTAACAATGCCTTTTCCGCATTCCTAATTCGTTGTGACATATTGATCGATTGATTCCTTTGGTCTCTTGATACATTTATTCTAATTCTAACTGTGGTTCACCCGGTAAAATCTTTCGTAAAACGTTTCTTCAAAAATTTCTTAAATTCAGAGTACTTATCGTTGACATAATAATCTGGGATCCGATTCCAGAAATTCGATATGCTTCACCCGAAAGTTGATATCTTTGCAATATTTAGGGTTTTCTTCTTCTGTCCAATTATCATTATATAGAACGTTGTGCCAATTTCGTAAAAAACAAAGTGAGACATCCTCATTATATTTCCAGACAAAACTGAGGTAAATTAACTAAGGTTTGACCTTATCGTTCGCGAATATTAACTTGATTCTGGTTGTGAGTAAGGGGAGCTGCCTCACTTTGTGCCATCTTTACTTATTATTAAAAATTAACTACACTCCAAAATAAAACACAAAATAATTTCGGAAAAAAAAAACTCTTGCACAACACAATAATTAAATATTAATTTGGAAATATTTGCCTAAGTTAACCTTCACTTTAAAAAACAATTAGACTTTTGTTTAAATTTGAACAAAAAAAACACAAAACGAAATTTCAACAACTCAAAAACAAATTATCTGCCTTAGAGAGCATGACAAAATAAACACAAGAGATTTAAATTAATTTTGGCACACCCGTAGCTTCAATTTGAAGTTGCAAGTCAACAGATTTACTTCCTACTCAACACAAGTCACACGTACGATGCCCTATTTAACTTTCACTTTAAAATTCACTTTACACTGATTATATTTTATACAAGTTGCCTCGTTGGCACTTACTTGTAATACAGAATACATCCAAAAATAAACATATTACACACATCATTTAGTAAACAAGGAGACTAATAGAAAAAACAAAAAATATAATCGCATTCGTTGTATAAGATAATACAACTTTTACTATTAGCCGTACGTTAAGGTGCCGGCTTTATCTTTCACAGCACTTCGCGCGAAGAAAAATCTGTCAGCCAATTTATTATTACCTCCGCTGTAATCTATTTTTATTTCAAGTTATCTACCTTCACGTTACAACAAAACTATGATCATACAGAATTTTAATACGCCAAAATTACTTAGCAAAATTTTACTCTAGAAAACAAAATATTTAGAATACAAATTCATAGAGCAAAATTACTTATTAATTTTATAACAGACATGAAAAGTCAAGCTAAACAAAATAAAAAGATACTTTATTCCGGCGGTTTGCAAATTCTTCACTCTCCGCGCCATGAATTCATTCATAAAGTGACCCGAGATTTTCTTCGAATCTAACAGGACTTACGCTTAAAACGAAACGCGAATTAAAATAGAAAAGTATGGTTTTAAACTATTACCGCTTTAATTTATTTTTTTTTTTTTATATTTTACAAAACAATACGACCAAAACACATGAAAATAATCTCCAAAAAATTATCACTCATCACAATCTTTGGGCTTTCAATTATCTTGACTTTTTCTTTATTAACTTATCTCACCTAATTTAACTATCCCACCTAATTTAACTATCCAAGCCGCTGCCACCAATGTAACGGAAACGGGTTTCCTATCTGGATACTTTCGGGGATGCTAGCCCAAATTCAAATAAGACACGCCAAATTCCGTCTCACAGATACCCACACCTGCTCTTTTGACCGGCGAGCCACTGCTGTTTT